>VXBZ01004682.1:330059-482510 GCA_013399135.1 Heliornis fulica | reverse complement strand
ATCAAGTGCCATCGGCACAGGGGGGCTGGGGTGGGAGCAAACTTGGCCCACGGGGCACGGGCAGCCCTTGCCCTGCCCCAGGTCCCTGCAGAGCCAACCGCGGAGCTGCGAGCGTCACCGTGCCAGGGAGGGAAAGGCCGTTTTGTTCAGCGCCACAGGAGATGCAGCAGCATCCTTTGGCTGCGCGCCCCGGTCCCCTGGAGCCGCGCTGTCCCTCCCCGCGTGGGCAGGAACATCTCTCTTTCATGAACTGACGTCAGCAGTGACGACCAGCGGCGCAGCGAGAGGCTGCCGGCAGCGGCACCGCCAATCTCCCGTGGACCGAGCTGCGCTTCGCCCCCGGCCGTTCCCGCTCGGCCGCGTCTCTGGAGCACGGCGACACGGGATATTCTGGGCAGCAGGGAACGCGGCTGAGTCCAACCCCAGCCGCGTCGCCCCAGCTCTATTTGCAAGGACAGGAACAAGCCTTCCAAGGCTTTGCCCACAGCGAGTGCATGCCCACAACTGTCAGAAGCAAAGGGCTGGTTCTGGAAAGGTTGTGGTGGTGGTTTCTTACCGAGACACCTCGAATAACTGGGTGTGCAAGGGGCCACGTGGCCTCGTGCCATTTGCCTAAGCCAAGCCCCTGCCCCCGGCAGCCGCTGCCCTTTGGATGTCTCTGTGCACAGGACGTATCACCCAGCCGCTGCCATGTCCACCTGCAGTCAGTCACCTTCTCCTCCTCCTCCTCCTCTCCTGCTGCCCAGTGATGTCCCCATCTTGGACCTTTTTCAGAGGGCTGACCCTGCGTTAGCGGGAACACAGGACTTCAGGAACTCTCAGGGGAGGATGGTGAATTCAGGGCTTCTGTTTCAGAGCAGAAAGCTTTGGCTTATCCACCCATTTGGCCCGTGGAGCAGAAAGTCCGGAGCAGCCTGGCAGATCCACTCCAATACCTCCATACCCAGCCACTCTACTAATTCCTGTCCCACTAAGCCACCGGTTGAGCGGCAGTGCTGACAGCAGAGCCACTGAGGGACAGCAGGGGGGTGACGCCGAACAAGGGACACACAAACGAGCCTGAAATTATGTAAAAAAAAAAAAAAAATCATTTATTTTGGAGGAGGATTCGAACATCAACATGCAGGTACAACATGAATAAAAATTATTGCACCGCTATTATGTGGCAATTGTTCAAGTTTCTAAAAACACCGAAATTCCACACTTTCTCTTATCTAGCTAAGTGCTGAGTGACACAGCTTGGCAGAGCCCAGCTCAGGAGGTGCTCTCACAGCCACCCGGGTACGGGAATCGAACACGACATGAACACACACTTCTGTCAAGTCTTCTACTAGAAGTACAGAATTATCCTTCACATCCAGTAAGAGAAAAACCAGAGAAAGACTTTATCCTCCCCTCTTCGGAAGAAAGAAAGAAGAAAAAGGTAAAAAAAACAAAAAAAAAAACCAAAAAAGGAAAAAAAGCCAATTAAAATACTCCATATCACACCTTAACTCAAGTGTGGCAACCAAACCCAGCGGTCACTCCCACCCCTTCCCCGCAAGCGCTCTTTAGTACATTAGCAGCCAAAGGCCTCCGACACTCGGACCCAGGAGTGGCCGTTACAATGCTAAAGTCTAATATTTACAATAAATATCCTCCATTTCTCTTAGTTTGCAACAGTAAAAGACAAAGGGAAAAGTAACACTGTGGAAAGAAACCCAAACGAGGCACAGGGCGGGACCGCGTCGGCGGGACGCAGAAGCAGAGAGAAGCTGTGAACCAGCTTGGACACCATCACCCCGGAACGGATGAGGAGCAGGAGATCAGGGAGATGAAGTGGGGCAGCAGTGGAGCTGGGCAGCTCATTCCCCACACACACACCACTTCTGCCTCCACCCCGTCGGACCTGGGCTATGGGGGGAGGCCGAGTTCTCGGCTCGGGAAACGTACCCTCATGAGCTGGCCTGAGAAGGTATTTAAGCAATTCTCAGCAGAGCCAGGAATAAGCCCTGGTGCAAATACCTGGTTTGCCATCACGTTTTCATAGGAAAAGCTTTTTCACCCAAATATTTCTGCTAATGTGCACCACGTTAATCAGAAGGTGGAACTGGGATGATGATGGGGCACCTGGCACACGAAGGGAAAGCGCAGGACCAACCAGGACTGGGGGACATGGGGCTGCACTAAAATGCTCTCCTGGTAACGCTGCTTGACTTTGGCTTCTGAAAAAACAGAGGTTTTTAATTGCACTGATCACTTTCTGTACCGTAGCTAGGAAACAGGTGACAAATAGCCCACCTCTTCTTTGGCCAGTTCAGGCAGAAGCAGCACAAGCTGTGATAGAGCAAGGTTTCTGACTCCTAGTTTTATGCAGGAGAAAGGATAACTGCGATTCAGCACCGGAACCGCTGGCTGCGAGGGCCAGGAGTCAGTGGCTACTACAGCCAGTACCTTCAGGGGGTCCCACCCTGACCCATGTAGGATGGGGTGGGTTCCAAAGTCCTTTCTTCCCTCAGAGAGAGGTTGGTTTTTCCCTTACAGATTTTATCCACAGAGCCCTTCGTGGATGCCCTGGCTCACAGGAGCAGCTGTGTCACTGCAAGGAGAAGGAAACAGGGACCTGCCACCCAGGGACAGCCAGGTTGGACCACTCCTCACACAGCTCTGGGCTCACCACTTAACTGACAGAGAGACCTCCACTCCACCAAGGTTAGGTGTGCTCAGGAGATAAGCCTGAGGCTTGTCTTCCTAATTACTGCAGACTCGGGATGCTGAATCAATTTTTCACTCTTCCTGTCCACTTTATCACATAACGTGCTGCCAATCAGACCTTGTTCTCAGCAGCTCCTCAGCAGATCGACCCATCGAGGAGAAAACCAGTCAGATAAGGACCAGATCCTGCCATGTCTGTTCCTTACTCGCTATTGTCCCAAGTCAGCACAGAATGATGCTCATCAACAAGAGTGCTTTGAGATGCTGGAGATACCCAGGACCCTGGCAAGGCAATGGAAATATTGCGCTTTGTAACTGCAAACCAAGTGTGTCCGAGCAGCCCAGGAATTCCAGGCAGAAGAGGAAAGAGACAGCGCCGCGGGCTCTGCCCTCGACACCGTCACAGCAACAGTTATTAACGTGTTATCTGGGAGCGCCGAGGCTTTGGTTAGTGTAGTAACAACACCATACGTGTTCACACAGACACACGGAGTAAACACTCGTTTTAACATGGTAAAAGAAAATAAAGAAAAGAAAAATATCTCAAACCAACCCAAGACTTGGTCCAGAAATGAAATCCAAGCAGCCAAAATCAAGTATATAACGGGGATGGTTGGTGGGGGAATAAAGGGTTATAGAGAAAGAAGCAGGGCAAGATTCCAGGTTTTTTTGTGATTTGTGGATTGAGCAGAAATCAAGTTGAAAGAGATGGAGAAAATATGTTCCTATATAAAACCATATTTAGGGGAAGAGAATCAAAACTTCAAGTCCAGAAAAGGCCAAGACAATGAAGAAAGTGGTGGAATGAAATCAGACCAACAGAGCAGGTTTCAGCTTGAAATACATTTGCACGGTCATTCTGCTTCTAACAGAGCAAGCCAGTGAGCAGGATACTAGACCCTGTGGGAGATCCGCAGGGAGATACACTCAGACAAGACTAGAGTAAAAGCTGAGCACAATCTGGGACAAATGATGGGAGTGTTCATTGAGAGGAGCCTTTAATTGGATGAAGAAATGTCTTACAGTGCTATAGGTATCACCACTCGACACATTTATTGGTGTATTATTATTGATCTAATCCTCAGCAAAGAGCACTGTTATCCAGAGTCAGTCACACTTAAAGCAAAGCAATGTCTAAACCTAAGAGCGAAGAGTAATTTTTAATGGAAAGTGATCTCAGCAGTGGAAATGATCTAGCTATCAAAGCTGAAATCTTAAAATCTCACATATGTGTTTTGAAGTCTGCTTGCAGCTTGTCCACAGAACTCGAGGAGTCAGAACTCTTTGGAGGTTTTTTTATGTTTTTAAAACTGGCAGGTTCAGAAAACTCATCAAGTTTCCCAAGCCCCAATTCAGAAATGTTAAGGAACACCTTAAAATCCCTACCTATTCAGACTCACCAAGAGAAGGGAAAGTCTCCAAAGGTCATTTATCACTGAGATAACTTCACCCGAGACATTACCGGAGAACACACTACAAATTTCTCTACATTAAAACCAACCTACAAGGCACCCCTTTCCCAGGGTCATTTATTCTAAGGCAGGGTATGTTATGAATTGAAGCCAGAGAAAGGGAGATTAAAACAGCATTAAAATTTTAAAAACAGAGGGAGAAGTTGCCATGTGTCCCACAAAGAAGAAGTAAAAACAACCTCAAAAGAACCAGCTTACGGATCAGAGGCTTCTCTTCCCGATAATTCCACGGAAAAGTACTTTTACTTGGTTTAAAGAGAAGATGGGGACTCTCTGTCTGACCCCTCCAGTCAAGTCCTTTGCTTCAGTATTCTCTAAGGACATGCACACGGTGATTAAGGGGCCTTAATCGCACCCAAGAGGGTTCCTAGTCCCAGAATAACTTGCAGACGAGAGTATTTTCTTCTTGTTGTCCAAACCCACCAGATTTTACATTCAGAGAAAATACTTAAAATTTGGGATTTCTTTTTTTCCAATGGCATTTCAGAGAGAAGGATGGAAAGCAGATTTTAAAGTAAGCTGCCTTTTTTTTTTTTGTACTGAGAATTCTGGGGATCTCAAATAAATGTAGGGTCAGAGGGAAGAGCACAAGAGGCCCTAAACTCAGGCAAAATAAAAGGTCTGGAAGGGGAAAAAAAATAATTAAAAAAAATTAACAAACTGTTTCTTAAGCCCTGCTTTAAAGATACCCTGTTCTAAAGAGACCTCAAACGGCAAGCATTACTGTGTACAAAAATAGAATAGCAAGGATGAAAAAACACAAAAAACAGTATGAAAAAAACCCTCCCAAAAATAGATGTACACAAGTTCTATTTTATATTAGTGTATATTACAAAATTCAAACATGCAGTCTCTATTTTGAACGTAGAATGCTGCAGTCCACCTGCGCCAGGGATGCTGCTATGTTTTCTTTGCAGCACTGTCATGTGACAGGGGAAAGTCTTGTATTTTTAACTGACTTCCAACCTCTTTGCCTTTCCCTTGTGCCAGAGTCCCTTCTTTGCAGGGCCTCGTGCTGCCATCTGGCAGAGGAGAGGCTCTCAGACCTGCCTGTCCAAGAGCCTGAGGCAGCTCTTTCGACGGAGTGATTTTGCAGCTACCTCCCAAGCCTTCGGACGCTTTAGCGCTGCAGGACGTTGCCTCCTTCTTTGCCACCACGGGACACGGCGCCTCGCAGGGCTTTGCTGAGCTTAATGACTCTGCACAGGACCCACTCCTTGTCGTCAGACTGTCTGTGCTAGACAGTTTGGGTTTCTCTTGGCACGCTCCTGCTTGGGATGTTTCCTGCTTTTTTTGTTTCAGATCTCTCTCTTCTTTGCTGGAGGCACCCAAGTGGGGGAAATCCTTTCTCTTTTCTGCCTCTCCGGAACCAGACATACTGAGCTTCAGAGGACCCAACACGCTCTGAGCTAGTGGCATTAACTGAGACACAGAGAGAGCTCTTTCAATAGCACTGGGGACAAGGAGTGTGGAGGACACGGGACCTGCTGGACTCGTTCTGCTGGAGGTCAAAGCGCTCTCTGCCTGGGACAAGCTGGGCTGCTTTTCAGCACCAGGACTTTTTTGGGACATTTTACTCAAGCTTCCAGCAGACAGAAATGAGGTGCTGTGTTGTTCTGCAGGCTGAAGCACCTGGCTGAGATCTTTCTCACTGCGATCCGAGGTGCTTACCGAGAGAGGAGTGCTCACACTTGCTGTGCACCATGAAGGAAGTGCCAGCAGAGGTTTGGAATCCTGTTTTTTCTGACTGGTTTCTGTTAGTGGAGGGTCTTTAGGGTCAAGCTTACCACAGGAGGCCCCCGAAGAGTCACTTTGTTCAAGTTCCAGGAGTTTGATAGATGGGCACTGTATATGTTCTGTGCGATCTACTGGTTTTTGAGTACTTGTAGTTACCCCTAGGTCTTTGATTGCTTCAGAAGACTTGTCTTTTGGAACAAAACTCTCTGAAGTTTTGTTTTCGAGCACTTTATGTTCCTTTGTAGTTGTTTCTGGTCTTAGGAATCCCTTTTCTGAACTAGATAGTTTTTCTGGAGAAGTTCTGGGGAGGACCTGTGATGGGGAAGGTTGTGCACCAATTTGCAGTGTCTCTGAAACCGGCTTGTCCTGTTGATTATTTCCCTTCTGCAAATCTTCTGTACCTTTTGGATCTTCAGGTAGAAAGGCATCATCTTCAATACTATCCTTGCTCTCCAATTTAGATGAAAATTTGCTATCCTCATTAAAAGAATCTGAGCCTTGGTCTCCACTTTCAGGGGGCTTGTCCAGTCTTCTCCCATCCTGACTATCTTCTGAACCATCATCCGTTTCATCTTCGGAAGAGTCTACTTCTCGGATAGCCTCTTGCTTTTGCAGAGACTCCCTCCTCTCCACCCTGTCCTGTCGAATAGCTCCCAACTTCCGTGAACCCGGCTTCTGCAACATCCCTTTTTCCGCTAGCCCAAGTTTGGCGCCTGTCGTTTCATTCGCAGATTCCTGCAAGCTCTGGAGACTGGGGTCCCTCTGTAGCATCTCCTTCTTGAACTCGGAGTGAGAGATATCTAAGCTATGCTTACGGGAGGAAGCCAGCTTCTTCTCAGAGGAGGACAGCGAGGCAGCCAGTTTCTCAGCCGACTGCACTCTCTTTAGCAGAGGAGACCTCGGGGGCTCAGCACTTTTGGGGCGAGAAATTTGCCTCACCAGCGGTGGAGAGGAGTGTAGTTTTACTGGGAAAGACTGAATAATACTGGAGCTGCCGACTGAGTGTCCCGGTAGAGGAGATGGGGAGCGCTGTGGTGACGTGGACTGAGGGGTTGGTGACGGAGTGTGAGCTAGTGGTGACAGGGGGATGTTCCCTGCAGATTTACGCCTTGGAGATCTGTACTGCCTTTGAAGCTTTGGTGCTAGTCCATGCAGAGAGCTGGGTCGGATGTGTCCAGAGCTGGCTGGAGAATTGGGAACACTGGAACTGGGAGAGCTGCTCTGGGAAGAATTGCCACCAACTTAAAAGAGGGGGAAAAATTTTAAAAATTAATATATATTTGGTGATTGAAACAAGTTATCGAAAGTTAATACATGCAAAGTCAAGAAAAAATGCCACATTATCACAGAGCACTGCAGTTAATAATACAAAGTAATTACAGTGCATGGCAGCTGATGGAAAATTCACTTCATTGTCACACAACACCAGAACACAGTAAGAAACACTGTGACCAGACTGGTTTTTTCCTGAAAAAAACCTCTAAGTAGATAAACCATGTGTTTCATCATTGTTCTCTGGATGCAAACCTCTTTATTCCACCAGCTGATTCAATTTTCAAATAGGACTTTGCCATGCTTTTTTGATTCCTTTCCCCTGAACTAACACAGAAAACGTGTCAAACTGCTACAAAAACATGGCAACTTACAACACACGTTTCCAACAAAGCAAAAGGAAGCTGCAGTATGGCAAACACATTCTTAAAAGGATGTATGGATTTTCATTTATAACCGAATCAATGAATGAGACTACATCTATCCTTAAGATAACTGACATCACAGCTGTCATTTTACTTTACAAACACATCTACTACCTGCTGCTTGTGTATTTTACTTCAAAAATTAATCAATAAGCAAAAATCTTCTCTGAGTTTTTCTTCCTTTTTCAGTTTTTTTACCTGAGTGTACAGACTCGGGCGTGGATCGGTAACTCTGTGTTGGTGACCGAGGAGACAGGTTGTGAGTCGGAGAGCCGGGCACACTTTCTCCAGAAGACAGAGAGCGGTTTAGTGAAGATAAACTCCGGCTGGTGTGAAGCAGCGATGCTTGTTTAGTGATCTTCCTCAACAAAGAACTCTTCTTCTTACTGTGGAAGAGCATTCAGAAGTTCTTTACAAGCACAAATGATTTATTTACCTTTATTGTCATATTTCAGTCAATTTTATAGTGCAGTTTAAGAGAAAAAGGAAACAAAAAGTAAAGAAGAACTGAAGGGCATACCTGGTGATACACATTATCTGTAAATTGCTTTCACAAGATTCTCTTACATTATCTTGGTCACCACTGAATTTTCACAGAGAAACATCAAAACGAACCTTTCCTGACCATCCTTAGTTTTGCTCTTCTTGTTCCGACGAGCCATTTTGGATTTGTAGCTGGCCTTTCGAGCTGGCCCAACTTTGATGGACGTGTTCTCAAACGGCGTGGTGGAGATGGACACCTTATTTCCGCTCTGTCAGAAACAAGGCACAGAGGCACTGCTTACAACACGGCTGTTTGAAGCAGATCTAGAGTGGTTAGGCTGCCAGTTTATTGCTGCCTGACATTTTGTAATGCTCTGTCAAACTCCATTGCTCCTTCGCATCTCCACCTATCATTTATTAAGGAATTGGTGAGAGAGCCCTTTTCAGTCAGGTTTTCGTAAATGATTAGCTCAGGCCCCAGCTGGTAGGTAAAGCTTCCCAACACAGGGAGAACACAGCATCTGACCTCTCCCACTGAGAGCTCCACTGCCTCAATCTAATACTTGTAATACTTGGAAACTTGAACTAAGTCATATTCTGTCGCCAGCCCTATTCCCAGTGCTCTGAGACTCATGGCAGATGTGAGCATATCAGGCATCTATCATGATGATTCTGCAACTTAGAGTGTGGATTATCTCACTCACTTAAAAAAAAAAAAATCCTGATTGCTCCTCTATTTGAAATCCCAAAGATTTCTGTCTCTTGGAACACTGCAAAATTTGGGGGTTTATTTCCGTAAAAGGATTCAGCTCAGAGGAGGTATCAAAACGCAAGTCATTTAACTGGATAATTTTAAGATCAACCATTACAAAGCTGCTTTTAAATACCACTAGGAATAATCCCTGAGAAAGCAGTATTAAGAGCTAATAACATTAGCACAGCCTAAAGGCAAAAAAATAAAAAGTAATTTGGAAAAATGTTATGGTATTTGTTTCTTAAAGTGATGTTTGAGGAAAGGTATACTGAAATCTTATTAATCTTTGTCTCTGTGGCTGATAAAAATATATCTGACAGGTTGTTATTTCTCACACAAAACATCGGAGCATAACTTAAATTACATGCAGAAATGGTTGAGATTTAGGGAATGAGCTGTAACAAAGAGGTTTTGCAAAACAAGGCTAGGTGCTCTGTGTGTACTTGTATTTCAGACAATGCCAATGAGATACCTACGGCGTTTTAAACAAGCTGCCTCCTATTTTCCATGTTACCTATCTTCTGAAATGTAACGGTGCCGAGTCCTTACCTTCAGAATCAGCTCCACCACTTCTGTGTGCACCAGTCCATGGACCGGCTCGCCGTTGACATGGGTTATCAGATCCCCTTCACGCAGACCTGCTTCGTTCGCTGGACCGCCTTCCTCCACGTGCTGGCAAGGAGAAGGGGATGACCGATTTGAGAAGAGGGATGTACAAGATCGCTGGCCAGATCAGACTCCAAGCCCATCCATCTCATCTCTTGCTGCAGCCAGCATCAACTGCTCCAAAGGAGGGTGGAAGAAAACCACTGACTGGCTCAGCCAAGCACAAAAATCTGCGCTCTTCCACTCCTCCCCCAGCATCCTGCCAGTCTTCTCCTGATCCAAGGCAGCCAGCCAGGATGGTTAAGCTGATCATGCGACCAGCTCCTCCCAAAGCAAAAGGCTCAACACACATCCAACAATTTTCAGCACTCGCGAATGTTAACTAGATATTCTTGACTTCCAGACAAGCATCCAGTCTCTCTCAGTGTCTTTGCCATCCTAAATCCAGCATCCTTCCATGTACAGGCTGGAACCCAAGGTGGCAAACAGACTTTTAAATAAGACTCAGTACCATGTGTGTAGGGTGACTATTTTGCATCTCACCCCAGAGTTTCTTTTTCTGCTTTCCATCTTTTATTAACTTATCTAACATCACATCTTCTCATGAACACATTGCCTTTCCCCATCACTGTTCAGAAAGATAAGCCTCCTTTACAACGAGGAGACAGATACACTTGAGAATACCACAACTCTCCCTCTAGCCAGAAAAGACTACAAATCAGTATCTCAGTAAATTCAGCATTTTTCAAGGAAAGCAGAGAGGAGCAAGGGAAAAATGCAGCTTCAGATTATTTTCCTAGGTAGGAATGAGTGTTAAATAATGACCAAAGCATGTGAAGTCCAAATTGTCTAATGAACACAGAAATACAAAGAAAAGAATGAACCACCTTTGTCCTGACTCCTTTCCCCTGACTCCACAATTCAAACAACACTGCTTTGGGGAACAGATCATTCCTAGAAGTCATATACTTAAAAAAAAAAAATTTTTAAAAAGGAACATGGAGATCAAGCACCAGAAGTAGCAGGAAGGAAGAGATACAGACATGGAAACCAGACCTTTTAGCAGAGCACACAACTAAGCCAAGAGCTAAATCCCTGGGCAATCAGCATAGCAACAGTGATGCTTTAAGGCTTGTAATCAATTCCAAGTGACTGCTTGGAAAACCAAAGCAGACCGACTTGATCTGAAGCAGGTTATAATCACCAACACAGGCCTGAATAAATTAGCTATGACTGGCCCTCATAAACAACCCCAATAAAGAGAAAGAGGGTATGTACACAGAAACATGCTCTAAAGTATGTGCTACAGGTGAAAGAGGGTGGATTCATGTAACCAGAGAAGAAAGAAGGGTAGAAAGGTTGTTGTGGTTCTGTGATGGGCTTGAGAACTTCTACAGGTACAACCTGAAGTGCTGTTAATTAGCTGTTTTTAAAGAGTTTCCCCCATCCCCAAAAAGCTAACTCTGGGTCCAAATACAGAGACAGAAAACTGGGTGGCAAAATACAATTTATAAAGTTAAATCCCACAACCCTGGCTAAATGCATTTCTGGCCCCAAGGGTACTCTTTTAGAAAAGCAGAGACATACCCAGACCATGTGATGCACAGTGTAGATATCACTGTCACCCATATAGACGCGAATGGCGCGGAGGGTGAAACCGTATTTCTTTCCAGCCCGATGGATGATGATTGGTGGTTTCAGGTTTGCGATAGCAGGAGAAAAGTCGCGGCTGGGTGAGGAGTCCCTCGAAGATGGGTTGGAGGATAGAGAATGAGGTGACATTGGACTGGCCAATGGAGAACACGTGTGGTGATCTACAGTGATGACACAAAGGTGGGCAAAAATTAGGAAACCAGGAGTCCAAAAGAGAGAACATTCTTGTTAGAGAACAGCTAGGAAACCATCGCTCCCACCACTCTTAAAGCTGCTGGTCTTCACCAGAGCTGGGCCTTGCCTGCAGCTTCAACTAGTTCATGCTTCAAAATACAAATTTCAGCAGCTTCCAAAAAGCCCATTTAGAGGTGAGTACATGACACAGCAGCACTGCTCACCTGGGATTACGCTGGGGTCACAGTGCTTAGTTCTCCTCTTTCAGGGATTTACAGACCATTATAAACATCTGCCCTAGGCACCATTTTGGAACTCCCCATTTCAAGGCTACGTTATATTATCCCCTCTCCAAAGGATCAGAGCGTTTATAGATTTTGGTGCAAGTTATATGTTGGTGCTGAGATAAATCAAAATCAGTTAGTATTAAACCAAAAAAATCAGGAGGCAGACAACTACATCTAGGTCATTTTGGTAGCATTTTAAATTCATGGTGGCAAGTGTATTTAACCCTAAAAATTAGCTACTGCAGGGACTCTGCTACCGAAAACCATCGCAAGTGAGAGGGTTTCTCAGATGAACGGCCAAGGGCTGGGCTATGGGCTAAACTATCTGACTCAGCTTGCTGGTGGAGCAACATCCACTTTTAAAGATACAGAGCAAATACAGAACCTTAGAGTAACACTGGTCAACATGAGTAAAATAAACCCAAAGAGCAGGACTATTAAATGCAGCTGCAAAAGGTAATCTCTAGTCCATTAAGAAACACCTGCTGAATCGCCCAGCACATATTTACCTGGCAGATGACAGCAGCTCTGGAGATACCTTTGGTGGGTGAATAAATACACATTTTAGAGATTTCAGAATCACAGACTAGTTTGGGTTGGAAGGGTCCTTAAAGCCCATCTAGTTCACCTCCCTGCCATGGGCAAGGACACCCTCTACTAGCCCAGGGTGCCCATCCATTCTGGCCTTGAACCCTGCCAGGGATCCAGGGCACCCACAGCTTCTCTGGGCAGCCTGTGACAGAGCTTCTCAACCCTCAGAAGAATTTCTTCCTAATATCTAACCTGCCTCTACCCTCATTCAGTTTAAAGCCATTCCCCCCTGTCCTATCACTCCCTGCTCTTGTAAACATGAGGGAGTTTGTAGCTCAAAAGCAACCACAGCCCAAAGCACAGAACTGTGCTGTGCATGGCCAGGATGGTGCCAAGCGGCACTGCCCTGGGAGGGCCAGGCACAGCTGCAGCCGCCTGCTCCCTGCACAGGCACAGGTATAGCCCTGGAAAATACAGCAAGGACTTACTCTCCAGAGAGAGGGACAAAGTCCTTGCAGGGAGAGCTCCTGCTCAACTGCTCTGTTTGAGCTTGGCATGGCTGGGTTGTTCACTAGAAGTCACCACCTGGCATTAACAACTGTTGAGGTCTGGCTCTGCCTGGAGACAGAGTTAATGTTCAGGGTTAACTCACACTACGAGTTACTCACACTACAGAATCCTCAACCAAGTTACCTGGGGTTACTGAAACTGAACACACTGGACACACTCAGTTCCCAACAACACTGTAGTTAGCCTGTGACCCCCAAAATATAGTGCCTTGTGGGTTAAAATTGCTCAGTGTCTCTACTCCTCCTTGCTGCACCATTGTCTAGAGACCAGTCTGGAGCCAATTTAAACCAAACTATGGAAAGAATACAGCCCAGCTGCCATTTGCAGAAGCTGCAGTCAGACCACGCACATAATGCTCCTGTCTGTGGCAGAGCAGTACTCATTATCCTGCCGAGTGGTAAATATTAAACCGATTGTAAAAGTTACATCTCTCCCCTCCTGCCAGCGAGGGCATTATTCCCAGAGAGTGAAGGGGGAGGATCTGTCTGCAGACCTTTTGTTTAGAGCTTGCAGATTCTGACAATGCCTCACCAGAGGCATTTCTTACCTGAGGGAATCAGGAGAGACAAGGCAGTAGCGGATGCTGATTTAATCACTTTATTGACAGGTCTTGAGGTACGTTTCTCCCCTGATTCCCCAGAGAGCAACCTGTGTCGTGCCCGCCGCACTGCCAAATCGCTGATGGCTTTTGGAGTGGTAAAGTCTGGGCCTTCATTGCTATTACTGCGAGCGCGTGGATCAGAGAAATCTGCAGTGCTCCCAGCTACAGTTTAAATTAAAACAGATTAGAACCACAGGGAATTCCTAACAGTGTATTCCCCTACAGGCAAAATACATTAAATCAAAGTCATGTTTACATGAAGTCCAAGAGTAAATTTTCCTAAGAAGAAACCCCAGGGCTTGAATTTTTATTTACAGAAATGGTGTTATTCTGAATACAGAAAATTAGCTGCTTCTGTTCTGCTGGAGAAGCTCGCTAATGAAATCACGTTGATCAGCGGCAGTTACAGGGATCCTAAAGCCGCGGTGCCGTTTTGCAGGCAAGGCATCTCAGTGGGATCCTTCACAGACCAAAGCACGTTTGTGGAAGTGCTCCGTTTTTACAACCAGCAAGAACTGCCAATCTTTAAGTTAAAACTGCCTGCAACAGAAGAACCAGGTTCTACCGGAGTTGCACATAAAGAATCCACTTTAAGAGAACACTAAGGTACTGAAGTTGGGGAAGTAAAAATGCGGATTGCAAAGACAACCCTAATTTGCCCCCTTCTGTGCACCAGTGCAATTTAGTCTTGAATTACTTTTCCGGCTATAATTGTATATAAAATGCAAAGTAACCTTGAAAATTGGACCAGGCATGCAACAATAGGAGATGCTGGGGGTTGGGGTGCTGTACTCAAGCTCTGTGCCTCAGTTCCCCATCCGATACCTTAAAGGGGCATTGTGAAAATACATTAATTAGAATTTACAAAGTGCTCAGAAATGGATGTGGTGAGCATCACAGCAAGTCCGCATGGGAAATTAATCATTCTGTCTTCAAAAGCAAATTTTAAGCAACGTGTGATAAATAAAGCCTAAGGGCCACGTTTTGAACAATGAGGACAGAACAAAACATTGATCATCGTTATTTAAGTGGGCACCACTGCTCTGCATACTAAATAAAGCCGGAAGTATCATGAAAATAAAAATTCAAAGCACCATTCCCACAGACCTGGGTACCAGATGCCATTTCAACATTTAACAGCCACTGAGTTACAAATAAGGCTCCCAGACAATGAGGAACCCAGAATTGAAGGCTGTGTGTGAGAAGGCTGCAATACACATTAGCAGAGCACTCCGAGACAGTGACAGGAATGAAATTCTTCTCTTGCAGTCCCCTACCTCTGACTCAACTTTGCAGGCT
This sequence comes from Heliornis fulica, assembly GCA_013399135.1. Taxonomy (NCBI): domain Eukaryota; kingdom Metazoa; phylum Chordata; class Aves; order Gruiformes; family Heliornithidae; genus Heliornis; species Heliornis fulica. The sequence continues at coordinate 467,952 of VXBZ01004682.1, read as the reverse complement.
GGGGACATGGTATTCCCTAAGCCCCATGCGCCAGATTAAAGGTTGCTCTGATGCATCAGGCTCATGAGAGCAGCTTGCCCAGGAAAGCTTCATTTGCTCATTTCAATTTGAAGATACTCAAATTTGCAGTGAAAGTGGTTTTGCCATTTTTAGTAACATGTTTCTAGGCTTTTAGTAAGGAACTGGCAAACTAAGGTTGCTCACTTCACTCCTACACCTTCTCCCGTGGGTCAGTGGAGTACGTGATGGCAGCACTGGGTTTTTTCTGGGAGAGTAAGCCATAGAGGGGAATGGGACAATTTTGGAGGAATTGTCACAGAATGCACTGCAGAAGAGGAATAATGAGATGTGGGAACCTTCAGCTTTATTCTAGCCTGAAGGCAAACTTCCTCTAAGGCATTTCCACTTTCTGCTCTCAATCCACCATTATGTCTGCCCTGTGCCCTTCACCTTGCCCTTGTCCAGTCTTGCTGCCACTCTCCTTGCTCAGTACCCCTTTTCACTTCTTTCCATCCTCAATGCATCCACAATTGCTTTGCCTGCCTGCTCTCAGTCTCTCCTAGCAACTTATTTTCTTGCTCAGTTAGTCCTCACTCTCCAGTGCAAACTAGTTTCTCCCCAAATACACCTTCCTCCTCAAAAACTATCTTGCCAACTTTCAATTCAACTTCCCTGTTCTCTTCCAATGGGTCAAATTTCCTTTTTTTATTCCCCCCTCTTCTCTCAGTGTACTTCCTCTTCCTCTGTACTCAGAAACAGGCAGCTTTGCCTGCTGCCTTCCTGATGCCCTGAAAGGGGCAAGAACTGGGGACACCCCAGCACCTGGAGCTCAGCTCTTCATCGCAGCAGCCTGAGGCACCATCTCAGGGAAGGTCCTGCTCAGCCCAGTGCTGGAGATCAGTCCCAGGATGGGCAAAGCTTCCCAGAAGTCAAACACTGATTTCTAAAACTCACTCTACTAAAACTAGCCTGCAACTTTGCTAAATTTCAGGGTAGCTGTCTGAGACAATAAGTCTGACACAAACCCCACTGCCCCAGTAAATTTCAAGTCTCTACTTCAAACATTTTGGAAAAGTCAAATCATGGGAAGCAGGGATCTGTCAGGATGGCCGACAACCACAGTCTCCATCCCCAACTCAGGAGTGATCTGCTCTGACTGCTGATTAGAATAACACTGCCTCAGGTAGGCACCCTGCAGCTGTAAGTACACGTAGATCTTACAGGTCTCAAACATGAGAAGACCTTAATCGATTTGAAGTGACAGGACTGAAACATAAGATGTGATTTTGAAGAGATAAAACCATCGATGTCATTTTAAAGGCAAGCACATCCACAAAACCACAGTAAAATACCCACTTAGCACGAGGCATTCACATCACTCGGTATCCATATCCACAGTTTTACAGAGTTAACATCTGCAAGCTAACATGGGCTTCCTTGGGGACCAAGACACCATCACACCAAACACATACCTGTCAGTGTTGAGGTGCTGCTGAGAGCCATGGACGGGGTGGTGGGTCCAGCATCACCTTCCAGCTGCAGTTCTTGCTCCACAGGCTGTTCTGGAATGGGCACTGGCAGCCCCTCCCGTGACTGCACGGCGGATAAGAGCATCCCCTCTGACTGTGGCCTTTTGAGGACAGTTCCCTCATCCTCAGTGGAGATGGCGAAGCGGGGCATATCAAGAAGCCCTGAGCAGCGTCGGCGGACCGTCAGAGGTGGGCTGGAATCGCTCTCCGTGTGCGAGGATTCAGACATAGACAAGCGCTTACGCAATCTAAGAGAGAAAACAAGGCAGAGACCCTCGATCTAAGTTAGGGAGATAATGAACTTTAAGGGGTGAAAATAGTGCACACCCCAACTCACTCATCTGAAGCCAATGTATGGAGCTACATCATTAGGCCTTAAAATAGAAAAGGGTTAGGGCATCACCTGAGTGTAGATTTCCAATATATTCCATTGTTAAGCTTTTAAGAAAGGAAGGAATAAAACCAAATTCTGTTCATTCATATATTTTATTGACACTTTTATTAGAAGATTATCCTTTTTTTAATATTCTGAATTTAAGAAATTTGGGATTATCTGTTTCAAAATTGTGACAAATGGCAAAAGTCTGGAAAACCAGACTTTGGATTCACTGATGTTTAAGACAAAAATGCTGCTGGCATGTGTCCAGCATAATTAGCCTTTCCACAAATAAAAGTTTTGCTTCAGGTTAGAATCCTTTCAAATTAATTCAAAGTATCTGCTACAAATTTAGGAGATGGCAGTACACAGATTAGATATATTTAAGGACTGTATCACTTCTACACATTCATTTTCAGCTATTCCAATTTTCAGGCTTCACCTGTGGAAATACTTCATATGAAGCATTCCTGACCTAACACTGTTCCTAGAAAAGTTTGGGCACAGGTCGATCTTTCTCAGATGCTATGAGAAACCAAAAGACTTAGTTCTACAGAACTTACATCTCAGGAGATCCAATCACCCAGCTGCGGTCTCGACTCTTCAAGCCGCCAAGGCTATCCAGTCGGTCATCTTTTTCTTCACTCAGACTCCGTTTAGTTGGTGGTGGAGTCTTCCTCTCTTCGTGGATGGAAAGACGCTCCATGCTGCTGTATACCTGCATTTAGCAAAAGATCCTTCTGCAGAGAAAACAAACCTCTGTGGCCTTTCCTGATCAAGGGGCATAACCCGTTCTCACAATGGAAGATACTCCCTGAAAGCGTGAACTTGGCAGCGTTCTTTGACTAAATCACACAGTGCAGATACGCACTCAGAGCGTGACATGGAGGAAAGGAAGAAGACAAGCTTTGGAAACACTAAACACACTTTTTCACAACAGCACCCTACACCTCTCCTCTGAAAATAGCCCAGCACACCACAGAAATACTGAGACTTTTTGAAACTACTTGATTTTTTCTCAAATCCAAGAAGAGATGTTGCTAAAACAGGCTCCACAAGCCTTGAAGGCTGGCATCTCGATCTTGAAATCTTGCTACACAAACTCAATTCTGTGATAGGCATCATGCTCATGACCCCATTTCATTATCATCAGTCTATCAGCATTGCCCCAAGCTTATTTCAGAACAAAAAAGTCCTGCCCTCCTCAAGGAATCTACTATAATGCTGACAGCTTAATGAAAGTGCCTTTCTTGGTTTTACAGCCGTCTTTAAATAATTAAATGATTAAGCAAAAAAATCCATCCTTTTAAAACTACACTTGACTATGGACCTAATTTACATAAGAAGAGATTAATGAAAATAATGTTATTAAAAATTCAGAGCATCAACAAGATAACTATTAATAAATCATATGGCTGAATTGTCAGACAAGAATTTCAAAATATAATGAGCCTTTTATGCCTCCCACATAACAAATGCTGTATAATTTTCCAGGTCTTAAAATAAATTCATTAAAAGTGAACTTTTTCTCTTTGTGGCAAAAACACTGAACCCTAAAGAAAAGCTTCAGTCTTACTGATGCATAATACTCATAGTGAGAAAAGGCAGAAAAAGAGAAACCCTTACACACTCCTGAGAACTTTTTCAAATCCCCAACTAATCCTCAGGTCCAATTTTAAACATACTTTTGGTGATGCAAATCAGAAACAACTCCATAAAATTAATGGTAACTGTTACTTAAGCTTCTGTAGCCTGGCTGAGGACAAAGGAGAATGAACTGGTGCTTCAAAACTGATTTTGGTAGTGAAAATCTGGAGGAACTGCCACAAAAAAACAGTCTTTCAGAGGCCCCAAGTAAAATTCCTACTCCCATCTCAGCAAGAGGAGGCAAATAGAGCAGAGGCTGACCTCAAACCAGACTTTCTTCTCCCTTATGCCCCTCCCCACACATACTTTTCTCCCAGTTAACACTGGCATTGTACCACTTGAAAATGTCTGAAATTACAACTTTTTATTTCAGATCACCTGGGTAAGAACGAGAGACCCTCACAGACCTGAATCCAGAAAGCATGGCTAGATGGGACCACCTCAGGGCTTCCTGCCCATCTCCTCACCTCAAAGCAGACCCAGCTCTCTTGTGATCGCCTGGCAGATGTTTCTCCAACCTGTTCTTAAATCCGCCAACAATGGAAATTCTACAAAATTCCCTGGGCAACTCATGTCAGTGATTAATTATTGTTCAACACTGGCAACTTTTTCTCATCATCTACCCTACACATCCTTTGGGCCATCGTTTCCTCTTGGTTTTGGGCGGAACAGGAAGACCAACACACTCCTACCCTTCCAGCAGTTATTTATTTGGAAACACATTGGGCTTTATGTTTTGCAGATGTCAGATCATTCTTGTCACCTTCCTCTGGATTCTCTTTTACTCATCTCATGTTTATTTGCTAGAGCATTGCCCAGAACAGGACACAGTATGCCAGCTACAGCCTTCCTATTGCTAAGCCGACGGAAAGGATTTCTTCATTTGCCTTGCAGAAAATGTTCATGCTTGCCCATTATGGTAGTTAATTGCCTTTCTGCTTCAATAACTTGGCACATCTAACTCATGATACACTATCTGCCTAGATCCTTCTCTTTGAAATTGTCACCTCGCCTTTTGTTCCTCAGGCTGTACTTGAGACAACGAACAGCAGAGGAGTAAATGCCACCACTGGTCTCGCTGCACGGCATCCCTTTCATTTTAGACCACTATTCCAAAATGTCAGAATCAGTGTTCACCCAAATATCATCTCATCACCTACTGGAGGACCCTGTCAGAACGACATGTTCAAAGCAAATAAGCTTTGGACACTCCCCATGCCAGCATCCCAGTCATTAGTAAAAACATCAAATTTTATCAGACACAGAAGAGACCTCCACAGTACTCTACATAATAGTGAAACATTCAGAAATACAAAATCTCATTTTCCAATTATTCTTGCACTCACCTTCTAACAGCCCACAAACTATCACAGAATAAACAATGTGTACAGTTTTTGGTTTCCTCAGTGAATACAGAACACCATGAGAGTCCCACATATCATCTGCTGGATTAAAATCTACACCACACCAAGCAACAAAGCTGTGTTCCTCTCCAGACTTTTTTCTTTCAACAAATCAGCATGCTCCTACCTTGCTGAACCTTGGTGAGCATGAGGAAAACTGCCGAATTTCCACATGATCATCATCATTAGTGTCCTCCTCCTCTTCAGAATCCAGGTGTTGGTATCGTTCTGAACGGGCTGTGAACAAGAGGTGGCACATTTCATCAGTGTGGGGAGTGTTGATAGCTCTCACACCTTGAGCACTCCTTCTTGTCCACTAACACAGAACTCATAACACCATGCAGGATATTTTTCCTTAATAATGAAACACACAAAGTCTTGCTCATCCTGTACAACTAGCAGTGAAAAATACCACCTTCCTACTGAATTCATCTACATCATCAGCTGTATCATGTTCTAAAAGCAGCTGATACTCAGCAGGTGCCAAATCCTGCAGAACCTTTGTGGTAAGGATATGTCTTCCCTATGGCAAACAATCATATGGAAGGAGACACAGAAGCAATGCACTGTCCCAATTTCCAATGAACAGCTTTATGACTTTACAAAGTCCATCCTGCATGCATACATATATACATACATACAAGCCCTCTTCAACAAATAAAAATATTTACTCAAAAAAAAAACAAAACCCAAAAACCCCTTCCTCTTCTCCCTCCTCCAAACAGAAAAAGGATTAGATTTCATGAAAGGAAATGGGCAAGCAGCCAATATGCAAAGCTATTTTTTAATGCAAAAATCTAAACTGCCTCCAAAGAGATTTTGTGCTCTGAGATTTGCAGCACTGGATTTCTAAGCCAACCACATTGGATTTTGCAGGGCAGGCGTTAATAAGTTTGGCTACAGAAAGCCGATAGCTATACTGAGCCAAATTTTCTGCACTGGATCAGCCAGAAAGCCACTTCTGTAATTTCTAAAATTTTCTGCCTCGGGGTTTATAACAGCAACGCCAACTCTTATCAGTCTCTGTGTGAGATATCTCTTGATGTGAGAATACCAGCCTTTATGAAGAATTCAGATCAAAGCCACGCTGATAACCTGCTGAGTGTGCCTGGGCACTGGGGGAGTTTGCCATCACCCCTACTTGACAGTCCCAGTGATTTGTACCACTGAACATAACATGGTGCTTTTATGCACCAGGACCCACCCACAGCTGCACTGCTGAGCCTCTCTCCATCACCGACCCAACTCAGTGACCACAGCTCAAGTTCCAATGTCTGATGACTTGGGGGAACACACCTCCACTTGGTTTCTACCTGTACATTGTACCAGAACAAACCTCAACACGTGAAAAACACACCTTGACTCAAACTGCTCTCTGCTGTGACTACATGGAGATGTCTGCATCTCTCTCTTTCTCCATCTCACCTCTCTGCAAACCCCTTAAACTAACAGCCTCTTTCCCATCCCAGGAGTACAGTATTTCAGTAGGATTCTGCTTTAGTAGTGTGGCAGTGGAAGAGATCAAGGCAGACTTCTGTCTCTCTCTCCCTCTCTCCCTTCACTCCGAGCAAAGCACAGAAGCAGAGCAAAAACACGCTTCATTTGGAGTCAGCAAGTCCCATGGCCCTGGGCGAAGGATTGAAGAAATTCTACTGAAATAGGGCAAAGACTTCCATAGCTCAGGAAATTCAAATACCCTTGAATCATCCTGCGCTGCAGATGGAGTGGGGGAATGACCTCCATGACCAGGGATAAGCCCCCAAGCCCTTTCCACCTGACTCAGCTGCCCAAGTACTTTCCACCTGACTCAGCTCCCCAAGTCAAATGAGAAAAGCCAGGGAGGCAGAGACTCTGGGGACCGAGCTCTCTCCATTCCTCACAGCTCCTCCCTGCCCTCCCAAGGGTACCAGCTCTGTCTGGTGCTTATCTGGAAATACCAGGAATCTTACATAGCACTGATATCACGGCAGTTCCCAGACATTTACACACACCAGACAGGCATTTCACTTCATATCTCATTATTGTTAACAATACTAAAATAAGGTGATACACTTGCAGAGAAAATAATTTAAGTTACTTCAAATCACTAAAGAATTTTCCCTACATACTTGTCTTCAAGGGTCGGGGTTTTTTTGTGCTGGTTTTTTTTTTGTTAAACATTTATTGGCTGCAAATGGTCACTAGGGAAAGATAATATTGCTCAAAAACTCCTGGAAGTTGGATATACCAAATGCTTTGGAAGTACTGTAATAAGCCCAGCACAACTGCAGCTCCCTTCACTACAAGGCCATGGCTGGCAGGACCACAGACACCAGTGAAAAGCCAACTGACTGCAGCAGCAATATTTTTTAATTTAAAATTCATTTGCTTTCAAAGAAATCTTACTTGGCATTGAAGAGAAACTTTTAAAAGCAATTTCCATCAAGTCTTTTATTCAATTTCTAACAATGACTTATCTCTAACGGTATTTAAAAAATGAAATATGCACAAAAATATGATGCCATTTAGGCTGAATCTTTGTTCTTACTGTCAAAATAGCTTGTGTCATCCTCAGATTCCAACTGTGGGATGAATTCAGCTTTCTGTCGAAGTAATCCATTCCAGTCCAAATCTTTAAAGAACCGATGCTGTTTCACTTCAAAGGCACTACCTGAAATAAGCATCTTTTATTGCGGAGTATTTTTTCCAGCATTTGCGTAACAAGAAAAGCAAACCCTAAAAATATCAAGAGCCTAAAAGAATGTATCTGAGTACACTTAAGTCACATATCTTCCAGGAATCTTGAGACTTACTCTTCTACTAAAATCATGATGCAAGATAAATGTGAACCAGATTTCCTCCTTCCCACCTCCTCTTCCTATTTAACGACAACACATGACTAAACTGTCTGGAATACAACATCTATTACATTCCATAGGCAAATTGCAAGATTAAGACCTAATTAACATCTTCATTTAAGATTTCCAACTCTAAATACCATCTTATAGCTAAATAAAGAGAGGAAACTCAGAAAGTTACTCAGCACGTGACTGTTTCCACTCTTTGCGAATAAACTCATCCATGTGTTTCAAACAAGGCAGGAGCTTATGTATCTTCCTGAATTATCATTAACCTCAGAAGCTTGAGTACCCAGAAGGAGAAACTAAGGACTGTCTGTCTACTAGTACATGCATTTTCATTCAAATCAAATTAATATTCATAGAAAATGTTACTGTCTTTTTAAAAAAGAGAATAGCAGAGGAAAAGAGATAAAAGGTTTGCTGAATGCCAGTGGCGCTACAAGACGCCAAGTGGAACAGCAGTCTCAGCATTACAGGTATATAAGAAATAAAAAAAAAAATCAGTACATCAACTCCTTTTCTAAGGCAAGAAACTCGGCATCTTTTCCATGACACCAACATCTTTCAAGTACCTGGGATCTGAGGTAAAGAAGAACATGTGAAAACCATCTGATATTATTATTAATTCATGATCTATTCATTGCCCCTGTATGCACATGTGTTAAGTCTGCTGAATACATGTGCCTTTTGGAACTGCCATACAGATTTTATTTTATCCTTAAAGAGTAGTTTCCAATTGAAAATTGAAAATTAAATAAATCAAACCAATGAAACCGAAAACCTGTGCTGTGAAGCCACAGTGTTCCACAAATTATCTTAAAATGAGAGTGTAGCTAGAGATTATTTATTTACTAGAAAGAAATGAGAAGTGTTGGCTTGTAAAACTTTGAATTTGACATTATATAAAGAAAGACTGGCATATACATCTGACTTTGCCAAAGAGAGTTGTGTGTTTGGAGAATTCTACAGTACAGGCATCTAGTAATGGGAAAGTTTTCATTTATTTTATTATACCCAGGAATTCCCCTTCATGCAGGGGATTAGGCCCCTAGGTATGGAAAAGTTCAAAGAAATCTGATTATACACCACTCAAATGGAGAAACCACCCTCAAGCCTGAGAACAGCACAAACCTGAGAAGTTCTGTTGCCAAGCCGACAGTGTTCCTTTCTTGTTTCCCCAAACACGACAGTCATATCTGTCTGACTCATGTACAATCTACACTAATTCTTAGAGCTTCATCACATGGGATTCATCCAACCAAATATAAACCATTTCCCAGCTCCAGAGAGCATTTTTCAACATGGGTGGTTGTGCATCACTTGTAAGGTAGCTTCTCTTCCTGCTTCTGGCCAGTACTTTCCCATGCACAAGATTCCTCCTACCTGTTCCCATTCTTTCCAGAGGATTTTGGCGGAGAAGCTTAGAAATGAGGTCTTGGGCATCCGGTGGCAGCGCATCATCACCTTCTGGCCAGGCAATTTCATCTGGAGACACAAAGAGACTTTACATTTTCTACCAGTTTCATGACCAATTTAAATATCCATTCACATTCCTATACCATAAAACACGGTGTTGAGTACTGCCCCGGAATCGTAAATACCTTGAATTGAGCAGCTTGAATGCTTAATATAATTCAAGCAGTGACATTTTCCAAAATGCATAAAATTCAGCGTCAGCTAAAGCTGCTGTCAATCCCAGTAATGCTTGTGGAGAAAAAAAGCATTAAGGACTCTATTAATAAAGTATGATATGGGACTTCCATGACAATCCATAAACAATGATGCTGACAATACTGCAGCTGTATCTCGTGCCCACACACTCCACGCTCGTTATCCTTGGAACAGAGAGAACAATTCACAGGTAACAATTTCATGCATCATACTTAGTTCTTTGCTGCAATTTGCTTTTTACAAAGGACATTTGCCAAGTGCATTGAAAATATACTGCTTTGGAAAGCATTCCCAACAGGAAATGTTTTCACTGGCACATTCCCTGAGAGAGCACAAAGCAATCATTTGTCCAACTCCAAGCAGGAGACAGGTTTAAAAAGCCACAAGACATGAAGGTACGGAGTACAACAGCTTCAATTTGTTTTGCTTAGAATTTCCTTTTAATTTCACTTATACAACAATTACTAAATGACTGACATTTGGACCTACAGAAGCGATATCCAAAATCAGACTGAATTAGACCAGTCAGCTGCTGCTTCTTTCATATTCTCCATCAGTTAATTTAAAAGTCAGAACAGAAAAATCCCCAAATACATTTCTCCAGTCCCACAAGGATTTGCCTGACTACCTACCACACCATGCACAATGACAGAACTACTTGGCAAGATATTAAGCAGCTCAACACCTTTTGATACCTGGCTTCAGATGAATGGTACTCTGACACAGAAAGAGAAATATTTTTAAATTAACCCCATTATTTTATACCTCGCCTTTCCTGGTTGAACAGCAGATCCGCAAAATTTTCAAGGATTAACTTCCCAGCACACTTTGAAACCCCATCAGAACCAGAAGGGAAACGTACCACTGATCACTTGTCCAAACAGCTCTTCAGGTGTGTCCCCAAAGAAGGGAACGCAGCCGACCAGAAACTCGTACAGGATAATTCCCATGGCCCACCAGTCCACAGGCTTCCCATAGCCCTGGCGCAGGATCACTTCTGGTGCAATGTATTCCGGAGTCCCACAGACCTCAAGATAAACACACAAGAAAGCAATAAACCTACAAATTGACAAATTCACACCAAAGCTTATTTTTATCTTCCCTCAATGAGCTTTACAAGGGAGTTAATATTTTGTCACTAACCACTTTATGCTGTAACTACTTCCATGGAGGAAGCGTTTATATTTGAGGAACATGTTGTCTGCACAGAAATGATATCGCATACTATGAAATATCCCTAGTGTGGACATGCTGGCTAAGTAGTTCTTTGGTGCACATATAGTAAAACATATGGGGAAAATGGTATATTCTCTGTGTGTAGGTCTGTCTGCTTGATGGATGTCTACTGGCACAGCTCCAGTGATTGGGAACTGAGCTGTGACAAACCTCTCACATCTCTGTGCTAGCAGAATTCAGTTTCACAGATGCAGAATTAGCAGCACAGCATGATTACAATTACACACTTGAGCACTGAAACTTGGGAGGTAGAGCTGGCACAGAGGATGGCTAAGGAAGTCATGTTGGAAGATCTAGGCTGCCTCGGGCTTAGAAGCAGCAACAATTGCAAAATAGTCATAAAAAATATTACACCGTAAAGTGCAAGACCATGATCTAGTAACGAGAGTTTCTGCTAGAAAAAGCATCATCACTCAGAAGGAAAGACAGACAATACCCAAAGATTATTATGAATTAACACTTGTCACAGCTAGAAGAGAAAATTCAGCTGCAATCCTTGGTATTTTCAGAATAGAGAAGTAATTTTTAATCCCAGTATACAAGGTACTGGTGAGCCTGCACCCCAAACATTATAGATACTGTCAACTATGCCCAGGAAATACCAACTCAAGTCAAAAGAGATGCATGGAAGAGCTTTTCATTCATCAAAGGAAAATCTACCTTGTTACCTAAAAGATCTTAGCTGGTTAGGCCTAGCAAAATGAAGGCTTAGGAGAGAAAAAAAGATCCTTACTGAATACCAAGAGGATAAAAATCGATGTCTAAGCCATAAGACACAATTACAAGATGAAACATACAGGAACTTGTCATGAACTTTCTAAGAACCAGAAGGGGGAGACCGTGGAACAACCTTCCAGTAAAATCCACATTACATCCCTAGACCAACTTCTGTTCACACCTGCACTGCTGCTTGGAACACACTTTCAATATCCTAAACTAAGAGCTGAAGTGCATCACTCCAAAACAAGAAACTGAAATAACAAATGATACCAACTGAACAAACGTTCCTCCCTTCCACACAGCACAGCACTGAGGCAGACAGTGAGTGCTATAAACTCTGATTCTATCCTAACACAGAATCCTACACATGATCTCAGATCAACAGACAGATTTTTTCATCTTACCTGCTTGTCCAGGAATTCCCTGGTATCCTTCTCAATGTGTCCTTCATAAAGATTAGTTGTAAGACTCATTAACCCAATTTTAGACAATCCAAAGTCTGTTAGTTTAATGTGACCCATGGAAGTTATCAGGAGACTGGAAGAAAAAGAAGAAAAATAATCCAACCTTCAATTAATTTTCCCCAAAACAATTTTGAAAAAGAACAAAAAATAATCCTAAGGAAGTTCTCAGTGTCACATCCCCATCAGACAGCTGGAAAAAACCTCCTATGCAATTGAACATCACAGAGCTGCCAAGGCTCAGAAATAAGACCACCTTCTGCCATAATTTCACCAGCTTTGAGACAATTCTTCCCACCCTCTCAGGGTCTACCTGATTCTACATCAGTAACAAGAGCCTCCAAAAAATCTCCTACATGTCAGATGCCACCTCTACTGTCTCCTGCCTCCACATCCTCTTGCCTATGGAAAAAGCCCCTGAAGAACAGGTCCTCTTCCTCCCTCCAACTTCTGAAGAGTTGAAGACTTACTTATCAGGTTTTAGGTCACGGTGAACAATCCCATAATTGTGTAAGTACTCCAAGGCCAGAACAGTCTCAGCAAAATACATCCTCGCCATATCAACAGGTAGGGCACCAATGTTCTTGAGAAGTGTAGCACAATCACCTCCTAGAACAAAAGTTGCAGATGTGGCACAGTGAAATGGCAGCTGTGGGTCTGCACCACCAGGAAACAGTAAGGCTGTCTCTCTCAACCCCCTTTGCTCTTGAGCTTCAAATACATACATACATTTCTTTGCTTTCCACCACTGAGCACATACTCAGCTTGTGTATCAGAAGTAGTAACTAAACACCTCTACAACTACTAACTGGTTCTCCCTACATTTGGAGAGGCAGCCATGCCCTTAGACACAGTGGTACTCATGAAAATAAGTCTGTGGACCCCTGATCCAAGCTTCTTAAGGAACACTGGACACACATTTCATTTGACCTTCACCTCTACATTAAAATAGAAATTAATTTAAAAAATGTCTCATGTCAGTAAATCTGTTTTTATTCTCCAGATTTATCTGGAAGAGCACTGACACAGTAACTATAAGCTTTTATCTCATAAACATTCATCCAAGCAAGCCAGCCACAAAAAATTAATCCTATCCACCAGTGGAAATATATTCCTTACAGTAAGATACAGTAATAAAACAAAATCAAACAATATTCCAAAGAATAAGCAAAACATAAAAAGTAAACAACAACAAAACAATCCAGACAACCACAACAAAAAAGCAGCTGAAGAACAAAGACTGTTGCTTGGTGATGTTTAACTGCCTTTTTCTAACTGTAATTCCAAGCAAAATGTGCTGTGGATCAAGCCACACCACCCCACGGGGGAGTAGGAAGATCTCTTTCCAACAAGGACTGGAAAGTTCATGCTGACTTATGACCCCAGCAGTCTTCTACATGTGGCTTTATGTTTCCTCAACTCCACAGCAATCATGTTGTATTAGTCACAGGGATTCACAAATGGAGTATCTCCTTACACTACTCCATGCTAGAGGTAGAACAATTCATTTCCCCACCTCAGCCCAAGCAGAACGTGCACCCCTCCCTGAAAAGGCATCGCAACCTCCCCTGCGACTGCAGGGCTGATGGAGCTCACCTTCTGTGAAGAGAGGACTAGCACACACATGAGATGGTCTTCCAGGGTATAATGTCCAGAGCAGTGCACTGATCAGCAGTACCTCCAGAGATACACATCTTATAAATCCCCTGGGAACATCATCCTTCACAAGGAGACACACAGCATGCACACTACACATGTTCTATCTAAGGTCCCTTTGCAGGTGCAGATAATGGCAACCATACCTTCCACATACTCCATAACCATGCACAGGTGGCGCTTGGTCTCAAAGGAGCAGAACATGCTGACCACAAAGGGATTCTCGGCAAATGTCAGGATATCTCTCTCCACAAAAGCCTGCTGGATCTGGTTTCTCAAAATTAGGTTCTGCTTGTTGATCTTCTTCATGGCAAAACGCTGACGGGTGGTCTTGTGTCGCACCAAATACACCGCTCTAGAAAAACACATACCAAGAAGGAAAGTTCAATTTTCAGGTCAAACTGCTTTGTTGGTTTTTTATTTTTATTTTTCTTTAAAGACAAGAATGGTAACTGCTTTGGATAGATCCTGGCAGACTTATCGGTGACCCCATAAAATCCCATTCCAGTGCCAAGCTTCTCTGAGGAGGGGCTCCCTTTTGGGCCCCTCAGTTCAAGAAGGGCACAGAAGTCCTTGAAAGAGTCCAGCACAGGGCCACCAAGATGATTAAGGGAGTGGAACATCTTCCTTATGAAGACAGGCTGAGGGAGCTGGGTCTCTTCAGCTTGGAGGAGACTGAGGGGTGACCTCATTAATGTTTATAAATATGTAAAGGGTGAGTGTCAGGAGGATGGATCCAGGCTCTTCTCAGTGTTGGCCAGTGAAAGAACATGGGGAAATGGTTCCAAACTGGAACATAGAAAGTGAGGGTGACAGATAACTGGAACAGTCTTCCCAGAGAGGTTGTGGAGTCTCCTTCTCTGGAGACATTCAAAACCAAGCTGGACACGTTCCTATGTGATGATCCTGCAGGAGCTTTGGACTGGATAGTCTCTCAAGGTCCCTTCCAACTCCTAACATTCTGTGATTCTGTGATTTTCATGATTGCATCCCCACAATGTTTCCTCACAAAAGCTACTCCTCCTTCTTGAATTAAGCAGAATTTTCACTGATGTGACTAATGGAAATATTTCAGAGACAAAGTCACAAACGTCTAAGCATCATTGCAGAGGCACATGTATTTTTCAACACTACAGTCACCATTTCATTTTAAAAATTGTCCAAAACATATGGAATCGGCACCATTTCTTTCCAAGCTCCACAAAATTAATTTGACACAACACTGTCACCGTGGATTTCCCTCAGTAAAGTATCTCATACATTTCTATCATCTGTGGATCATTAGATTCTTGCACATTAATAATACAGTTTGCAAATAAAATTTTCATCCAGTTTGTGTGCCTTATTGAATCAGTATTCGTTTCCTTTTCTCTGGAGTATATTACATTTAACGTGGTATTGCATCTCTCCAGCAGCTGGCTGTAAAACACGCCCAGGATAAAGACAGATACATGTAACCGCAGAACTACCATCTCTCCCTTATCTTTTTAAAAAAGTTACATTTAAATCAAGGGCCTGTGCAGGAAGATGACTGAAAAAGACATCAAATCTTCTTGTCTAATAATACAGCTCTTTGACATGCTCCATTGTGCTTTCACTGACTGAAAAATACGCTTATGCTTTTTCCACATATAATTTTTTTTAAATGAGCTGCTGTTAACTAAGCACCCAGTTCAACAAAACACTCAAGCACATGCTCAAGTTTTGCTCTTACGACCTACTGAATATTGCTGCTTTTCAGTTACAGCCTAATGACTTCACCAGTAAGGATTTATGAACTGCAAAGAGTCAAGAACCATCTTTAAAATTCTGGGTAAGTTTGCATGAGCAGTTAAAATTTTAACCGAGCGACTTCAGTTTGGATTCTTCAATGGATAATAAAATCTAATAGCATTTACTATATTACTTCTCACAGTAGATTTGCTCCAATATAATTTTAGCTTTTTTTTTTAGAATTTCAAGTGCTCACAAACAGCCACTTACAATATATAATCTAAATACATGGAAGAACAGAGAAGCATAAACTACTCCTCTGATATTCTTGATGTTTCAATGAATCATTAACAGTATTTGCAACTACAGAATGTCACCCTCACTCATTTAGCCTTTCAACAAATATAAATCACAGGACCTAACCAGACAGCATGAAAGGAAATACAGACTGCCCTAATAAGCAGTAAGGAAATGGGTGCACAATAATTTTTTCAGACTCATGGGACGACACTGTTTTACTATGTAGGAAATCTCACAATAAGTGACAATATTTTCCCTAGAGATCATGTTCAGGGAAAATGTTTTTGTGATCTCAACCTGAAATACTGAAGTGTCTGTATTTTACCTAACTGCCATAAAGAAACTGTAAAGAAATAGTTACTGGAAAAACAGGCTTGAGGTCACAGCTAGGAAGGAGTCATGCCACAAGAAGGATTAGGAATACCACAGTGTGAAAGATTTAATGTAGGGCAGTTAATTTCCCTGTGCTGGAAGCTGTGTTTCAGTTCAGCACTACATAAGGACTCCACAGCCAGGAGTACAGGGGCAATTGTCTAAGAAACCTCAAGAACATGCAAGAAACAGCATCTCCCAGAAGAATGCAGAAGACAGCACAAGCGTGGAACCGCTCTAACACCTAAACAAAGTGCATTTATGCTCTGAACAGTCATTCACACAACTTCCCTGGGCAGGAAAATAATGGTAAGTCTAAAAGCCTTACCCATAAGCACCATTACTGATAAGTTTAATAGTTTCAAACTCTTCCTCAGATGGAGTTTTCTTTGACTGGACAGAGGCTCCACGGCTCTGGGGAAAGAAGACAAGAAAATGGAAATCACAAGCAGGAATGACTTCATTCTAGACATCACCTTTTCTTCTGTAAGCAGCATTTACCCAAACTTAGTGCATTACTAAACCACTGGAGCCCTCAGCTTTAGGATAATCGTTTGTATCCCTAGGACCATTGCAGTTTTCCACCATAATTATTAGCACTGTCAGGAAACTATAAGAATCAGGCCTTTCCCCGACGTTACATTTTAAAAATGCCAATAAAATAAAAAACTCAGTATTTTTGAAGCCTAGGGAGTTATATAAGTAAGCATTTCCCAGCGTCCATTACTAAAGCCAAGTCTCTTCAATACCCATCACACTTTACAAATGTGGATATTGAGAATTTCTCCAGATTATTTTTGTTTGCAACTCTAACCCCCCCCCCCCCAAAGAAACAAAACCCTAACCTTGATAATGAGTATTTGCAACTTTTAAGCATTTCACCACCAGTGTAGAGATTTCCACATTTTTGTGACTATATACACTCTAATTTTAACTTGCGCTTTTAAATGTCAGCACTTTTTTATTTAAAATTAAAATTACTCTGCATTATAATTCATTCTTTATTGTAGACTACTTCTTTCCAGAGGAAAAAAAAAGCACTAGACTGAGTGTATTACTGCTTTACCTCGACTGAATCATCTGTCTCAGGAGTGTCTGGGCTGTCATAGCTATTCAGCTGGGCCATTTCTGAAAAGAAAGAATAAAGATTACTCCTAATGATCCCAATCAAACGCTATTCTCTTTGTTTATACAAGACAAACAGGATTTTAAGAGGTGCTTATAGATGAAGAAGGACATTTTTCCCCTCTGTAAAAAGTCACCCCAATTATACAGTGATAACCTTTAGCATCTTTTAAGCTGCAGGCAGTATTTTGTATAACACTGAATATAATTAATGGTTCTCATTTCAGCCTGATGCATTCTAGGTGGTTTCTATAACAAGTAAAAACACTAAATGCAAGTTTGGAGAAACAATTAGCTAGTTGATATTAGAACCTATTCCCTGCATACATATCTGCATATAGCCCGGTGGCATCTCTGTACTCCAGAAAACAAAAAGCACTGCATTTCAGACTACTTCCCTCCATGAAACAGATCTGATTCTGCAAAATGCTGAGCAGCAGCAGCAAACTGGGAGAAGGTCAGTGATGGTTTAGGCTACTCAGCTGTCACAGAAGATGCTGTAAACTTTGCAAAACCAAACTGCACATTAACTACTAGTCTCCACTCAGACATCACTGACATTTCTGGGTGCCCCCCTTACAGAAAAGAAATAAGGCACCTTGACATCTCCACACATTTCTAAAGAAAATTTGACTTTAGTAAGGGGAATTAGTGATGGAAACGTTCTTTCCCATGACAGGGATCAAAGGAAATTTCCCTTTAATGTCAGATTTCAACAAATGCTATTAAATTGCATTTAGCAATCTTTGGTAGAAATTCTCCCGAAGAGCTCTTCACTTGAAGTCAACCTGTCACCGTCATTCCGGTAAACACTGCAGAAGTTAAACTAGTCCTACCCAGAATACTAATTTATGCTAAAATTATGCTCTCCTGAGAAAACAAAAAGTATGGTTCAATTGCTGAAATACTCTGCAGTAACCTCAAGTCTCTGTCACACTTTCTATTGTTGCTGAGCAAGCTGTGCCTGCTCTTAAAACTTGTCATCAGAGGAGAGATTCAGCTAGCAAAGTGCCAGGCAGAAATACTAACTCACAGATTCCAAAGTTTGGATATTCTGGGCTGCTGTACATTTACAGTGTGCATATTTACCATATGCAATCCTGGCACCAAGCAGAAAACAGTTACTGTCTCCTCCAGCCCTGGTTTCTCATGGAAAATCACAATAAATATACTTTTCCCAGAGAGAACAAGTAAGCGGAATGACAGGATACTTTCCAACCAGACCAGCAGCATGCAGGCAGATCAGAAAAACAACAGGTAAATTTACTTTTACTGTCTGACAGCACAGAGAAAACAGTTAAATCATAAAGCCATTTCCCAACACTGTTTCAGATATAATGCAGGGAGACATTATTAACATCATAAGTAAAGAACTGTCACTGTTGATGTGTGATCCCTACCCCAGCAACGCTCCTTTGAGACATGGGGCTGGAAAAGACAAGTCTAGAATTTGACAGCAAAAACGAAAATAAGGAAAAATAGCCTACAAGTTAAACCAATAAAATAAAAACCTCCTTCCGCTACGTAGTGACTGGAAGATCTGGTTATCCTTTTGGCAGTTTGGAGAGTACAAAATGAGTTCTCACCCTCCAGGGGATCCCTGGTGAGTCCCAGCTGGCTGATAATATAACGAGGGATGTCGCATTTAATTCCTTGCCCTTCCTTGGCATGGCCTTCTGCAGCTTCTAACAAGTGGTAGAACTCTTCAGGATCAAACTCCTACAGCAAGGCGGTAAGAGAGACAGAGCGGCAAATGACTCAGCTTTACAGGTATGAAAGGTTTCTCCCCCATACAGAAGTTTCCTCAGAAACATCCAAAGTTAATTCTGGGTTCAGCAGTGATACAAAACATTTGCAGTTACAACAAACATGTTGAAGCATTCAACTCTGCTTTGCAAAAACAACAGACACTTACAGCCTGATGGATGTCCACTGGCTTAGATCCATGAATCACAACAGGACAAGACTGTCAGGACTTCTTATGAACCAAAACCAAACTGTTGGATGGTATGGTCATGATACTGTAAAGCATCAATATGGACACACCTTCCAGCTTTATCACACAGAGATGGGCTGGGAAAGGTTTCTGATGAGCTCTGAGGTGTTTTCTGCCACCTCTATTTGACAGGTGAGAGAAGCCAATATAAACCTTTCAAATGTCACTTATGACCAAACCATACAGCAAACCAATTCTGTAGCTGTTCAGGACCCTTAGCAATTGATAATAACAGAAGTAGGAACAAACCAGCAGTTGGTATTTTATTGTCAGAGAAGATTTCACTCTCTACATAAGAAATACTGCTGTAAAGTGTCTTGCATGATAAAGCACAGGATCATCTTGCCAACTTAGTCTTGGTGTATGTGATCTCTAGGGCAAGGAAAGGTTGTAAGGTGTGATCTCTTGTACCAGGCTAACAGATACAGCTGGAATTAAAAGACAAGCTTTTGGCAGCAGGAGCACTAGTTCACTAGTTAACTCTAACTCCCTCCTGGAAACCTCACCAGTCACCAGCAATGAGCAGCTTCAAAATTTTCCTGGTGAAATGAGAGGATCACAGGGGAAGAGTTACAGCATACAGCCATGGGGGCATCCGCACAGAACTGACATGAGCGTACTCAGCAGCGTAAAGATAGAAGAGCACAGAAATGCAAACAAGAAAACCAAATGGGATGGTGTCAAGATACCTGAATGGTTAGAGGAACAGAGAAAAGATGCACCTTTTCTTGCTTGCAGATATATAAGCAGTGCTGCTTATATACATGCTGTCATCAATGACAGCAACAATGCAAGAAAGGAAGTTCCTTCCTCTGGAAAAGGATCCATCAGGTACCTCAGAACTGGCAGAAAGCAGGAGCCAGGGCAGAGAGGACCAGGGAAGGGAGATGGACTGCAAGGGAAGGTGGAGCCAAGGAAGGACTCTTCAAGATACAACTGTAGGTATTTTTATTGGTGAGTGAAGGACAAAAGGAAAAAAGTCTGGTGACAAAAAATTCAAACAGACAAAAAATGAAGACATTAAACAAATTCCAATTCTGTCTTCTGTTCAGTAGATTTACCGAATCATCTGAATACAGTTTTATTTAAATGGAGAAGAATGATCCCTCCGGAGCAGAGGCAAATGCTATGGAAAAATAATCGAGGAAAAAAAAGAATAAATTACATTTTTCCCAAAGGTGGTTTCAGTGATGCACAAAAAACCACATTATTATTTTCTTGAAGCCCCCGAGACTGAGTCCATAAGTAAACATTTCACAGTTCAACAGGTAACACAAAGATTGAAACCAAATAACTGAAGTTTAAGATACTTAAATGCCTTCACTCCCATTAAAATAATCACAACCATCACAACTATAAGCTCACAACATCACTGCCTACATGGTCAGCTACTTCATTTACAAGGAAGAAACGAGAATGAGCTGTGTAACTAAAACTAACATTAATACTGTATCTTGGAATATTTGTCTCTAAGTAATAATGAAGCTAGAGGTTAATTTTTTTAAAATGTTTAAAAAAAAAGAGGAATGTATTTCTCAAGCTATTTAAATGATAGACTATCCATCGCTATACATCCTATTATTTTAAGAGATAAAAAGGGTTTGGTACCTAACTCTTCAGGTCAGCAGATTTTGAAAAAAACTTAAAAAACAAATTCTAGAAAGGTAATCATGTTAAATAAAAAGGAAAGACTAGCACACAGATGCAAATAGTATTGTTATGCTCTGAAGTCCAGACACTTCATTGTCAAGGTTGTCACTACATGCTTTGGAGTTCATTACCCAAATCTCAACAGCTTTATGTGGCTTACATCTGCTCCCACTCAATCTGCAGAACGTGAGCTATAGAAGATAGTGGAGGAACCTGAAGATCTACTGATTTGCAGAGTAAAAACTGGCTTGAGTTTGGATCTGCTTGCAGGCACAGAGATCGGTTCACAAATCTTACCTCCCTAGATCATGTTACCAGTATGGTGCACGCAAATACAAATGCCAATGGCAAACACAGCAAATACAAACACAGTAAGCTTAAATTTAGATGGTTTCTTCATTGTCTTCACTTCCAAAGGATATTTTGCATAAGTGCCAGAGGATAACTGAAGTCACAAAACTCCTCTAAATCTCAGAAATAATTTTGAAAGCCAAAGAATTCTTGGTCTGACTGGAGCCCATGGCAGGAGGGTTGGAACCAGGTGATCTTTGAGGTCCCTTCTAACCCAAAGCATTTTGTGATTCTAAGGTTTTCAATGCAAACTAGTGCATATTTCTTGAATAATTAAGCGTAGGCATCTATGTTTCTAGTTGTGTGGCCCACTGCTTCATCACTGACAATAGTCTTCACAGCAAAACACTGCACCTGACAGTCATGGAGGAGGAATAAGGTGTTTTCATCAGTACCTCAGCAGAAATTTTCGAAAGTTAGCATCACTGGAAAGGTTGGACCACTCTCATCTACATAGCCCGAGAAAGCTCTTCAAAGAGACCTTGCTTTTCCATATATTCCAATAACACTGAAAAGGATTTCAACCTCAGGCTTCCAAATCTGCTCTCTCACAGGCCTATTCCTCTGTGTTTACCACTGGAAAACCTGACATGAGGTCTCTCTGGAATTTCTGGGGTAATAGTTTGAGTTCAAGAGCCCAAACACCATTTATGTCATGAAAGGTAACTTCTTCCTTAGTGGTTCTTTCTAAACATGACTCTCTATGTGCATTGTACATTTACACACTCTTCACTGTACCTGCTAACAATGAGGAACATCAGGTGGCATCAAGCAGCACAAAATGACATCAACAGCTACATCTGGGCTCCATAAACTTTAGACTAAAATATACAGCATCTGACACTCCAATGGAAAAATACTTCTGTATTAATGCCAAAGATACTTTGTTCTTTTCTTAAAAAGATTGATTTTTTTTTCATCAATGCTTTTGTAAGAATTTAAAGCTTTCTCTTGAAGGCTTTAAGGTCCTTATCTCCTCATGCACATGCCAGACTCATACATGCCCTTTCCCAAGGACCAAACTTACCAGGCACTCAAGCAGCCGAGCGGGTCGTGCGATGATAATCATCAGCTTCTTCACGAGTTGTGTAACGAAGGCAACCTCGGAGCTCTCGGATCGCTCGTGGGCCTGTGGAGAGCAGAACATCACATTATGGTCCTAGCAGTGAACTCTTCATTTTTATATGTCAGATGCTGAATGCAATCACCAGCTCGGCAGCTGTAATCCAGCAGCAACGGCACGACTGAGTCAGGGCAGGCAATGATCTCAGCTCATTCAATGATGCCAACTTACATATAGCTTTTCCATTACAACTGACTCCTTTTATCATGCAAGAGATAGTTCAAAAGCTCTATTTGCATTATATCACCTATCAATTATATTAGATACGATGTGTTTTTATTTTCTAACTGAAAATAGGAATACTGATTTTTTTTTCAATTTTACCTTCCACATCGCACTGACATCTAGATAATTACTAACAGCTACACTAGGCTTTACTTTCAGCTAGAATCTGAACTACTTTTGTTCATCACCAAGAAAAAGCTAAGCTTTAGTTAGAAATCCTGCTGAACTGCAGCACTGTGTAGTATGCTATGTAAGACCAAGAACACAAGCAAAGCAAAGACCACACAGAAACCTGGTTCAGGCAAGTTATTCTTCTCTACTCCCTTTACTTCACCAGTTTTCAGTATAAGTTCAAGGCTTAGTTTAAAGGTGTGAGTGTATATGAAAGGGCATCTTTTTACAACAATGAACACACTAAAACAAATGGGGAAAAAAACCCAAACCCACCAAAGATAAATTTGAACAATCAGCCCCAAATTACTCTTCTTTTGCTCTAGCACACAATAGCTACATTATGAGTCCTGAATCACAAATAAAATAGCATTTCATTGCAGAGTGATAAAAAAGGTGATTCCAATGAGATGTAAAAACTCTGAAACAAAGTATAGCAATCTTTTCCCCAGGGTTTAAACAGTAGGCTTCAGCAGAGCCACAAATGTAAAGTCCAGAACTTAACAATGAGCTTATGCTGGCAATGAGCCAGTCACTTAAAGGAATTATATTTTATCAACAAGGATGCAAGCAGCAAGAAACAAAAAAAGGTTCATTTAGCATCATTTATTAGCACCATCTAAGCAACAGACAGATATGATTGGGAAGTCAAATCACACTGGTGATCACCTAGAAGAGCAATAAAAACACAGAGAAGCAGAAATTCAGAGCTAGAAATACGCTGGCAGCCTTTTAAAATAACAGATGCTTGGTACTATTTTACCAAAAAAAAAAAAAGTTAGAAGCTTGTTATTTTTTGTTTTGACAGAGGTCAGAATTAGATATGTTAATTGCCTATGTCAGCACCAATAAGCTAGGGCTAAATTTTAACCTTGAAGAAAAAGACGTACCTGCTAGCTCACTGCCTAAAACCAACCCAGAGATCCTTCCCAGCTACAGAGCCTTAGAAAGAAGATTATTTTGAAAGCATTGAAATAAGTTGCAATTTTTCTCTAACTAAAAAGTATTTTCCAACTATAACATACAAAATAATCAAAAAGACAATTAGTATTCCCTCTGTGTCCCTCCAATGCATTCCTAAAGTTAGGAGTTAAAATACGATTTCTAGAATGAAATGAATGCTTTCATATTTGAAAAGCCATCCCAGATCACCAGGGGCTAGCTGTGTTGAAATGAATAAATAAAACATCAACAACTTTATATTATTTGAAATATGAGCCATGCAATTGGAAAGTCCTCCCCCCCTGTAAATTATATTATGCAAAAAAATAACAGTAATTTGGCTTTTTGCATCCATTTATACTCTTGAAGCAAACTTATTCTTTTAAATCAAGTCTTCTTATTTTCTCCTTTTCCCATCTATGACATTTTAAGGTAAAATAATTTTTAAATTAAACTAATTTAGATCAGGTGTCTGTTTTGAAAATGACAAGCCAGAGACCATGACTGCCACATGATGGAGAAAAGCAAAAAGGAAAAAAAAAAAAAAGATTACAAAAATCAAACACAACTTGTAAGAGCCACTCAGCCATCATCTCTGCACGGTGCTGCTCTTCCAAGATCCTCAGCAAAAGTGCCTCCTCTTGTCTCCTTCTTGCACAGGACAGCCCGGACATCCCTACAGACGTCTGTTTACAATGTGTTCCAAGGACAGTATCTGGGAACCAGAGGGTTTATATAGCCAAGCGCTGCCTGCTGCTTCCACGTGCCATCTCATTAGCAGTTCCCAATGACGACATGGCTGTCTGAAGGTTGTTGGTGGCATTTCAGGGTTTCCCCCCCTCTGCCTCCCAAGGGGAGGAGGGAGAAGCTCTGGGGGGCTGTGGGAAGAGGCTGATGCCATTCCTACACACATTGCCTGTGACACGTGTGCAGGAGGTAGCAACGGGTAATTTACAAACCGATTCCTCTATCTGAAAGACCCATCCGTCACTAACTGGAGCTACCGGGGCATGAAATTAAAATCACTGTCCTCCCCTGGGGTTCAGCAGGACCGATAACTGGGATATGCAAGTCACAGCGCTGTAATTGAGCTAATATACTGATGGAAACCAAAACAATAGACCTGCAATGCCAAGAACCAATATATTTATGCTCAGGCTTGAACTAAAAAAGCAATCCTGATCAGAATATCTGTTCACCAGCATGCAGCATCAGTCACCATGGTGCAGTACTGATACCCACCGCTGTTTCTTTTGTTCCATGCACAGGAACACCTGTAATCCTTCACCTTCCTCACCAACCAGCTACACCTACACAAAAGCCATTAAATTTCTTCTGGCTAGTTTCACGTCGTCAATTCAGCCAAGCAATAACTGACTATGACCCTGTTTTTCCCCCAGTAACCTGAGGTCCAATCCCATCATCTAAGCCCAACCCAGGTTAACAGATAAAATAATTGAATGTCATAGATTGTTTTTTTATAACAGCCTTATCTTATTTTTCAATATTTTTACTCAAAAGTGTTAAGTGTAACATTCAAGATCATGGTTTTCAAAATAAAGTAAATCTTTTAAATTCATTTTTACTTCAGCATAATTTCAGTGAGGCAATAGCAATAAGTTTTTCTGGCTAAAAGACAGACATTTCACGCTCCAAACAAGGGAAACGATCTCATTTGCCATAACTAATAAGATTTGCTGGCATTCTATTACAAAAGCCAGGATCTAAAAACTTTTAAAAGCTTTCTGATTTGGCATATTTAAACAGCTCATTATTTACATACCCAATTACTCTGCTTTACAGACATATTTTTACAGTATCAAGTAGACTCAAACCGCAACATATTAAATCAAATTTCCTTTCCATGGTTTGAAACACTGGTTGAATTTAGTTTGGTACCACAAATCAGAATGAACACCGTAAAAAAGAATTTCAAGAGAATCCATTTTTTCACACTAAACCTGTATGAAAATCTGTGGGTATTCCTATCCCTTGATGAACTCCTTATTCACCAGTAAATCATCACTACAAAAATATACCATAAAACTATATATCTGCCTGAACAGACCATACAACTGCCCAAGTAAAGAGCTTTTTTGATGACCTTCAAGTTGGTATTATTTATCTAGTGCGTAACTCTGCATGGAATCTTACAAGCTAAGCAAAGGTGCTTAGCCCTCAAATTTGGAATAATCTAAACTTGACTCCAAACTGGATGTGTTTCAGGTGAGCCCTCCAAAAGAAATAATATCACCAATTATTTCCTTTTAGAATGCAGTCTGAAGGGCAAAGCACAGACTGGCAAGCAGAGGAAAATAAGAAGCTTTCAATATCAAAATATAAAAGAAAAGCAAAGGAATTATGACAGGACAGGAAAAAAAATACATGAGAAAAATGGGGAATGAAGTCTTTGGCACTTCTCTGCTGTCTTGAATTTCTTTATCCTCTCCCTTGCCCTCCTGGTCTGCCTGCCTTGCCTCCTTAAGCTTCCCATTTAATCATTTCTAGCCCACCTCACTTCCTAAAGCATTCCTAATTCAACTTCAGAGCTGACTCTCCTCTCACCCCTGCTCTGCACAAGATATTAAGGACGAAGAGGTCAAAGAAAGCCCTGGATAAGCAGAGAGAGGACCACTGTATTTTCTCCACTAACAGTTCAATGTCATCTCTCCCTCTGCTTAGGAGCAGCAGTACCATGCACATAGGATTAAGGGGAAAAGGACATTTAAGAAGTGTCTTTTGAGGAGTTGTTCTGAGAGAAGGGAGAGGAAAGGAAAAAGTAGATTTAGCTGGCCCACATCTTCTCCGAGATCATGATTAACCTCTTCAAGCCACAAGACAGACCTGAAAGGGCAGACTGCAAGTGGCCAGACCCAATGTATAGCTCTCAATTCCTTACGGCATGAGAAATCAATGTCCGCACACAGAGGGAAGTCTGGGAGCAGGACAGTTTCAAGCTCTGAATACCTCATACCAGAAGCAATAAAAAACACTGAATGGCAGCATCAATGTCAAAGTCTTGCACAGCATAAAACGAACATCACTTTTACTAAGAAACACGTTTTTTACTATTAAATGCTTCTGCTGTGGTTACAGATGTCCCATCCATACAGGCCCTCAAAAAATATTTTCTGTCTCTCTTGATCTGATAAAATTATATTCCTCAGCCAGGCAGCACATGACAAAACCAAACATGGATCTTTTTTTCTCCCATGCATAAAAATATAAGGGAAATCAGAGTCACATTCATACAAATGGGGTAGCCAAAGATTTCAGGTGATACAGTGGAAGATTCTGCAGTTTCCATAAAGCTTTAAAATACAAACTATTGACAATTAATACAGTATTTTTAGCCTGCTGCCATTTTCTAATGTCTGGAAAGAGTGGTGAAATGGCACAAACCAGTTCAGTTGATGCCAGTAGGTTAGCAAAATGCTCAATGACATATAAACACATCTTTTACCAAGTGGATTAAAAATCATCACAGAAAATAAATTATTTCAGGTGTACTGTTTCTAGATGTGTCCATAATATCTGTTATCTGAGACTGTGATCTTTAGAAATCCTGTGTTTCCTCTTGCTATCAAAGCTTAGGAAGACACTCCCAAATGGAGGTCTGGACCCAGCAACTGGTAATTGCGCTGACTCTTCCCAACAGCTACAGCATAAATTTTAAGAGTTTTTTTTTAATTTAATACGATTTTCATTTTAAAGGAAAAGTGTAGTTTTTAATGAGCAGCTGAAACATACTGAGCACGCATTAAAACTGTGCCCCCTCGTGTATTTTCATATGCTTTGAACACCACAAAACACACTGAAATATGAAAAAACCCACAACTGGATTAAGTTCAGCTCAAGAAATCTTTTATGAAAAATTTATGGCAGCACTACAAACTATGGTGTTTTCACTCCTTGAAGGCACTATTGTAATTAATAAGTCATCCAGAGTCTTGAAGTACATGAAAGAAAAGTTCAGTAATTTCCTTCATTTGGATGAAGCCAATTTTCATAAATGATGAAGACTGCCTCTGACTTCCTCACGTGCAGATTTCACTTCTGCACAAGTGAAGTACTCAGGTGAAGTGACTTGCCCAAACCCACCTTTGGTGGATCAACAGCAGACTGGAACAACTCAGATCCCCTGACACCTCCCACCCGAATCCACATTGTCTCTCCTAAAAATCAAAGCTCTGGCTTACTGTTTAAAGTTTCAATCAAAAGAAAGTATTCTGCTTTCCAGACAGCACTTACATCCTGGAGAAGTTTCTCCAAGTTTTCCTGCAGCTCGTAGAAGTACCGAGAAGTAATAAGACCTTCACGTGATTTATCTAGGCAATCTCTGGCCAGTTCAATAACTTGATGATGAATGAAACTTAGGACCCCATCTGCTAATTGCAGCACGTTCTCTGGAGCGTTAGAGGCAATAAACTCAGCCAGCCGTTCTTCCATCTGCGCCGTGGCCTAAGAGTACAGAATAAAGAGAAATTATTCTTAAATTTTACTACCCCAGAACTTAACCATAAACAAGTAGGGTGCTAAAGTAACATGTTCTTAATTCCAAAATGCACGTGGCTTAAAAATATTACAAAATACAACAGCATTTTACTAAGAATAAAAATAGCCTACTGAAGGCAAAAGTTACATTCACATGAGCAAACAACAAAAATTAATCGGAACGCACTTTCTGAAAATGCAAATGACCAAAAAAATATCCTGGTCCTGAAGCTGTATCCCTCCCCAGGTCTCTAGAGTAAGGACATAAGATACAAGGCAGTTTTCAGAACTTTTAGGCAAGACGATGGCACCTGCAAATTGTTGCCCCAAGCAACAGACACATGGCATTCCTCTCCCTATAAGCACCAGTAGCCTGTTGCCAGGGAAGCATCTAATTGGTAGAACTGGAAGGACTGGCTGTATCGACAACTCTGGAATACATGATATTTTACACTCATTTCAACAAGATGTTGACTTTCAAAGCTTACCCCCACAAATATCAATATTCAGGTTGGAAAAAACCCAACCACCCAAACAAACAAACAAAAAAAAAACCACCAAAAACCAAACCACCCATCCACCCCCAAACCAACCAACCAACCAACCACACTTATTTTCATGGCAAATCACATTATCGCATGTCAGCACGACTGAATTCAGACTGACTTTTCTAAAAACCCAAGCCTGCCTTCATTGCTCCTCTGCTACCATAAGCAAACTTGTTTTATGTCAAAATCTCCAGCATAATTTAGAATTACTTAAAAAAACACTTTGTATTTCTAACACGCAAATAGAATGTCTACGAAAAGCAAAGAAGTTGAGATCACTATAAAGTGAATTTAGAGCAGTTATACAAGAATGATGAGAGAATGGTGTTCACTGCACTTTGAAATTACTCTGTAAAACAGCTTCTTGAAGTATATCCGAAACAAAGCAAAACATCCTTCTTCCAGGCCTGATCTGATTCAGAATTTAAAGAAAAGGACAAGGACTAGTTAAAAAACCACACAAGTGGACTGAGCAGCCACAGCAGCTCAGCCACTCCTCATTCCTGCGAGCGTTTGTCTTGCCAATAAGAGAAATCTAGTAAATAAGATCTACAAACAGAAATATACAAAGCTCTTCTATTTCCTCTACCGCAGGACTGACATGTGAAGCAACAAACTCTCAGCAAACTGGACTGCTCATAAATCAAGTGGGAAGAGCTGGGCTTCTTCTCCAATGAGTGCCACAGGCTAATTCTGAGCATGGTCTCAAGTTCATCAAATGTTATTACTCAAAAAGTGATTCCTTACCTTTGGAAACCTTTCTTTGTACACATGATTCATCATTATTATTTCACTGTCAAAGGAAATTGGGGAGCGACCGGGGCTAGAGGAGAAAAGAAAGTACGTTATTATTTACAGCCATGACATCAAAACCCACCACAATCCAGTGCCGGTGGTAATGCTGCCGTGCTGACCGCAGCCCTTCCAAAGCTCTGACTTCAGTAACGGGCAGATGCTTGACTTTATAGAAAATCCTAGCAAGCAGTAGTCTACAGTCACCTGAGAGCTGCTAACCTTCCTCTCTTCCTCTCTTAGGCAGAAACCCACTGCATGCCACCCTAACATTCAAGCACGTAAACACCCAGTGGCAGGTCTGTCTGTAATTTCCCTCATTCTCTTACTGCCCTCCGTAGCAGAGCCCTGCCCAGGAAGAATCCACTATAATCTCCAGGGTCTGGAGTAGAATAAATGAAACAAGGAACTTGAAATGACTTGCTTCCCTTTGTCTGAAGACTACTACACTATAGGAGGGATGCATAAGCGGTGTTATTCAGCTAAATCTTATGAGTACCACGAGCAGTAGGAACAGAATACTTCTTTGAAAACTGCACTCCCTTGAGGCATGTAATGCCATGGATCCATATGCATGTATGCATGGGTTAGCAAGTAACTTCAAGGCACACCAAAAAAACGGGACACTAAGTGTTGACAAACTGCATTTATATTGCTGTTTGGGTATTTTTTATTATTTTTTTATAAAGGAGAGTTGCATCTCATTTCATCACATCTGATGGTATGCAATGCTCTGACTCATTCTGCCACCGAGGACAGCTGGAGTGAGGTAATGCAGATAATCCCCAGCTACAGGATCGCCTACAGCATCTCGTTTCTCTGGTTACCTTGTTTTGATGTTCAAGACAAGCAAGGGCTTTCAATTATTTGGCATCTTACATGATCATTGTCTTTATGATTTTTAAAGTACTACATATTGCCAAAACTATTTTCTGTATGTCAAAAAAATACAAGTTTATCTTGGATTAGTTCAAACATTTTAAACTTTCTTCTGAAGGATGAAATGAGTCTCTCTAAATGGAATAAATACATTTTAAACTTGGAATGCATTACAGTGACTACCTTGCTGCTAACCTATTTAAAGGAAAAAACATTCTTCTGGGAACATATATTTACAATTCAAAGAAAATTTAGCTCACTGGCTCACAGAATCTAGCAATACCAATCTCTCTTCATGGCTGGTGCTGGAATTCCGTGAATTACATTACGTCTTGTTTTTATTAAAGTTTATCCTTCAGCTTGGGAAAACGCATTTCAGATTAAATCTCTCACTGAATCCGTATGTCAAAGGAGAAAAACTGATTTGAATGTTTTGCATACCAAGTAAAAACATGTTTTCATCAACCATTTTTGAAGAAAATATATCCCTTATCTTAGGAGATAGCCTTTTTTAATCAACAAAAATTTTCTTTAAAAAGAAACTCGCATTTATATTCATATGCAATGTATACCATAATAAAAAGAAGGGTAAGAATATTTACATTTCAGACTTAGAAGTGATTTTTCTCACACATCTAGCTGGCTATCTTTACCTTTTTTTCTCTAAGACCCAACAATCTGACACAAACATATGGTACTTGTTTACTGGCAGTTTCTATGTAGCTGAAGAACTTGGTGAACACAGTTACTGAGGAATTAATTTTTCTATAACGTATTATTTTTCTGTGTTATTTAAGTGAGGTATAAATTCCAAGGACATAGAAGCACTTTGATACTAACTACAGAAACAGAGAGACACATACATCCTTCATCCTTTACATCCTAAAGTACTCCAATGGAGTTTGTGCATACTTAGTCTTTGCTGCCTTAAGGCCACCTCAGAACACAAGGGGTTTTGCCTTTGGCTTTCAAGGCATTTTATTCATATGGATAGAGGAAATTAAGAGCTACGCAGCAATCATACTACTCGAGCTGTGCTGCAGCACATGTGATGTTTCCTTAAGGAGCAACACAATGATACAGGAGTTTATTGGGTTTGCTCTTGCTTTTTATGATTCTGAACCAAAGTGTTTTCTTTGCTACAGAGTCTACTGCTTGGCAAGAATGTAAAATAATAATCCCTCGGCTTCCTTGGGCATTGGCAGCTTTGGAAGCCACTTTTCACTACTTAATGCCAGAGCATCCAAACAGCTCTGGATAAAACCCGGGATCAAGGTTCAAATTGTCATTCTAAATAAAATCTGCCCAATATAACAGGTCAAATTAAATGTCTAGCTGACTATAGCAAGACTGCAATAATGATATACTGCACCACAATTTTTTAATGTTGATCCTTAGCCTGGGAAACTACAGAAATAATTAGATGGATAACTGCCTAACTAACCAGAGGCCAGCTGCCAGGCACTGCTGGATACTGTACAGCAACTGAGTGACACAACTAGGTGAAAAAGAAACCAGGGCTGGCCAGATAACTGAATGCCACCAAGGGAGAATGTAAGGAAATTTAGAAAGAAAAAAAAAAAAAAGAGTTTAATACATTTTATTGGCATGGCAGCTTTTCAAATGCAAAAGCTTCACACATGTAGCTAGTCTGAGAGTTTCAAATAAAGAATGAAGCCAGTCGAACACTGCAAGACTCGCAAAGGAACAGATTATTTTCCATAAAGCAAAGGGCACATGCTGTGCACATGCATTAGACAAAAATCAGGCTGCTTCTCTCCTCTTGGTGTAGGTAGGTAGGTCAAAGGAATGATTGTTGTCAGGGAGTTTTTCATTTTGGCACAGCAGACATTAGAAAATAATATCTATCCCCTTAAGCTTAACAGCAGAATGAAAAACTGCTCTCTCTCTTTCCGCTCCTTCACCCGCTCTCCGCTCTGTGAAATGATGTGGTGGTAGGCTTTCAGTGACATCTATCTCCCACAAAGGTTTCCAGCCTTCAACTTGTCAAAACTCACATGTCTTTTATCTGATGCTAGGAAGTGAAAATAGCTAATAGACAGCTATTTCAAGGAGTAGCACTGTTAGCAAGAACTTAAATCTTACAAAACCCAGTCTAACTGTGACTAAATAAAACCGATATCTTCACAAATATCTAATTTTTCCTTTGTGGTGAGAGATGTATTTAGGTATCAAGGAATAACTTTTTTAAGAATTTTTTTTATGATGAGGGTGGTGACACCCTGGCACAGGATGCCCAGAGAAGCTGTGGCTGCCTCTGGATCCCTGGCAGGGTTCAAGGCCAGGTTGGATGGGGCTTTGGGCACTCTAGGCTAGCAGGGGGTGTCCCTGCCCATGGCAGTGGGGTGGAACATCCCCGTTTTGAGGTCCCTTCCAAACCAAACCAGTTTGTGATTAGGAAAAATCAGAGAAATTAAAAGCACTCTGCTCTTCTCTGCTTTCACCCTGCACATAAAGGTTTCATTAGGATGTATTTACAGCATGTTACCCTCAAATCTATCTGCTGCAGTTTGAATTTCTGCAACATGCACAGTAACAGTGAAATATGGTTTCCCACAGTATTATAGCCATCTACACTATGGAGGAAATAATGTAGAAAATTAAATGCGTAACTTTAGATTATTTTTCAGAATTTATTCAAGGATCGTTCTTCCTGCATAATCATAACCAAACATAACAGAAAGTCCATACTACTGCTGCTAGAAAAGAGGAAAGCTGAGGCAAAGCAGGATATACAGTAATTCCTCTTCTTATGGAACAGGCAAGAGTGAAACAGAACATTAAAGAGTCTTTCTCACCAAGTGCTTTGAAAAGTAATTTCTGAGCTCTTCTATATTTTGGGTGTTTTTTTTTAAATTTATTTTTACCAACACTGAGCTTCAGTTATATTTAGTTTGTGGACAAATATAATTTGTGATTGGTTTTTCACTGCTATGCTACACTAGTGAAATTCTTATTGATATAAGGGGTATGTGTGTGTTTATATGTATAAATTTATATAATAATTATAAAATATATTAATATATGAGACAACATTAAAGGATAGAGAATACGTTTCAATCGCAACCTCTGTGAAAGTAAGGACTAAGTTCTTCCCACAGACTTACACAGGGGCTGCGACTAGCTCTTTCCAATACTTTGTGGGGATTTACGCATGTCGACAAAGACTGAGGCTGCTTCAGACAGAAAACACTAGAAAGTTCAAGTAATAAGCAGTAGAGTTGGCAAATAAGAATATGCTGTATTTCCCGTAATAGAAAATCATAAAGTTGGTGATTGAACCCTAAAGTTAATATATTTAAAACCAATCCCTCCGATGAACTTTTTAAAAATTAAGTTTACAGAACTCACTGTCTTGAGAGACAAAACAAAAGGACCAACACTATCCTTAATGTTGTCAGAACGTATTTCCATAAGAAATAAGTGTCTAATGCTTGAGAATATAAAACTATTATCCTTCTCTGGCAAACCCATGGCAGCATGAACTGCTGCTCTGCATGGCACACCGCCTGCACCCCCTGCAGCTTGGGGCCAACGGCACTTTCAGAAAGCAACAACATCAAGTGATAAAACCACCAAGATTGCTCAAGTGGTTAAAGCTGACGCTTAAGTGCAGTGAGATGAGAGCGCTCTATAAACTGCAGGATCAATTTTTAAGATAAAATTGGATTATGTGGGCCACTGGTGTGGTTTCACAACACCTATTCCTTCCTCCTGTCTTGGATATTTCATCGTCAGAAGCGTTTTTTGGCAACTGTCATTTTCTAGGAGCCCTAAATGGACAGGATCTAGCACGCTGAAAGTCAGGTTAGAGGACTGCATTTAAAAAGCACTACCCAGCAAAGAGATGAAGGAGCATATTTGATTATGGATGATCTCATCTACTTCAACTGTATAAAAATTCACTGCTACAATCTCCAACCCTTTTTCCCCAGACAACATTATCCTCAAATAGGAAGAAAGATCAAGAAAAATGGGCAGATTGGTGGGCTGAGTGACTGCACAAAGAAGTCGTTATTAGTTAACTCTACTTTTATCTCTGACATTCTCCACACATTCCCACATGTTAGCAACTGTTAAAGGATGATGAGCAAAGAGAATCAGGAAAAGGCGGAGGGCAGCATCTCTCTAACTTAAAAAGGGTAATGATGCCAAGTTTAGTGAAAAAAAATCACATTTTACTCCTGGGAGAAAAGTTCTTTTTCCGTTAAAGCTCAGGATTGTTCTAAACAAAATGAATGTAGCCTGTGTATCTCTCTATGGATCAATAACTTGAAGGCTGCATTACCAAAAGAGAACAGTTGAGAGATGACAGTTAAGAACTATTTCTGCCGCTAATAAAGAAATATTCTCCCCTACTGTGACACCCTGTAAGCAGCATAACAGGTGGCTCACATGGAAACATGTTCTTTAATTTAGCACGTGAGTACTGGATCCACTGGATACAGGCAAAAGAACAGTGTCCTGGATTTAGTCACCAGGTTTATAAGCACATTACAGTTCAGGATTTCAGTGTTGGTCTCAGGCTACCTCCTTCCCCCTGCACAGGAAAAGCAGCTGGGAAAGAACTAGCGCCACTTCTTTGGTGTAGAAATCCGAGGGATTTCAAATAAGTGATGAGTATCTTCAGGCCATGCTGGCAGAACACTTCAATCAATGGAGGTGCTACCAACCTGCCAGTGTGCATCAGCCAACATTACCCTCCAGGACTCTATGCTTTGTTAATGTCTTCATCCAGTCTGATCATTAAGACTGCTCTTTATGAACAAAACAGTTGCAACTAAACACATGGCAGTGGTAAATTTCCAGTCAAAGAAGTAGACTTCCCAACAGTTACATCTCTGCAATACTCTCCTCAAACCACCTTTTAAATTACAAACCTGTGGCCACCAATTAAAAAAAGGATCTGATGTATTTCGTTCATCTGCTTTTCATTAAAGCTGGTCAAACAAGACCACTAAATGGTTATGAAAATATTACATTTTTTAAAATTCCTGCTTAATTTTCAACACATGAACTGCTCAGATTTAATTTTTTCCTTTTTTAAGTAACTAAAAATATCCACTCATCAACTAAACCTAATCTGTGTGTGGNAGTAATTTCTGAGCTCTTCTATATTTTGGGTGGCTTTTTTAAAATTTATTTTTACCAACACTGAGCTTCAGTTATATTTAGTTTGTGGACAAATATAATTTGTGATTGGTTTTGCACTGCTATGCTACACTAGTGAAATTCTTATTGATATAAGGGGTATGTGTGTGTTTATATGTATAAATTTATATAATAATTATAAAATATATTAATATATGAGACAACATTAAAGGATAGAGAATACATTTCAATCGCNATAAGAATATGCTGTATTTCCCGTAATAGAAAATCATAAAGTTGGTGATTGAACCCTAAAGTTAATATATTTAAAACCAATCCCTCCGATGAACTTTTTAAAAATTAAGTTTACAGAACTCACTGTCTTGAGAGACAAAACAAAAGGACCAACACTATCCTTAATGTTGTCAGAACGTATTTCCATAAGAAATAAGTGTCTAATGCTTGAGAATATAAAACTATTATCCTTCTCTGGCAAACCCATGGCAGCATGAACTGCTGCTCTGCATGGCACACCGCCTGCACCCCCTGCAGCTTGGGGCCAACGGCACTTTCAGAAAGCAACAACATCAAGTGATAAAACCACCAAGATTGCTCAAGTGGTTAAAGCTGACGCTTAAGTGCAGTGAGATGAGAGCGCTCTATAAACTGCAGGATCAATTTTTAAGATAAAATTGGATTATGTGGGCCACTGGTGTGGTTTCACAACACCTATTCCTTCCTCCTGTCTTGGATATTTCATCGTCAGAAGCGTTTTTTGGCAACTGTCATTTTCTAGGAGCCCTAAATGGACAGGATCTAGCACGCTGAAAGTCAGGTTAGAGGACTGCATTTAAAAAGCACTACCCAGCAAAGAGATGAAGGAGCATATTTGATTATGGATGATCTCATCTACTTCAACTGTATAAAAATTCACTGCTACAATCTCCAACCCTTTTTCCCCAGACAACATTATCCTCAAATAGGAAGAAAGATCAAGAAAAATGGGCAGATTGGTGGGCTGAGTGACTGCACAAAGAAGTCGTTATTAGTTAACTCTACTTTTATCTCTGACATTCTCCACACATTCCCACATGTTAGCAACTGTTAAAGGATGATGAGCAAAGAGAATCAGGAAAAGGCGGAGGGCAGCATCTCTCTAACTTAAAAAGGGTAATGATGCCAAGTTTAGTGAAAAAAAATCACATTTTACTCCTGGGAGAAAAGTTCTTTTTCCGTTAAAGCTCAGGATTGTTCTAAACAAAATGAATGTAGCCTGTGTATCTCTCTATGGATCAATAACTTGAAGGCTGCATTACCAAAAGAGAACAGTTGAGAGATGACAGTTAAGAACTATTTCTGCCGCTAATAAAGAAATATTCTCCCCTACTGTGACACCCTGTAAGCAGCATAACAGGTGGCTCACATGGAAACATGTTCTTTAATTTAGCACGTGAGTACTGGATCCACTGGATACAGGCAAAAGAACAGTGTCCTGGATTTAGTCACCAGGTTTATAAGCACATTACAGTTCAGGATTTCAGTGTTGGTCTCAGGCTACCTCCTTCCCCCTGCACAGGAAAAGCAGCTGGGAAAGAACTAGCGCCACTTCTTTGGTGTAGAAATCCGAGGGATTTCAAATAAGTGATGAGTATCTTCAGGCCATGCTGGCAGAACACTTCAATCAATGGAGGTGCTACCAACCTGCCAGTGTGCATCAGCCAACATTACCCTCCAGGACTCTATGCTTTGTTAATGTCTTCATCCAGTCTGATCATTAAGACTGCTCTTTATGAACAAAACAGTTGCAACTAAACACATGGCAGTGGTAAATTTCCAGTCAAAGAAGTAGACTTCCCAACAGTTACATCTCTGCAATACTCTCCTCAAACCACCTTTTAAATTACAAACCTGTGGCCACCAATTAAAAAAAGGATCTGATGTATTTTGTTCATCTGCTTTTCATTAAAGCTGGTCAAACAAGACCACTAAATGCTTATGAAAATATTACATTTTTTAAAATTCC
This sequence comes from Heliornis fulica, assembly GCA_013399135.1. Lineage (NCBI taxonomy): Eukaryota > Metazoa > Chordata > Aves > Gruiformes > Heliornithidae > Heliornis > Heliornis fulica. The sequence continues at coordinate 430,597 of VXBZ01004682.1, read as the reverse complement.
TGCTTAATTTTCAACACATGAACTGCTCAGATTTAATTTTTTCCTTTTTTAAGTAACTAAAAATATCCACTCATCAACTAAACCTAATCTGTGCAGTTTTCACATATTTCAGTACTTGTTTGTTTACAAGGACACATTACCCTCTGTCAAAGAGGGTATCTACTCCTGCAAACATTGCTCCAATTGGTTGGATCCACATATCTATTTTTCTTTGAGGTGCATGGGCCAGCATGAATACTTGGTATTGGCAAGGGTGCTTTGGAGTCACACAGCATCACAGTACTAACAATAAGCAAAATGAAAAACTAATCAGGCACAGTAAGTTTAGAAAATTAAATTACTTCATTCTAAGCATTGGAATACCGATAAGGCTGGCCATTACTATGCTGAAAACCAGAGAGAACTAGAGAAAGCATTCAAGAGAGGAAGAAGATTAATCACATTGGTATTATGACACACTGAACTAATCCAGTCTCATCACAATTTGTAAGTCTAGTATACCACAATTCTGCTTTGAAATTGGCTCACAGAGGTAAAACTCTCAGCAAGTTGATAATTCGTATTAACAAGGAAAAAACTTAATCAGGTACTTCATTTTATTGCCTATATCATTCTTGCATTAGCAAAAGTGTCATTTACTTCATTATGCCAACAGTAATATGTCTGGGTTAGAAAGGACAGTAATTACTTTAGTGATGTGTTGTCTACCTACAGTAGCCGACTTCTCTATAAAGAATTAGCAGCCCTACAGTTACACTACTCAGCGGCAGCATTAGCAAGAGGACTGATGTAGGACTACTTCTCAGAGACTTAGCACCAATCATATAACTACTCTTGTACTACATGGCAATTTGTAGAGATCACAAGCTAAGTGTGCTACTACCCATACTTACCTGCTCCTGTAGATTACTGTGTAACTACACTTAGTAGATCCATACGAAATTACCATGAAGCCTGCGCTGAAGTTTAGAACATACACATAATTACAAATAATCATGACGAGTCAGCTCTGCCATGACACAATATTCATCGTGGATTTTTAACTTTTTTTTTGTTATCTTGGCCTGTTTCACTCCCATTTGCTACACACCTCAGCCTAGGTACTGAGCTGGGCACACTGATTTCGTATTCCCAGCAGGCAGAGTTTCTGAATCTCATGGATTGATTTAAAGGTGATATGCACTTCTGACATCCTCAGGTAAGAAGCAGAAAGAAGATTTCACCTTCTTGTCCCCTGCTTTCATAAATCCTTTTTCTTTCAGAAGATGCTTCATCTAGGGGTACATCTCTGTAGACTTTTATTCACTTGGTCCAGCACTAAATGCACAGCAAAACCTAAGCCCTTTGCCATGATACAAAATGTCTGTGGACTTACTCTACATAATTGTTAAAGACCTGCAAGAATGATTGCCAAGAAAGTCTGTGGAAACTCTGACCTTGGAGATACTCAAAAGCTGTCTGGACACGGAACTAGGCAATCTGCTTGAGCAGGGGGTTGGACAAGATGACTTCCACAAGTCCTTTCCAACCTCAGTCACCCTGTAACTCTGTGAAAGATGAAGTTCTAGTCACTTCTGTTTGGAAAAAATCAACTGCAAGAGGTAATGACCCCTGCAGAGTTACTTTAAACAACCAGTTCTCTGAAGCAACAGTCACAATTATTCAACTGCTAATGCAGGAGAAATGCTTTGAGCACTATTATGAAATTGCTCTTGGGTGCAATTCCATTTAATTTTTGCCTTCATCTACTCTAGTTTTCAGATCCCTTCAGAAGCACTGCTGGAAAAGTTATTAACAGTGACTGTAACCACTTCCTTACATCAATGCAGCAAACATCTGAAAAGAAACTTCGCCGAAGGAAATCTACATCCTACAGATTTAGTCTGAGATGCTTGTGGATCATGTTCTCATAGAGTTATTGTGAAGATGTCAAAGCAGACCATGCAATCCACTTCACAACCCAAAACCTCAACATCAGATGTAAAAAAAAAAAAAGGCTTTCTAATGTAAATGTTGATTAAATGAACTTCAAAAGCACATAGGAAAACAACTACAAATTACTATAGTTAGATCTGAAAGCACACATAGAAATGCAGAACATGTGTCCAACATCTTAAAATCCAAGAAGCAACTGGAAGCTCACCTGAGACTGCGCGATCGAGGCCTCAAGGCTGGAGAATGACGCCCTTCCTCATCAGTGATGCTCTCAGTACTGAAATGCTTTGTCAGGAAATGAAGTTCATCTGCCGTGGGCTGAAAGGGCAGCTGGTGCAGCTTCTCCTGAGATGAGCATGATGACTGAGTACAGAAAAAAATACAGAAAAGAAATGCACTAAACGCATGCATAGGGGTCAGCTAATGAATGGAAGAGGAACGGATTCTGCCAGACATTGCATACTCCAGCGGAAAAGAAAGCTACTTATCAGACCAGGTGCCTCTTTTTTTTGGTTCTCATTAGGCTAAGCTAACCCTTGTGTACAATGACAGAGCTGGTGAGATCAGGATAATTTTGGGAGAAGGCCAGGGAACCACTGCATTCGATTCTGGAGGCATTACATCTGATCGGGCAGGTAACTTACTGTCAGGAGACAGAAAGGAAGGTGAGCACCAGTGCTACTCTGGAAAGGACTGAGAGGTTCCTGGAGTGGTGAGCAACTTTCTTTCCTTATCCCTCATGCTCTCTTAGCTCAGGAGTTTCACTGGCATGCAGAATGCTATGGAGCTGTGTAGAAGTGAGAGTTTTTGCTGATTATTGGCTCTCATTGGAAATTGGTATTGTAAATGCTCAGGATTTTATTTCTCCCTTCCTTTACCTGCCAGGCTGCCTCTCTAACCAAGCAGGCGATGATAAAATGAAAGCAGTTGACTTCAAACAGTTGTAAGATTAACAGTTTCTTGTTATAATCAATTCATATTTAAATAAGTGAACGAATTTATATGACACACCTCCTTTAATAATGACAGACATGAAACTTTTAATTCTTGAACCTCAAGAAACCCGAGTTTAAAACAAGTATTTGTGTTAATCACATCAAATGTTGGATGTTCCACATGAAACAGCTATAGGTTGACTAAATGAATGAATTTTTTTATTCTGTGATTTTTCAATGCCCCTTTCCATTCTACAAAAGTAAGAAAATATACTCTATAAGAACAAACTAAAAATCCTCTTAAAACGGAGGAGAAAAAAAAAAGGAGAGTTTTTGAATAACCATAGTAGTAACAACCGTGGGCCTTATTAAAGACATCATCTTAATCTAAGATCCAAAGCTCCTTAATGATCTGATTAAATGAGTTATGTCCACTGTTCCTGTAGAAAAACTTTTCCTTTTGCTACAACAACCCTCACTCGAACTGGAGAGCACTCCAGCCAAGTACCAGAGGTACTGTTTGGAGGGAAGTATACATGATATGACATGTATGACCAAAGCTTTACTCACCTAGCATGCTTTTCTAGATTCATTTGCTGTTGATGGGTTTTGGAAAAGAAAGCTAAGAAGAATGGCCAAGCAATGAAAGCCAAATGTTGATGAGGCTTTTCACCAAGTAATAGCAAAGAGAAAATGCTCTGAAATCGCCTAAAACAGGTACTTCCAAATCTGCTATGAAGCTAACTGCGACACTGGAACAGAATTAAAGCTAAGCAGAGTGTTGCAGATCCTACAACAGTCTTACCTACATAATTCTAGAGAAGAGTGAGGTGGAGATCTGAATGTGAGGACAAAACTAAAGATCATATTCTTTAATAAAATATAAATAGCTCCAGATCCCAGATCCACTCCCTCTGCACTGCACTGAGGTGTTTACAGAAAGCAATCCCCCAGAAGCCCTGGGACCTGCACCAATTCCCCAAGTGTCGCTAGAACTGGAAGCCCCCACTTCTAGTGTTTTCTTTCTGGCAGGTCTAGGAGTAGGGATCATGTTGTGAAGTCATCTCCAGCACAGAGAAAAATTAAAGAAAACCCTAAAGATAAAGACCATGACAACAAATGGACTTTCCTCTGCCTAGGGCTTCTCTAGCAGTCCTAAGGCATACAGACTTTCAATGAAGAAGCATGAGAACAAAGTGAAACACTTCTGAAGTATTGATTTTTAAGTAATCACTTCACTGTATTCAATATTTGCAGCAGACTGATACAAACATCCCCCCGCTGTCTTCTTTTCCAGTAAAAAAATATTCAAGCTAATACTATAGAACCTTATATATTAACTCTGCATCTAGAAAATAAATAGCAGATTAGATGTTTAAAAATAATTACTGGCCCATTCAACTCACTGTTCTATATTCATCTAACTTGGATGAAGGTCTTCTCCAGCTTTTTCAGTGTTGGTCTAATGACACATATCTGGTCTTCAGGTTTTGTATGAAAAGGGTAAATATCTATTTTATAAAAGTGTCATCCCTCATCTGGGAACAAAATATAAAGCAGAATCTACAGGTTTCCACTAACCTTAGGCTAAGTAAATGTCTTGGCATGTTCAGATGGTTAGTTGGTAGAGCAGCTCATCTATGACCGCAGAGATGCAGATCAGCAGAATACAGAACTGATGTTCTTCTTGATATTTCATGTCTTACTGATACATACATCAGAAAGAAGGTTCACTGGCTTCCTCCTATCTTGCTTGAAAAACAAATGTAATCTTGAGGACTGATGCCACCAAATGGAAGCCAAAAATTCTGTTAAATTTGTGTCTGCGGCATAAATTCAAAGCCCTCTGACTCCTTCTTAGTTCAGTTTTAAAGTCTATGTAGGAATAATATTGCTTATCAACTTCAGAGGTGTTATTCAGATCGATTCCAATTAATTCTAATCTATGAAATACTATAACAGTAGTATTGTCATAGACAGGAGTAAGTAAGATTAGCTTAGAAATGTAATACTGAGTTTAATAGCTCCAAGAATTGCACACTACTGACTAAACAACCCATTTCAATACCTTTCTGAGACTGTAATACTGAACCAGCAAAAGGGACAAGAGATGAGAGAATTGGTCATTTAGTGGGGAAAAGAAAAAAGTCTTGGAATTACAGTTTTAATCTGTTTCCTGCAGGAAGGTAAATTCAGATCTAGATATGATTGTCACTTTGTGCTTCTATCACCCTATTTTCTGTCTCTTACAATACTTGTAATACTTACACCATTTGAACTGATGCTTTCTATACGACATGTCTATCTCAGATTTGTTGGGCTAGGTTGTTGAAAAAACATCAATCAAGCTGATCTAGCTATTTCTGGGAACATGACAAGAGACAAATACATGGTTTTTTCCCATGTAAGAAAGCTGAGAACTTTCTACAGATAGCGTTAATGTCCCTATTTCAAAGCAAGGACTGATACTTCCAAAAGATGGTAAATTTTTTTTGCCAGTTTTGCTCCCACTGTGGACATCTATCCAAAGGCTGGTCAAACTATATACTACCAGATAACTAGAGATCACACCTGCAGGTAAGAGGGACATACACACTATAGGCAGTTTGGTCTCCGCAGATGTCACCTTCACAGGCATCTTGGAAGCTCTCTCAGTGGCTACCAGTGATCAACTCTTTGGATGTCATCTATACAGAAAGGAACTGTATTTGCTCCATGCTCTCGTAGCTGGCACCCAGAAGAGGACTTAGCCATGGCTTATCCCCAACAAGATATAACCCAAGAGTATATATAAAGGTAAAAGCGGAGCTACTTTTTAACAGCTGCTTAAATATATGATAATATCGCTTAGTGATGAAACCAGGAGTATCTTTTTCATGTTGATAATGAAATCTTCTCTGAAATTTTCCTGTCCTTTTGCCCATATATCTGTACATACACACAGCAACTTCTCCCATGGGAGACTGAAATCAAGTTTCCTGCCTTCTATGGAGACAAAAAAAATTCTCTCAAAATCAACAACAACAACAAAAAGCCCACTCAATAACCCAACAAACCTCCCCCCCCCCCTAAAAATAAAACCAGCCTTGAAGGACAAAAGAGAAAAAAAACCTTGAAAATGTGGAAACTTGGGTTTGTGGGAATATGTCGGAACATATGAAGCTATAGAAATGAGATTAATACTGCAAAATCAAATTTTAATTACATCAAGTTATACAAAAAAGAAACTTTTGACCCCAATTTCCTCTCTTGCTGTGCAGCCTGAATTCAACACTCGCCTCCTAAGGAACTGTGGTGGTAAACTGGTGTTTGAGAGGCCCTACAAATTGTATGGATGAACGTTAACAGGACAGCTCACAAGAAAAACAGTGACACTGCATTCAGTGTAAGACTTACATAAAATGGAATACTGAGTCCAATTAATGGAGGTATTACAATTATCAGGAACATACTCTAAAACTGTACATATCAACCAAACTGATCAGTAGAAGTATTATGGTAAGAGGCAGTGATATGTGACCTCACAGTTGAAGACACTCACCACCACACACATTAAGTCTGTACAGGCAGCCTTTACACTTCTAATTTTTCTATGCTTCTTTCAGAGGTTGTTCTGTAGATAATCGGAACGCCTAGTTCACATAAACTCACATAAATTCACTGTATGAAGTGTCTGAGAATTAGAAGGGTTAATGCAGTGCTGCTACCTATTATTATTATGGTATTAATGACAGACGAGCCTTTCTGAAAATACTGAACTCAAGCAAACTGCAGCCAGCCTTTCTAATGGCACGTGTAAGGACTGAAAAGCTTCATTAGGAGGTTAAAATTACCGGAGTAACAGATATGGATTATTTGTTTTTCTTTCTGCTAGCCTGTTAGCAGAGGACTTCATACTGAGAACTTGAAAGCAGACAGGAGTTTCATTTCCCAGTTAGAAAAAGCTGAGAGCTGACTAGTAATTATGCACTTAAGAGTCCTGCCACTTCTGACACATCGTGCCTCTCAACTGATCAGTCGAGCCAAGTGCTGCACTGGGATTTTACCAATGCTAAAGGCAAAGTGCAAAATGATAGGAGCTGGGAAATGGAAGAAAAAGCAGCAGAACCAATAATTAAAATAATTTTTAAAATAATTAGTATATTAAATAATGTTAGCAAAACAATGAAGAAAGATCAGATATTTTAGTACAGACTCAAAAGCTGATTTGTTAGGGTGTGTTTGTACAAACTGAATTGCTTGAAAAGGTCTGTGCCACTTACTGAAACTGTTGAACTGGGAGTGTTTGTTCCATAGCCAGAAGAAGGAAGGGAGGCCAAGGACCAGCGGCGTCCATCCGTTCTGGGGAAAAGAAGCAAGGGAAATTACTTACAGGGATATATTACAGATTATACTCAGGGAAAATAGGAAATTTCCTTCCTTCAATCTCTTAACCTCACATTTTTACTGAAGTCTTGAGTTATTCAGATAAATCCTATTTACAATGACCTTTGTGATAAAGCAGCAAGGGTGACTTTTAAAAGCAAAAGTAAGTGACCTTGTTAAAGATAAACGGGCATCAGATTCCCGAATTAGGAAAAGGCTTTGTAACTATTAACAGCTGGGCAAAAATTTGAGTTTCTAAAACTGACAAGTGAAATCAGCTCATTTCAAACTTCTCTGAAAAACAGTCATGCCTGATGACTGAGGCAGTTCCTTTGTCTTCCATGTCAAGTTTCAAATCAAGGGGAAAAATATCCTATCAGGCCAAGGATCAACTGTAAACGGACTTGTTTGTTTACCTAGGCAGAAGACATTCTGCCTACCACATTGCCAGGCACACCTGGTGCAAAAACCACTACAGCAGGTTGAATGCAGCCAAGGGGTCCACTCCAGGTTTGGAGGAGAGTGAAATCACAGAAGTTCCACCTAGGGAACTTTCTCTTTTTCTCCTCCAGTCAATGTATTATTACCAGTTATTGCCCTATCGTAGCCAAGGAAAGATAAGATTCAGGGAAAACAGCCAAAACATGCTCGGGATACTGCAGAAAAGGTCTTGTTTTACCACCTTCAAACCCAAGGAACTATAGCACTGCTTTGAGAAGAATTGGTATTGCCCTCCTTGAAACCCTCTTCTCCCCATCCCCAGTGAGGATGGACCCCAAACAACACTCAGCCTCGTCTCTGCCTCTGATGTCCTTTCAGTCCCACATGCATTTTTGCATCCTATAATGTGTCTTGCTGCATGTTGGGATGCATGTTAACAAAGTCCCTTCATCACATCAGCCTCTGCTTGTTTATCTGATCACAGCTGATTATCAGTAACCATCATAAAGTGAAGCTGAATTAGCACAGTTCTGACTTACTTTAGGGAAGATTTGAAATATTTTGTGTGTGTACACGGACATTAATGCAAATGCATTATACCATAGGATGTGTGGTACAGGTCTGAAACAGTGCTCAGTGCTTATTAAAAACTCAAAAGTTATCATCTTCACAGTAATGTTTCTCATCTCAGTATTCACCCCATGAAGCCTCATCTTCAGAAAAAAGTTCACTGCACACCCAGACATAAATGCCTGCTTCTATTTTGTCCAGATCTAGTTCCTTTTACTTTCAGGCACTGATACACACCACTCTTCTTTGCCATCTATCTTAGAATGAGAGGGAAATAAACCCACTGTTCTGCATCACTGAGAGAATATTAAGTCAAGAGTATTTTTCAAGAAGACTCATGCTTCGTGCATTAAAAAAGATCATGCTGTAATGCAGATTTCTATTGCATGCATATGTTATGGCTGAACCCCATTTAGACACAGGTGATGTTTTCCTTGGCAAGACAACTATATATAAAAGAAAAATCTCAAAATATACCCAGATAATTTAAATTCCTTTCTTACTCCCATAAAAAAAAATGTCAGTATTACAAAGTCACTGCATGATGTAATCAATGACTGAACACCAAACTTCAGTGATCTTTGTTCAGCTTCTTGTAACATACTGGGGTACTAGGGAGATATTTAGGTCAATTACCCCAGTTTGGACACCCAGTCCCAAAGCAACAGTATGTTCCTGAGTTCTCAGGCAGTATACAGGAATACAAAGGAAAGTTGATCTTTATTTGCAAAGGAAAGTCTAAATCTTTTGGTCGTGTGTTTTTGGGGGGTGGTTTGGGGTTTTTTAAGTTGCCTAAATTTTCTATTGAAATTATTGCAGAATTTTCACATCGACAAAGTTATCCAAAAAAAGGTCTGTCTTAATTAGAAAATTACAGGATACCTGTTCATGCTTGGGCTATTTTCTGCTGATGCAATCTAGGCAAGCAATGTGCTAAGCAGGCGGGAGAATGCTTATCAGCTCTGTTCTAGCAGAAAGAAGTGGGACATGAGTAGAAATCATCCAAAACAAGGACAATGGGAAAAAGACTTTAAACAAAAATTCTTCATTATTTTTGTGCAAAACATTTCAAAGTTCCTTCCGTGTTTTGCTAATATGCAGTATTGTTTCATGAAAAGATACCTGGGAAGAAATTCTTAGGTCTTTTCCTTATTATAGGCCCTTTGCTAACATAATAAAAACATGAGAACAACAAATTTTGCTTTAAAATGACATTTTAATTCATTAATTAAGGAGGCATTTTTATGGCAGCTAAATGCTATTCAGTGAAGAGTAGATCAGTATCAAAACAAGGTGCTAGAGGAACACACCTCCAGAGCACTACCTGTTTGTCATTTTAAGCCAAAACACAAAGACAAAATTTCCTGCTTTGATTAGCAAAGAAGAGAAGCTGAATGCCGAAATGGGGTTATTACAGCATGAACTTGTTAGGGACACAGGCTCAGCTGCACAGAAGCACAGTTCACAGACACACTCAAACAGCAGCAACAAGACACGTTACCTGTCTGCTCGGTGTCCATGGCTGTATGGAAGAAATTGGACAATTAAAATAAGAGAGGGAGAAGGAAAAGATACATGTGTGATTTCTGAAAATAAATACCCAACCCTCACCTCTCCACCAGGATCAGTTTTATGAATACAAATAAACCATACATTTCCTTCTGCAGAGGAGTGAGCGTGCAACTTTGTGGCCATGGGACACGTTGACAGGGTGTCCAGCAAGGAATTTATGGTTAATCAACAATCGAACTAAGGCCAATCTTGCAGTGTATTGTAATGAAAATGGATTTACAATAAAATGAGCTTTCCAAATGCGATTCCCACTCTGTCTCAAAAATCAATTCATCTCAGGGCTATAATGAAAGAATGGAAACCACAAATTTTATGTAAACAGGGTAACGAGTGAAGAAATCACACCAAGTATAAAAGGCAGAAAAAGATCTCTTCTGCAAGGGCAACAAGAGGAAATCAGGTAAGAAGCATCTCTTAAGATCCACACAGTGCTGCTCAAAAGCATAAAGTGAAATAACCATTTGTCTAGGGTAACAGAACACCACACTTTCAATCCCTTAATACCATCATATAGAAGTTATGCTGATACCACTATGTGATAATCTAATAAATATGTATTGGTACCGCTAGCATAGCCACTCAGGGTGTAATGCAAGGAGAAAATAGAAATAAGTTTCTAAAACAAGCTGTGCTTAAGTGTTCTTTTCAATGGTAGAAAAAGTATAGAAAGCAGCATGCATATTGTAAAATGAAGCGCAGTATTCAACAGGACAGACTTAACCTTTATCCATCTATTTCCTTAAAAATTAGATTTTAAAAGTATGAAAGTAGGAAAGGGTGCTCTTCAATGTTCTATTATTAAAACATGTTTTTTCTGCTTGGAACTTTTGCAATGATACTGAAACATAACTTAAGTTTTAAACTTAAACTTAAAACTTAAAACTTAAGTTTTGTCAATGGCTTCTGTTGCAACTTTACTCCTAGTTCCCAGCTTTCCTCCTAGTTCCCAGGGACCAGAACTCCAGATACTGCTAAAACTGGTAAAAACTCATTTGACTTCAACAGAACTTATTAAATCCTTATTAAATAAATAAATCAGGATCAGATATTTCTTTAAAAGTAAATATAGATGTCATGAGTCCATTTTGAATCATTTTACCAGCAGGTAAAATGATTCAAATTTTACCAGCAGGTAAAATGTTAATTTTTCCCTCTGAGGCAACAGGAAAATACATATTCTCTCTGTCACTTTTCACATGCCATCAATGAAGTTTTTTCTTAGGTAAGACCTGAAAACCAAAGTCTACTTCAAACAGCATTCAAGGACACTAGGTCTTCTAGCGAATCTAGACATAGGGTATAACTCATCAAGTCCTAACGTTTTATTCTTTTTAAAGTTTTGAGACCTATCCTTTTTCTGATGAGTCCTCAAGCTAAATCTGCTGTTCCTAGAAAATTTATCTTCTCTAAGGATGATCACACATTTCCCATTCTCAGATAATTTTAACACAGAGGGTTTTTTCAGCCAAGGCAGAATTTAACAAATCCAAAATACCTTCCCCACACCTGAATCTAACAATCCTGCTACAACACCCAAACCCTACTTGGGATCTTTTTTCCTGTTCTTTATTTCTCTACAAATTTAAACTCTCTGCATCATTATCGATTTCTGTCTACCTTCTGGGATTCAACATTCTATGCACCATTTGTCTGTTTCTCCCAGCTGTCTTTATTCTTTCTATACTATTCCTCACACTAAATTCATTCCTGTAGTATCAGATTCCTTTCCACCAGTTTGATATACTGGCAGGACCAGCATTTGTCCAGCATTCACTGAAGCAGAGATGATAGCTTCACAGTCAGGCCTCTCAATGCTGCTGCTCTTCCTCAAGTCTTGTAGACTTGCAATTCCAATTACCGGCTATTTTCCTCATTACAGCAATCATGTCCTCTTGACACCAATGCCCTAGACAGTAGAGGAAACTCACAAGTTGCTACCAGACAGAAGGCAGTGAGTAAATGCACATGTAGTTGTATGTGCCAAATTCTCAGCATGTTTATGGTTTTGTGCAGACATGGCAAAGATCAGTAAACTCAGAATACTCCTGTTATTCAGTGAGAAGAGCTACAACTAAGATACGATTAACCTAATTAAAACTGGGTTTAATGTCATTATGACTACATTAATTGTTATATTGCATGCCAGCACCCTTCTGGAAGAAAGTTGTCTCCTCCCTAAACGTAACGACTACTTAAATTTATCTCCTTCTAGGTCTTAAAAGCACCTAATACTTTGAGTGCTACCAAGATAGGGAAAAAAAAACCCAACAGTAAAAAGTAAAGCAGAAGTAAAGTAAAAATATACATCAGATAAAGTAAAACACAATCAAAAAACCTCTAATCCACTGGTGATTTCTAAATAAAGGTATTTAGACCATTTACTTGTCAGTCCAGCAAATAGATCCTGCCTTACCTTCGGGCAGGGACAAAGGAAAAATGAGCAGGTGCATTTGGAGAGAAGTTCCTGGGACTGTCCAAAGGGCTGCTACCTGTTTGAGAAAGTTTAAAAAAATGAAATTTAAGAGTTTTTTAAAAAGCACCAAAAATATTTAATTCACACTGGCAGCAAATGGAGTATGTTTTCCTGTGCAGAAAAACTCAAGTTGTAGTCAGAAATAATTGCAAATATGGAGCTTTTAGACCCCAATCATTTGAGCATGTTTGCTAAAGAAGTGTCCCGATCTGGATGTATTGGTATTTCCCCCCCCACTTTTAAAACAGTTTCAAGTGGACATTTTCACTTACTTTCATATAAATAATCTGTGATACATAAACAATACTTTCCCTCAATATTTTGCAATAATTTCTATATATGAACACTTCTCAATGACAAATCTGAGTTAGAAATGACACTGATGACAGTTTCAGGAATAATAAACACAAGGAAATTATTTCTTCACAATTTACAGCAAGGCTGAATGCAAAATTCACCGAGGGGAAGAAACAAAAAAAGACGTACCAAAGGAACTGCACGTGATAAGCAAAGGACTACACACATGTAAGATGATCAGGCTGTAACACATCATCCTTCACCCTTACCACCACTTTGTTGCAATAATACTTTTACCATGAAAATGAAAGTTCCAGTGAATTTACACAGCAAGGAAAAAAAAATAACACTTAATTTTCACTTGGCACAAGAATACTTTGGGCTTTGTCCTGTGATGTGTAAGCATATGGTTGGTAAGCAGTAGATTGTGATGTATTTTGTTTCAAAGTAAAAAGCCCTTCTGAAAGCCAGTATCATTTACAGACTAACTGCAAAAACCTTTGAAAGTTACGGATGAATTAGAAGCTTCGTGTCAGTCCGTGTACTTCCCGTCGAGCATATTCTTAAGTGCTTTGTTCTTTCAGATACTTAATACAAGCACAAAAGAGAAACTATACATAGTAAATATATGCCAACAGCCATTTCTTTGTGTAAAGACAGTAAAACAACAAAATAAGAGCAGGAAAACTAAATAGATACTGGACAAGTGATGCACTGCAAGGTACATAACAGTGGCCACCAGAAAAGTTTTCAAATTTGAATCCCATATAAAATGGTTTTATTTTAAAAGATGTGTTGAAAGTCAAACAACGATGAGTCATTGGACTTGTCTCTGTTTCAGGAGAAGCACTAGGTGCTCACGCCCCAGCACTGCTTGTGGGGGCACAGTCCCACCCAGCACTGGACCGAAGCTTATAACCAAGCTGCATGATGCCAGCACAAGCTATTTGCACCCCTTAACTGTGTGCTGAGCAGAAGCAGATAAGTGCCGTGCTCAAACATAATGTTCCCTCAGGCTTAGGCTGCACAAAAGGTTCAGAAACGTGTTCCTGTGAGCAAGGTGTGCGCACACCTGGCAAGCACTCCCAGACAGGTAGGGATGAAGAGACAACCTGCTGATGCCATCTGGGTCTGAGAACAGGCACGGTGCAGCATGGGCCAGGTCACTCCATCTGGTCTACAAGTCTACAAGGGGAAAAGCAGCAACTGGTGGAGATGAAAGCAGCCCCAGGCTGATGTAACAACACGTGGCAACGGGTGATGAGAGAACCGGAGAGGTAAGTGAATTCCAGACCGCTTCACGATCTGCTTCACTGGGAGCAAACAAAATTAAAAATAAAGGGATTGAGCAACAATTTGTTTTCTTTTAGCTCAGATTTCTTTCATGCTGTTATTTAAGAACTAACAATGAGTTCACAGTGTAATATAGCACAATGCAAGTCTTCACCCAGGAACTGGATACCTCTTAGCCCACCCTAGTGCATCTCAAGTGGGAAGGGGAGAGAGCGATCAGAAATCATTAACTAGATGATTTTTAGTGTTTCATTTATTAAGCTTGAACTCACTTCAATTCTTAAGGTCACAGTGGAAAACGAGAGACATTGCAGTGTTGCTGAACTAAGGGAAGGCAGGTTTGACAGTCTAGATGGCACTGCAAGCTTGCAAGAAAAGTGACAATAGCCACAGAGCGAACAACTCAGTGGTGCATGACCACACATGTCCTGGCAGCAGCACAGGGCTTGGGTTAGGGTCCTATTCACTCACTGTCAGAAAGCTAAAGGAGCACATTGAACAGATCTTCTAACAAAGCAAGGCAAGCTGCCCGTTTGGTGGGCACCTCGGCCTTCGCCTTCCCATTTTTCAAGCTTTACCACTGACACACTAGACTATGTCATGATGATCTTTTGAAACAAAAAGCCCATTGCCCTAATGCTGCTGTAAACAAGCAATGAACTGTCATTGTCTTTTTATATCTTCATTAATCCTTTGTAAGGTTTCCAGATTGTGATCAATATAGGATTTCAGAATATCTAAGTAAATTGGCAAATGACAAGTTTTAAAATTTTGAGATTAAGTATGTGGGTGTTCAAAGTCTGTAGCAGTTCGTGCAGGCTCTGAAGAGGTACTACTAATTTTTAAGCAACTACTTTTTCAGATTTATATGGCATATTTCCTTCCAGACAGTGGAATTTTAATTGGATCCCTTGTGAGTTGCTTCTAGTTTTAAAATGAAAAGCAATTAGTTTTTTCTACGCAATTCAAGTCTGGGTGAAGCTTTTGAAACAACAACAGGGAGAAGGGGAATTACTACTTTCCCTAAAATTTCCCAGTACTGCTGCATGTACTATAGTTGAAGGAATTTTAATAAGAGAAGCCTTAGTACAACACTCTCATTCACCAAGGCTGATCGAAACTCTATTTATTGTGTTAGCAAAGGTAAATTCCCCTGTTGCTCAAGGTTATAGTTGGCTACTACCAAACCTGAAACAACTCTGTCTCATGGGAGGCTGTTACACAGAATGATTACCCATTAGGTAAATCAACACAGCTACCTGCACGTTAATAATTCAGGCACGAATCTTCACATTTTCCGGACAGAGGAAGAAGGATGCAGCCGAAGCATGTGGACATCCGCCACCCTCAAAGTCCAAAACTGACCCTTATGAGCAACACACAGGGGAAAGTCTCAGCTACCATCTACAGATATGATTTATCAGGCATGTAACAAGTCCAAAAGCTTTTGTAAAACCTGCTTCTGACACTCGTAAAATAAAGCCAGAAGACAGTTGTTGTGGTCTTCTAAGTAGGATATACTGACATTATCTGCTGAATATTAACAGATCTTATTGCACACTACAGAATTAGCTGCCTTCCAGCACACACAGATCTTACAATGACCAAAAATGTTTAAGCATCCTGTGTACCACCTGTCTCACATACAGCTCTCACACCATATGAGCATCACACATGTGAAATGCTGATGAACATCAATCACCCAGCTCTAAGAACCTCTCTCTTTCCTACTGAATTACAAAGATGACATTGCTCCTGATTGATTTTAAGCTTTTCACTTAAAAGTATACTCTAATGGTAACTTAGTATTCAACCAACCTCATGATGGGGACACTGTAACTGCTGTTCTGCACACACCTCCTCTGTAATTCTCAGATTTTAAAAAACGGATTCAAACAAAACCAAAGAGCTGTAAGGAGCATATATGTATACTTTTTTTACCCTCTGATTTTGAAAGAAAAATAATTTAAAACAAAGGTAGGATTTTTAAACCTGTACTCTTAAAACCCCGGGCACTTCAATCCAAGTTTGGAAGACAGGAAAAGCAAAGTGACTTTTCCACAAGGTTAAAAAGCTGTAGTTGTCTATCCCAAGGTTCTAGCTCATTTTGGAAAGAATTCTTTCATACAGTCTGAAACTGAACTAGCACACATCAAATCCATTATGTGTTCTTGAACCAAAGTGGCTTCATGGCAGACTTAAAACGGAGATGGAAGCATATCCAAAGAAATATTGAGATCTCTTAAGTACTACTTTTCCTCTAAATTTTCTAGGCTGTGAAATCACCTGGCACCTTATCTGGATGCTGTTTCAGAGGGCAAGTATGTCTGCCTGGATCAGTGTTCATTAGGAGGCAGGTTTGCCTGATGGACAGTGCTATATCGCACCCACCAACACTGCATGCAGAAGAGTAACTCCTGAGGTTCCAGCCATACAGGACCTGGGTTGTCAAGTGGGTTCTGAACAAAATCATTTTAGACCACCCCCGCCTCGATTTCTCTGCATGCTTGCTGCTCCTTTGACTCATGAGAGGTTCAGAGCAGGTATTAAATAGAGCGTGTTCAAGACAAAAGAGGCAGGGAGAGGTTTCAGCATTTCTTAGTAACTTATCCATGTATGTGCCTGAACAAACAGAGTGATAGATTCTGCTCAAATACTAAACAAATATCACAGCCTGTTCTCAAATTCACATCTCGTATATGATATTTCTTAAGAAAATATTTGTGACTCTAAATTTCATCTACTTTGGTCTCTTGAATAAATGATTTTTCCCAGGGAACACTCCTAAATATAGTACTGGTAGAGAACTCAAATTACAAGTAATTCATCTTCCTATGCTCCACTGGCTACTCTTGGAGGTCACAAAGGAGATCCTTTTAATTAATAGTTTTAAATCCCGTATGCAACATCTGAACAAGAAATGGAAATATTTGACAATTACTGCTGAAGAAAGATGACATACCACTGATTACCTCCTCTAGTTTCTAGAGCACAGTCACACACTTCTAATAAAAAATAACTTGTAAAGACCTGAGGCAGCATCAAAACCATTAAGAGCAACTTACCATGTTTTAAATAGAGGAAAAAAGCAAATCCAGAGAAAATATAAATGTTTCTAATGTGATCATTTCTGCATCTGTTTTCTGAGCAATGATGATGTCAACGAATTGTTGATATTAGCCAAGCAAAGACACTTGTATATTCTGAGAGTATCTTTCTCTACACTTTAGATCAAGGCCTGTACAACTAATTTGGAATTTGTTACATTCATCATATATATTAACTCAAAGAGCAAAGTAAAATAGCACAACATAACTAACCAAAGAATCCAGTGAGGGCAAATGCTCTGTTGAAACCAAATTTTACAAAGCTATTGCTCTCACACAACAGAACCAAGGGAGTTGGGAGCAAAAAGGAATTGTCCTGTGCACATTTTTGTCCCTGTACTTTGTTGGACATAGTGAAGCGAAAAGAAAATACTACTTTTTAAAATACTACTTTTAAGATTTTTCTAACAGTTTAATTTTAAAATCATGGGCCATCTTAATGAAAACATAAATTCCATGTTTTCTATGACTGGACTTTATAGCATCCCATGCAAACATGACAATATTTTATGAAAACTTAAAGAGTGGTTAAGAATTCATGGACACCCCATAACAATAATTATGGTTTTCTTCTGCCTTTCAACAGGCTGGATCTCACCTCTTGAGATGGAATGCTCTGCAAACAGAAGCAGATGGCTCCTAACTGAGCTACTATCACTTTGCTGTTCTTTCTCAGTATTTCAATCTCCAGAAAGTATTTACAGAACATACTGCCGTGTAGGAGGAGGAAAGTCTGATCACAATGAAAACAACAGTTACTTATGTACAACAGTGATGTGCTTCCAGATGGGCTCCACCATGGACATTTGTGCCACAAATCTTCAAGCTTCTTTGATGCTGCCTATAGCCTGGTGCCCATCAGGGCCACTGCTGAAGCCCAACAGTCCTCTCATTAGGCATTTCAAAAACAAAAACAATGCCATCACATGTAACCGAGCTCCACTGGCAGAAAAAACATGAAGGGACCGTGCTGTTCAGGCAAGCTACTGACCCTGTATGCACGACTCTTCTGAAAATCCTGAGTTACTGTAGGCTGAATGATCCTTCTTTCTTTTTCTATAGGAAGACCATCTCTGCACACCTCAGCTCCATGACTACCAAGCAGTTGCCCATTTGCTCTGAAACAAGCATTTCCCAGTTGCCACCATGGTAAAATCAGCAATAATGTTAAAAAAAAAAAATAAATCTTAAACATGCTGCTCTGAGTAGCAGACAGAGAGAAGCTGGCACACTGGAGGCATACAGCAACAAGCTGGACGTTCCTTCTTATGACAAGTTCAGCCATTGGCACAAATTAACCATATTAGGAGCTATTTTACTTCATTCCCCACATTTGAAGTCCTTTTGCAGGAGGTAACAGGACTGAATTCCCTAGAAAAAGTGGATGGGTATGGTAGCAAACTAGAAAGTGCAGAACAGATGAGGATGTAACATATGTCTTTTGAAACTATAAGGACTCTCTTGCAAGTTAAAAAAGCTGAAAAAGTGTAGTCAGCTTAAGTTTCAAAGAGCATATGTTGATGAAGAGTATCAATATGTTCAAACACTAATGATTCCCGGGTAAAGCAGCCCGAGGGAGTTACCTGCATGTCCATGAAGAGGGGAATGTGGCCTCGGGAGAGTCGGAGATGTGCTGGATGTTACGATCAAACTCTTCCTGTTGCTCGTCCGACAGCTGAAAGAGAAATGATAAGGCATGGTCAGATGAACAAAAGCAACTGAAGGCAGGTCCTGCAGAACATCTTTCATCTGAGGAGGAACCTCTCAGTACTTAAGTTGGTATTTCCTCATGCTTTCAATCGCAGTAGTGACCCTGTAAGGAAGTAAACATACAGGTTGGGAAGGGACTTTCAGTCAGCATCAAGTGCTTCAATAGTCTGGAAGCAATATAAAAACTGCACAGGCCACTACAGAGACCTGACAACACACTCCTGATTCACAAAATATGTGTAACATATTCTTCACAAATTGCTAAAAAAACAGAAAACTGTAAAATACCCCAGAGTTCTTCAGATATTCTTACCAATATCCAACCCAACAAAGAAATCTGTTACATTATTGGTGATTGTTATATCAAACCAGAGAAACTCTTCCTTAGGGAAGAGTTAAATCATGAAGCAACATGTTAGCACAGTTTGGCAGATGAGCAGGATGACTAATAAAACTTAAAAACCTGAGATTTAAGGATATTTGTGAACACGTACGGCAATACCGACAGAAAACTCTGCACAGAAAGCTTCAGAAAAGCCTTCTGCCGAATCAACCCCATTCACAGCCATAACTTTATTCCAGCAAAGAAAGTAACACTTCTGCATGAGGCAGCTCAGATTTATTTCAACCCCCTGAGCTCTGGAGTTTCAGAACTTAGCCAAATGAAGAGAACAAAGTGTTCCTCCATTTGCTTCCAAGCCTGTGATTGCTAGTAGCAAACACTGAGCTCTAAAGATGTTAGAAGTAATTGTAATGGGCAGGGAAACTTTTTAAATCATGGGAGCTGTGAAGAAGAGCTACTAGACATTTAAATGACTTTCAGATCACCACTTTTCCCATTGTTAAACAGAACAAACAGTCCAAATTCCCAGTAAAATCTCACAACTGACCAAGTACTAAACCCACGTCCATTTATCCACTGTACCCCAACTTGCTTTCCAGATGTCAAAAGCCCTTCTGCTTACTTCAGCAGTTCTCAAAACAGGAAATTAAGGTCCTATCGGTCTTGACATGGGGTGGGATAACAGGCAGGAGTGGAGATGGCTGAGCAAGGAGCTCGCTGGCCCAGCTCTGGAAGTGTCTCGTGATGCTCCAAGTCACATTATCGCCGGCACAAGCAAAGCCCATTTGATTGCAGAGCTCCGACTGCTGACGCCAGCCAGGTCCCTCCTGCACTGCCTCAGCTCCTGGAGCGCCCCAACAATAAACATGCTCCAGCTGCCAAGAACTATACAATTTAATGCAGAACTGTCTTGCTGCCACAGGATACAGCACAACTGACTACCATTATTTGTAAGCTTTTTTATTGCTGTTCTATAGTAAACTAAGAGAACTTGACATAGGAAAGAAAATACAATTGCATTGCCAACTATTATAAACAGTAATAAAGTTGAAGCACCATTAACTGCTATTAAGGCTCTTTAGTGTACTTTAAGCATTCCTCAAAATTATTCAACTGATTCCATACAATCTCCATTTACATTCATGTATTATTCAACAACAGTCTGTCCAAAAACTGATTGCCATTGTGCACATCATATGGAAACACTAACAGCCGATTATAAGAAGCTTAAAATCTCAGTTCATGGATTTTTTTAACATGTTTTCAGTCACTGTATTCCAGCAATGGTTGGAAAAAACCCTGAACTCTCAATTCCAACATTAATACCAGATAAACATTATCTTTATATTACTATAAAATCTCTCTCGCAACACAGAAGTCCTGAGTGTTCTAATATAATATATATTACTATGGTAAGAAATAAAAAAAACCCTCTGGGTATTTTAAAATAAATCACAATGTAAGAATTTAAGATTCTGCTCAATATAAAAGATGAATACAATGAGAAAGCAGCCCTCCATCCTCTGTGGACATATCCTTTTGCTAAAGAGTTCTCAAAATACACCTCAATGCAGTGATGTCTGGAGCTGGTGATGGAAACTTGGTATATTTAAATCACAGCAGAGTGTGGAACTTGAACTGTCCCAAACTCGGAGCTTTTTAACTGCTTGCCTGCATTTCCCGAATTGAATTGAGTTTCACAAGCCCCTTTTCCTGCTGTACTTCTAGGAGTAAGGAACCAAACACAAAAGGGTTAAGTGGCCGGAGAACAAGCGCAGCTGAGACCCCTTAAAATAGGTCAGGTTCACACAAATGTACCCAGAGGAGGGAAGGGCTTGGAGTGAAAGCCTAGCCCTGAGTTAGCAATAAAAAACTATTCTCTTTACACCCCCAAGGTTGGATAACTTTCAGTTTTCCTGGATCTCTGACATCTCTTGTGGGGGGAACATCTCTGAGGCCCGTTCAGGCACAACCGCATGTATGTTGGCCACAAAGGAAAGCTTAAACACAGAGGGTAAAACCAGAATTTCTAGTACCTTGAATCTGTGGTATACGATGAGAAAAATGTACTATTACAGTCACAGCCTCTACCATCTGAATAGAGCTCTCCAAATTTACACACAAAACTTTTAATGGATTGTAGAATCCCAGGGAAGCTACAGAAGAAGAGCGATGAGGTTCTGCTCAGCACAAGGATACAGTAAAAGGAGGTAACATGAAGACCTCAGTTGGGCAACCTCCCCAAGAAGCTGCTACCGCAGCATTTGAGAAATATGAAAGGAGTAAAGCTGGCTTTAACCAGGGCTTTGTGCCAAAGAAATTCAAACTAGTTGAGTGTTGGCAGAAACAGTTCAAATGAAGAAAGAAATTTCCTGGAAGACGTACTTTAGCCAAACAGATGGTACCGGGCTCCATACTGATATACAAAGCTGATGATAACCAGGAGATCAATTTAATAGTCCTTTAAATTGCATTAATTATCATTTATTACTGTTCATGAATTCTCCAAACAATACTATATGTTCCCCTGTCTTAAAAATTCTTCTATCTACATAAGAAAACAAGAGAAGGAGAAAGGAGAAAGAGAAAAGGTCACCCATATGTCTCTGAGTATTTTAACTAGAAAAAAAAAGAAAGTACTTAACCAGGCCAGAGAGATTCCAAGCTTTATTATTTATTTATAAGCCAAAGTTTTACTCTTTTCATTAAATGCATGGCAAGCCTGACCCTTCTTTCCTCTCACAATTTGCTGTGGGTCTTGTTAACTTTTTTCCTTCTTCCTCAGATTCCACTTCATAATTTCAGAGAACAAATCCCCTCCAGCTCTTCCAGTTTAGGCAAAACATGAACTTAACAGAGCCGAGTTTCTGTACTGCCTGGAGTTACTGGGTCCAGCTCCTGGCAGGGAGTGCTTTGGAGGGCTGTCAACGTAAAAATACCCCTGCTGCTGCCCCTGCCCTCCTGTGCCACCAAGGTCGCACACCATGCTGCCAACCCCAAGTCTAGAGATCTGTGAGAGCAACTTGATTTAGTTCTCAACACACAGAGCAAAATGGATCGTTTGCACCCAAGATGTTAGGAACAATGCCTTTGCCACCACTGCGGAAACTGGGCTTTTACTGTTTCTAGAGTTAGCTTTGCCTGCAGTAAAAATAACATTTGTTACGTGTACTGAAGTGTTCCCAGTGCATTCTTGAAACTGAACACTGCAGGACATCGGACGTGGGTCTGGTAACTGGACACTGTGCTTGGATCCAGAGAAATTTGCTCTGGGGCCAGCACCCTTGGTCGGCGTTATTTATGAGGACATTTGGTAGCGTACCTGCGAGCCACACGCAGCCGCCTGCTCGGAACCACATCCGAACAAACCTTCTCCGGGGCACCGACACACCACCTCATGTCCAGCCTCTACAACAAGCATCCTTAGTGCACCTTGTTTCCTACACATTTGCAGTCTGAAAAAGAAATCAATGTTTCCATTTCAGCACAAATAAATATTTGATTCTTTATTTTAGCACATTACTCACGAGAGACCTCTAACTCACTAAGCAAAGCTGATTAACATCCATGAGGTATTTGTGTAATGAAAGCAAGGAGCCACAATAAGACATTTTAAAAACAAATAACCAACACCACTATCAAGTAATCTCACAGAATTGTTGGTCATTAGAAAAGAATAATGATAAGGAAGTGTCTCAATCTATCTAGATGTATAGACCTTGAAGAATTTCTCATAGTTGTGACAGGACAAGGGGTAATGGTTTTAAAATAGAGGGAGGGAGATTTAGATTGGATATTAGAAAAAAAGTTCTTTACTGTAGGAGTGGTGGAGCACTGGAACAGGTTGCCCAGGGATGTGGTGGATGCCCCATCCCTGGAGAAGTTCAAGGCCAGGTTGGATGAGGCCCTGAGCAACCTGATCTAGTTGGGGGTGCCCCTGCTTCTTGCAGGGGGTTGGACTAGATGACCTCTGGGAGTCGCTTCTAACCCTAATCATTCTATGATTCTATGGCTCTACAGTCGAAGGTGATAACCTATGTAAGCAAAGATGATGAGCACCAACTGCAGTAGTCTTCCCACAGACTTTGACAGAAATGAACTTGAAATAAAAAAAAAATGTATAAGTTAAATCACATTTGGGTTAGGAACCTATGATACCTTTTATTCATATTAGTGATTTTTAATAATAAGAGTTTTAGTTTGGTAAACCCCCTCAGGCTGTCAAGAGTGCTGGATTAACTCTTGCATCAAAACATCTCAGAAGTCCAACATCAGACTTGTTCCAGATCTGACATTTAATTCAGCGAGCCCAAATCCCTACCAGATGGGATTCAAAATTCAGGGTGAACATCCCCACAACAGCAATCTGTGGTTACATGTTTTCCTAAAACGTCCCATCACCTAACCAAATCAAACTCGCTTCTCCTCTGATGTTACAGGAGTTTGGTTTCAGTTGATTTGGTTTACAAAGCCTTCTTTATGAGAAACAGACATTTTGGAAATGAAAATAAGTATTTAAAATTTTTATTCACAATGGTAGAAAATTTACAAAATCCAAAATCTGCATGTCAATGAATGCACCAGCTGCGCAGCAATGTTAACTAGATGTGGAAGTTATTGTCTTAATTATAGTAATTCAAAGATGGAAGCAATTTTGTAAGCTTTAGCACTACCAACAACAGGGATAATGAGTTCTCTAAAATAGATAAGAATAAGTAAGCATCTGGTTCAAATGATTATTTTTTTCATGTTCAATAATAGTTTAAAAGTTATTATCCTAGAATAACTGGGGGGGTTGGGATGTTATTCATGGTGTAGGTTTGGAGGTTTGCACATTCCTATAATAAATAGTTCTTCTTTTCTGTTAAGGAAAAGTCACGCTCATGTAAGATCTGAAGGATGGATGCACAAATCCAACAAGCAACTTCCTAAATATCACAGAGAGATTCTCCATCACTATCCTCTTCCCAGTGTCTACCCAGGAAAACAACACATATTTCCTGTCATAGGATCACCCACCACCATGCTTTGTTGTGTTCCTTACTTTAAAAAAGATAGATAGATAGATAGATAGATAGATAGATAGATAGATAGATAGATATAGATAGATATAGATAGATAGATAGATAGATAGATAGATAGATAGATAGATAGATAGATAGATAGATGGCACCTTTATGTGCAATTCTTTCATAACTTCAAACCCAATCTCCTGTGACCTTGAGACCGGGTTGAAAGACCTGGAAAGTGGTTACCACTTTGCCATGTCTCAAAGTCCTGCCATCCTGCCTGTATGGTCAAAGCCTTTCCCTTCTGTATTGAAGATGTAAATTAGAGTCAGTGTGGATGTGGGGATGGCGGTGGAAAGATGTGAATTCAGTGAGACAAGCATGGAGATAAAAGATATGTCCAATGTGAAGTGTGGGCTTTGCTTTTGTACAGATATCCAGAGAGAGCACAAGGGGAAAAAACCACAAAGAATGTCTTTTTTCATAAATGAGCAGAGTAACTAAAAGAAGTACAAAAGCACACGGGAGGTTGGACACAGATGGGTTTTTTGTTTTAAGGAAAATTAACACCTTAGCACTAAGGAATTAACTTATTTCATGAAAAAAACATTTTCCTTTCATCTAGAAGAAGCTGTTAGATATTCCCTTCTATTTCTTCATTTAGAGCTCAAATTCAAGAAGTGGCATCACCTCAAGAAATTATGAAAGAAAAGGCTAAGATTGCCATAATTTATGTCTAATTTGCCTAATGTTTGAGGCTGGTGCACATCTGCTTACACCGCAGTGCACAGTCCAGACTTTTTGCATTATTAACAACATAGAAACAACTCTGCAAAGCCAAACAAAATGAAATGTCACAACAAATCACAATGACTGGTACAGTCATTCCCAAGAAAATGAAGCCACTTTATTTTGAAATATTCATCCCTTGCAAATACACTACAAAGCTATCCTGGAGAAAAAACCCAAACTCTTGATTATAGAAGAGATGCCCCAGAATAAACACAGAGAATATTCAATAGAAAAAATACATACTGACCTTCTCAAGCATTACTATCCTACTTCAGCTGTGTTATGTGTTATACTGCCATTAAGTTACACCACAAAGTGTGAAAAGATGATTTAATGAGAACTAAGCATAGCTGCATAGCTCCATTTCACATTTCCTCCAACTATTATCGAACGCTTCATGTAGCGTAACTGTTTTTAAATAAGTCTCTATTCAGCAGTTCTCACATTAGATAATCACATTATTTTTCTCCAAAAATTTCAGGCAAAGAAATTTAAGAATGAAATGTCAAAAGATGATTTTACAGTGTTTCAAATCTTTGTTACCATGTAACTTACAGTGCTATACAGGTGTGTAATATAACAAACTCATTCCAAACATACTCCCCTAACAGTAAATATAGGTGGCTTCAAAAGACAGTTTGAGGAATAAAAGAGTATTTTTCCTTTCAAGAGGGGCAAAACCACATTCATCTGAAAGTATTAAAAATATATTCAACTCCCGAAGCTTTAGGGAGTTTAGGAGGCTTTAGGAGGACCAGAAACAATTTGCTACTCATCATATTTACACACACAAAGACTGGAGAAAAATCCTCAAAAATCTCTTTAAAAACCACAAGCAACACGTGAGGTTGCTAAGGGAGGCTGATAACAGGCTAAAGGCCATACTAGGAAAATAACCAGACTTCATAAAACTATAATCTCAGCATGTAAGCACCAAAATTTTTGGCATCTGCTTAGGACTAAGGTGTCTTAGAAAGGAGCATGTCATGCTCTGCCTGTATGGACCGGAGGGGCTGAGCAGAGCTGTTCCCCAGCAAAGCAAGGTGAGGCTGCTTTAATCCAACACTGACATCCAGGGAGAGTACACATTGCTCAGTTTGTTCCCGTCATCTTTGCAAAGAGAAATGCTGCATGGGACCCTTCTGATCAATACACTGGCCAAGAGGGAACAGGATGCCTAGGTAAGAGTCAGATCTAAAGGTAAAAGAAGTCAACGGTCATTAGCTGGAGCAAGTAAAAACTGGTGTACCTTTACATTAAAAGATACACTACACTGCTATAAACTCAGTGATTGGGTCCTTACTCATTTTGGGAGGCATGGCAGTCCACAAACCACTGTTTTGGATTACAATAAACTTAACAGACATGAAAAAAAAGGGCTTTCACAGACACGTTGGTAACTATACTGCAGTGTGTATCAGATCAAATAAGCAGCCTACTTTAATGACAAAATATACCTGTAGAAGACATTTCAAGTTAATGGGGCAGTGGACCCACAAATAGGGGGCAGCAGGCAGGATGCAGATCCTACCCTGGCACAAAGAACAGCCCCCAGGTCTCCAGCAAGGGTAAGTTTCTGGAACAATCAAGCCTGATTACATGGCAGACCTCATTCTTTTGTGTAAAGCTGACTTGCCATCCGAGCCAAATGTGCATTATCCAATTGCTATCAATTTTTCATGCAAGGATGATCGCTCCGGTTTAATAACTATACAAAAAGATACACACACACATACAATGAGTTTTGAAATTTTAGGAGCTTGAAATCTGAAACAGTCATCCATAAAACTAAGTGGAAGAAAAACACAAACATTAAAAGCCAGAAGTGGAAAGTTAGAGCTTGCTGCAGTACATGCTGAAGGCTAAAGCAGTTCCACTGTCACCTAAGAAAGTGCCCTTGTTTTAAAAGCTATTCTCCTTAAGAAGGCTGAAGATAAAAATCAAAATCAATTCCACTTACAGTAAGATGGTGGAAAGCAGTAAGTACAAATACTTGGATATATCAGAAATAAAGGGATGGTAGCAGTGGTAGCAAAAAAGTAATTGTAAAACTAATTAGAAAAAACAAAAATCCTAGTAAAATCACAGAGCAGTAATTTACACAGCTATTAAAAAAGCAGGTATCCAAAAGAGGATCAGAACACAAATGAAGAAATCACTAAAAGCTTTTCAAATGCTTTATGTACCTATTCATAATTAAAGGCTCTAGAAACAGGTCGGTATTATCTCTACCAATGATGTGTAACAAACTTGCACACCAAGTCACAAGCACAGGGAAACATGGCTCAAATTTTCTCTGAGACAAAGTAGGGAAAGGTAGGACTGTTAAATAAAACCAGCCTGTTTCTCTGTGAATATAAGATTGTTGTACAATACATGTCTGGGAGCCGGGTGTTGTCCGATCCCAGGTTTCTCACCATACCTATTCTGTTCCACCACAAAAATCCACACCACAAGGTCAGCAGCAAACCACGTTAAAACTGCAGAAACTACAAGAATGAAGACACAAAGGAAGACAAATGCAAACACTTACATGAAGGCAGGTCTTCAAATTCCACAGCAATCACACTTAAGTTTGCTAATTGTAACATGCTAATCTAGCAGGTAATCAAGGCTGGAACAAAATTAAAGTATAGGAAAACATACAATGTACTGGAAATGAGTAATTTCAAATGCCACTGCAGGATTCAGGCTAGTTTCCTTAGAGATCAAGTATTCAGGGAAAGACTGTTCTCATATGCACTTGCAGAGCATTTCCAGCCGCCAAGACTCAGGTCCCTGTGGGTCCCAGCAGCTCTCCTCTAGTACGTGATCACCAGCAGCCTCTTATAATACCAAAAGTAACTCCTTCAGCACCAACTAAAACAGGTGGAATGACAGTTACACCTTCTGTTAATTCCTGGGTAGTTCAAGCAATACACTTTGTAAACGCAGAAGGCAGTAACAAACATGGGGAGTCTAATACAAGCATCACACCACTATATAGGCATACCATTTGGTTAGGTTTCCTATACACAACTAAGCTTTGTCTTTATATAGAATACCACAGTAAAATACCAACTCCTCAAAGTCGTCTTTTTGTGGAGAAGACCCAAATTTATTAAGCTTTTGGTCCAATCTACTGCGTCGCACTGCCTGAAGCAATGGCCAAGGGGAACTGGTATCAGGTGGCTTGGATCTCATCTGGCACAGGACTCCAGTATGCATTGCCCTCTGAATCCCAGCTCTCTGGACCCTTCCACCCTCAAATGACATAGCACCAAACAAGCACACCAGTCTTTAAAACTCAATTTTTAAGAGGCTTGGAATTAAACTATGAGGTTTTGCTACTGAAGTGCTTATTATTGTATTTACAAAGCTGCTCTAAAGAGCACTTAGGTGTTCTCTGCAGTCCTCAAAATAATAGAAAAAATAAATAATTGAGCTATGGACTGAGGAAAACTATTCAGGGAATATCTGATAATTAGCCACAAATCATATGTACAAATCAATTTTAC
This sequence comes from Heliornis fulica, assembly GCA_013399135.1. Taxonomy (NCBI): domain Eukaryota; kingdom Metazoa; phylum Chordata; class Aves; order Gruiformes; family Heliornithidae; genus Heliornis; species Heliornis fulica. Next base: position 402,258 of record VXBZ01004682.1, on the reverse strand, counting down.
AAATGCAGAATCAAATCACTTCAAAGGTTTTGTTCTTAATACTCTGAAAAGCAGGTAGACTTTCTCAAGATGGTGATCAACAATATGTGTTCAGTACCTGACCAAAGAGTAAGTCCTTTGCACGGTGATAGAAGATGACATGTCACAAGCTGTTTCTCTCAGTTCCTTAAATAAGACCCACTTTTTATAAAAAACGTTTTGCCCTCAGGCATATAGTTCCTAGTTAACATCAGGGATCCCAAGAGCAGTCACAGAACATCTCTCTTAGCTTGCTCCTCGCCGCCAAGCAGCACCTCTTCAAAGAAGCATAAGGATCTGCAAAGAGCAATGTCACAGCATGGCTAAAGGTTCCTCAGGACTGGGTGTATCTCCAGGTCCATCCCAGAGCTGATGGATGCTCTGGATTTAAAATTCACTTGTCAGAGACAAACAACAGTTGAAATAAGCAGATGCACAGACTTTGTAAGGATTCCAAAACCCAAATGTGTCGACTTCAATTAAACACAAGAACTGCACATTTCCAGGCCAAACACATGCCAGTATGTACTTTTTCTGTCTCATTTTCCAGAGTAGCACTGATCTCGGTGCCCTCTGTGAAGTTCACAATCTCCATTCTCCCACCTCCTCTGAAACTAGTCTCTTCACCCAATTTTGGGTTTGTTTTTTTCTCACTTAAAATGTTTTGTCAGTACAAAATTATTTTCTATTCATCAGCTTCCTCATGAGAAGGATCCAAATAATTCATTAAATCATCCACGATTTATGTGTTGCTTGGTTTCCTCTCCACAAAAGTTCTGACTTGAAAAACTGGTTTGTCCTGGGCTATGGCCAAGTGTTCATACAAGAGAGTTTCCATCTGAACAAAGAGCTTTCAAGGCTTCAAACTTCACTGTTAACCCTGTAGGGTACTTTGGGTTTTACTCTAGCAGCAAAATAGCCAATAGGACTGAAAATTCATTTAAAATCTGATTTATACAGACAGATGCACAAATAAACTGGAATATACCAACCATGTAGGTGTATTTCCTGAACCACTACACTTTTTGTAATTTTTGTATTAGGAGAGTCTTCCTTCCATCCATGGCTCACCAGTCTCCTTCACTGTATTTAAGCAGCACAAATAGCACAAAATGGAAAGTCTACCAGAAACTCCACAGAACTCATCCATTAGTGAGCAAAACACCCATTAGCTTTTCATGCAAATGATCCAAAAGACCATTCTCAGAGCTTTTCAAAAGGTAAGGTAGATTTCTTTTCTCCACCCACAAAGTGTTTCTGTCCTAAGGCCATACTGAAATACTAACAAAAGTAATTTGAATGAAATTTCCTCTCCAAACACGGTTGCCAGGAGGCCACTTAATATGCTGAGCTAGGTAAAAAAAAAAGTTGGAGCTAAATATTATCAAAAGCATCAGATTTCCAGGGCTTTCACATCCTTCCCAACATAAGGGAAACATTTCTTACTTTATTCATTTGAGTAAGGAAATGTGTGGCATGACAGCTGTCACTTTAAAGTTAATTATAGCATAGACTCAAATTTTAAGATCAGCTTTATGCTACCACAGAAAAGTAAGGATTCTGCTAGTGTCAAATTGTTTTTCTTTAGAGCAACAATGTATATATATGGAGGAAGTGGCATCCTTCTGACACACACAGCTTTTAATGTCAATCTAGATGAATCAGCATAAAAAAAAGACGCTGAATACATTTGAAGGGCTATGTATGGACTCACAGTCTAACACTGTCCTGCTGCGGCAGCTTAAGAGCATGAATACACCAATGCACCAGAAAGCACCATTTAGAGGCTCTTGGCTATCTGATTATTTCCCACTCACTTATTTAAACCCCAGGGAAAGGTGGTTTCTCTTATTTTTTGTGAATATTTCAATAAGGGAGAGTATTTTTCGTAGTTATCCAGGCACTGTTTGTAATGAAATGCAACAAGCAATTTCCATAGAATCGCTGGGTTTAGAGGTGTCTTGCTACTTCAACAGTTGATTTGTTTTATAATTTATAGGTAGATAATCCCATGATTTCAAGAGATTACTAAAATACTACATCACTGATGGCCTTTCACTGACAGGAAAAAAGAGAAAAGAGAATTAGAGCATCAGTGAGAACGGTAGACAGAAAATGAGTGCACCCTTCCTAAAAGAAATCCACCTTTGGGATCCACCTGAGTTCTCTTGAGTCACTTAAACATGCTAATCTCCCTGCCTTAAATTTGCAAAAAAAATAGTAAAATGGTTTGGGTTTGCAGTGACCTCAAAGATCATCAAGTTCCAACCTCACTGGCATGGGCAGGGGACACCTCTCAATCCCAGGTTGTCCAAAGCTCTATCTGACCTGATCTTCAACTCCTCCAGGGAGTAGGCAGCCACCACTTCCCCTGAGCAACCTGTCCCAGTGCATCACCACCAGAAAGTCACTAAAGAAAGAAAGTGACTAAAAAAGAAAGTCACTAAACAAATGTGAAATTATTAAAATCTAGTCACAGCCTGTTCTACCCAGGGAGGATTAAACTGCTGAAACAATGAGGAAAAATTAGAAATCACCAGTGTTGTTCAATTTTTCAAAACTGACACACACACACACACACACACCCAACCCCCCCCGACACACAATCCTACATGGCTGTTATCAGTACCAAACTGTAAGAGTATATTCAAGATGTACCTAAAGCTCAAGGACACAAAAGGATTTTAAAACCGAGACAATTAAACACATCAGAACGATACTTTATCTTTCCATAATCCCATTTCAATAGGCAATGCCTCAGTACAGCGGGTAGTACAATACCACCCCCCACCCCACTCCCCCCATGCCCTCTGAACCAAGGAGTTCTCATCTTTCTTCTGTAGTTTAAAATCATAAATATGTATATAGAACCAGGGAAACCTGATTTATGTTTATGTCACGCCTCCTGTGACAAACTCTTACGTATTTACAGTTTGCTCTTGACTTTCTCTATCCTTCTGGGAATATGCTCAAGAAGAAACGATCCAGCCACTTTGACCAGAGGAGCAGATGGTTCACTTTTACAGTACCATTAGCTGCAGCGAGAATCCCACCAGCTGCACGAGAGAGCTCATTTCAGCATAATGTACCAAGGAGAAAGAGGAGTCCTCCCCATTTGCCTCCTAATGCAGGAAGAGCCATATGGGAGTGAAGCCCTTTAGGATTCTTAGTACTCATAGAAGCCATCATTACAGAGAAATGTGCTGCAGCACGCTAGTCAGAACATCGCTAGTAAGGCATCCTTGCAATGTACAAACAAATTAAAATCTAAGAGAAATCAAAGGTGGAGAAGCTCAGACTATAGAGCTCACAAGCTGTCACAAACACAGAAGAACTCTACAGGAGTTTTACACACAGATCAGGGGAAAATTGCGTCGAGTTATCTGACACAGAGTAAAAAAAAGTGAAATCTGCTGCTAAAAATGCCCAAGACTGCAATGCTACAGAAGAAATTTAACTTGTTATCAGATGTTTTTAAAAGATGTTTCCTAAGAAGTGAGCATTACACTTTGAAAGGTGGCCAATTACAACGGAAAAAATATTTAGCCATTTAATAATATGGTTGTCATTCCAAGTGCCCACACACCACGATCCTGAGGACATCACCCAGGTCCCAGCATTGTGATGCACTGGACAGACAGTGGCCCCTCTCATAGCCCACTTGGGAGCAAAGTTACTACATACGTGTGTCCACGTGTTTTCAGGAGCGATGCCCTAGCAAGAATCACCATTACCACAGTGCATCATGTGAACTATCGCATGTATCACAGCACACCCCAACCTGCCCACCCATCTCCTCTCCCCCAAGACGGAGGGCGAAGGGCTGCCGGCAGAGCATGGCAGAAGGTGATATTCCCAGCAAACCGTCACACATGCTCAAGTATTTCATTTCTAAGGCTGACTGAGGGCTGTTGTTTCTGTGCTGTGCGAAATAGGATTTCCACCATGTGACTCTGAGCTGCTTCTCTGCTATGAAACCTCATAGAGCTGTTTGATCATTTTGAAATATCTAGTACTCATTTATGCTATTAGATCAATAGAGACTCATCTCTTTTCCATTAAGGTGTGCAGCAGATCTACAGATCAATTTCTTTCTTTTTGTACTTCATCTACTAACAAATAAATGGAATTGTAAATTTTGCGTAGGAGTTTTCTGACAAAATATTGCACCTGAAACCTTGTTAGTGCCTCAAATTGTTTCTGTCCTCGATGTTTAATTTTAAATTCAAGATGGCACACTAACAAGGCATTGAAAAATACTTTACTTTTGTTATGAGAAGCACACAGATGCCCACTCTTTATGGAAGTCCATGATTGCTGAATTTTCACAAAATACTACCTTTAAGCAGACTGAACACTGACCAGGATGAAGTGAGCTTTACAGAAATGAAGTTCCACAAGCAGAAGGAATAAACAAGTTGCTCCATAAGTGGCAGGTTATTTTTCTAGGTAACAAGGGTTATTTTCTTAGAGAACAGCGTCCTCCTCCAGCCAAGGCTCATTATACCACACTGCTTCCACACTCATCGGTTGGTGGCCAAAAGCACCTGCAAGCCAAGTCCTACCTGCCTTATCCATGGGAAACAGTGGGAAAGGACAGTAATCTGCCTCTCTTTTCTCTCCCCAGCCAAGTTCAAGAAACCCCTAAGGAAATACTGAGCTTTATCTCTGACACTCCTGTTCCGTTGTCAAACCACTGCTGCAACTGCTCAATGAGTTTGAAAGTTACTACTGGGAGAGCAGAGATCAACACTCAACTAAATAACAAGGAGCAATTTTCCATTGAAAAACAGGCTAAAGGCAACAAAACTCGTATTTGAAAAGAATAACATGTCTAATGCAGTTTATGGCAATGAAGATCCAAATCTACAAATTCATTCTTCATCACGGGTAAACATTCAAAAAAAATCACTGTCAGCACAGAAGACAACTTTGGTAAAATTTAAATCACAAAAGAATTGGAATGACAGAAGGAAAAAAGAGGCTCCCCCCAACCTCCCTACCCCCTGGGCACTATTTCTATTTAGAGGCTACAATCCTCTAAAAAGATTAATTTCATTTCTGATAGCTGACGAACAAAATTCACCCTAAAAATCAAGGCAAAGCTTATGAGTCTTACATAGGTTTTTTAACTGCATCACAAAATGAGTTGATGACGAATTACACTAGCTGCAACTGATTAATCACAAACCTGGATAGTCAGCATTAAGTATCTACCATACTCACCTAGTGCCTTCCTTCACTAAGTTCTCAAGCTACATACGTTAAACTCCACAGAGCACCTGATGAGCAATAATTAGGTTGATATTTCCCCATCTTGAAGGGACATGCATCAGATCTGATACTGTTTACAAGTCCACACACTACAATGTGATTGTATCAAAACCCAGGGCGTAGGGTGGCTACGAACAGTCATCCTACTAAGCAGTGCATTAACCTATTTACATCTCCAAGAAGAAAGAAATGCTGAACACATTAAGAATTATTTAAAATTTAAGGCTATGCATATCTCCAGGCAGACTATAAGTGCTGTAAGTCAAAATATTTGCAAGCCCTGCCTAGTGCTGTCTATATAATCATAATACTGTTTCACTACTTTGCATACTAAAGCAGCTTGCTCTCAGTGAAGCATCTATCCATCATTCTGTACAAACAAACCTCTTCTTGCATTCACATACTATAGGTAAGGCACAATGCATTTAAATACCTTAAAAAAGAATCATCAGTGGATCTGCACAGTATGATTTTTTACAATTAATACAATAACAAATCATTAAGAAATAAAGAAATCATACCTAATGTACTAGAAATATGATTTAATCTGTTAAAAGAAAAGAAGCAAGCAAGCCTAAACAGTATTAAAACAAGAAGCTTAGACAAACATCATAAAAATTACTCGCAAAATCCTTAGATTACCTTTTGGATCGTCTCAACATGCTGGTAGCAGGCAGAGAGAAATTGGACAGCACTGTCCAAAAGGAGTCAGACATGATCTTTAAAAGCTTTCATTGCTGGGAAAATACAGCACAATCAAGCCACTAGCAATAAATAAGGAACTAAATAATACCAGTGACAGAGCCAATGCAAATTCCCTGTAGACCTTGCAAGCTGTTCCATTAATGTGAGACAGGCAGGCAAGCGTACATATTGCTGCTGTTTCCACTGCCTCCGTTTTCTCCCGGCTCCATCCCTGCCTCCCTCCCTCCACCTTAGGAGGCAGTGCAAAACGAGATTATTTATTCCCTTCCTGATACATACACTTTAAAACTCGAGTTTGTTGCACACACAGCATACATGCTTTATATCCATCTCTGTTCATCCAACTGCAATCAAAAGATTTGCAATCAAAACCAGATCTAGGCTCTGCCTGCCATCCTGAATAACACAGGGGTTTAAGCTGTGTCTCTGCACAGAGAGCACCACTTACTGCCTAGTTTGTGTTTTAATTTTGAAATGGTGGCTCTCTAACTATATGAGGGACACTGGGGGCATTTTGCTTTTTTTTTTTAATTAATCTTCCATCTTTAAGCAAATCCCACCTTTTATCTCGACAACCCATGTGGATTTTTTTTTTTAAAGTAACAAAACACAACCCACAACAAGAGCTTACAGTGCCACCTAAGATCAGTTTAAAAACAGCGATCCGTTCTCCCCCGAAGTCAGCCGCACCACAGACACACGTCAGTCACAGTAAACACAAACTCCTACGTGGCACCTGGTGCCCACAAAGCAACTGAACCGTCTGAATTCTGACAACCAAATGCAGACAGGAGTCATGTGTGATGCACATCAGAGGTTTCCCACACACCCCCTCACACATCAGCCACAAGTTTGCTCTTCCCCCTTTGTGCCTGTAGAAGCTCCTTGCTGTGTTTTTGTTTTCCAGGGGCCAAACAAAACCTCACTGTAGAGGTCTTTTAAAAAAAAAAACAAAAAAAAAAACCACAACCAATAATAATTTCAATATGTAATCTATTTTCTTTCTATTGTGGCTTTTTTAAGCACTTCTGCCAGTAGCAAAGCTAATGATGTTCTCATATTTCAGCTGCCTTGAGTGGCGTTTTATCACAGACATGAGAAAGATGACAATCAACAGCTGGCACTGCCTTCCACGCACAATACAGCCCTTAAAAAGTGCACATAAATGTCTGGGAGAAAGAAATCCCAGTGGGCTCCCTTTGGCTTTCCACAGAATCATATGAAACAATTAGATGGTCTTTATAAGTTTCCATTAAATACTGGCGCATTTTTAATCCATGCATTTATCGGGAATGGCGGGATCTGATTCAGCAAGGCACACCCTTCCATCTGAGCTCCAAAACAGGGAAATGGGATTTTCTCTGCTGCAGGAACCAAATCTCTGCTCGTTACAACCATCTCTTCTGGCGCTTTTAAATGCTTCTATCAGATGAATCTAAATCCCATCCCGGCTTCATTTCACAAAGTTCATTTAGAGTACAAGCAGACAAAGCTCTGCTGCTGTCTACTACTGTTGAGAAAGAATAAACACATTCATTTTTTTATCAACATAGTAACATATACCGATCAATTGTAGAAACCAAAGAACAGCATTTTAACAGGGTATTATGTGACCTTCCAATTCTAATAAACCCTGGTCTTGAAAAGGTATAAAAATATGCAGATTTACTCTATCAGCTAAAACAGGAATTGAAATTCCTGAGCAGTAACAGGAAGAAAAAACAGAGCTCAATTAACTAACAAAATAAACCCATCACTATTACATCAAATTCCGGACCACTTATAGCTGGCAAATTAGATCACAACCAGTGAAATCCCCTAAAATTTATATTCATTGTGCTTTTTTTCTGGAAGTGACTGAAGACATATCACTGATAACGTCACTGGGCTCAGCACCAGCCCTTCACACCTCTTACAGGATGGACACAAAAAAGGAAAACCTATTTTAGAGGAATGCTTTCCATGGGCACCAGTGACCGACTGCTCTACGGTGGTGTTAACCCAGTGAAACCCAGTCCATCCTCCACTGCTCTTGGGGAACACAGGACTTCCCAAGAAGGTCAGGGGATGACGGGATGTTTGGGATCACCTGAAACCCATCCATCTGCCCATGTTGGTGTTTAACGTGGTTCTACAGAGCATGTATCCAAAAAGTTCAGACAGCACTTCGAGAACTTTCCAACACTGGGTCATAAACAGCAGGAATTTCTTTAACGCTTCCTATTCCTGATTTCCAAAATGCCAACAGCAAAATCTAATCCTGCAAATCAGCGTCAGCAAAGCACCCATTTTGGAACTGTCCCCAAACGTTAACTACAGAGAAGTTCAGAGCACCCAGAAAAATGTGACATCATACTCCGAGACATCATACTTGGAGATGGGAGTGGTTTTGCCAGAAAAACAGCACACTGCAATGAAACCATCAAATATCTCTTTAAAAGGCCATGTCTTAAAATGACAGCATCAATATCTGTAGAATTTACTTTAGTTGTAAAGTACGAAGGATAAGGATTTTCTCACATCTGTAACGATAAATTAAATCCTCCTAAGGAACTATACTACTGTCTCTGCATGATAAGCAAAATATTTTGCAAAACTGGGCCTAGAAACTCCTCAGCAGCTCAAAAATATAGCCTTCTGCATATCAGAAAGCATGCCAGCACAAATAGCACGCTCCCACAAACAGGTTACAGGATGCTTTTTCTGTTTTATTTATGTCATTACAATATTCATATGTCTTTCTGAATTCCTAGTCCTGAGGTACTCCAAATCCAAAGAAACCTCTTTCCTTACAAAATTCTTCCACTTGCCTTTCAGGATATTCATTCTCCATCAATATCCCTAATGCACCTTCTCTACTTCATGCCCAGCTTGTCTTCAGCAGAGACCACCTGCAGAACACTTCAGCAGCTCCTGTGATGATGGAGTACTGCTTTGCCGACCAGACGTGTAGCTTCCAGGGCCCTGCTAATGACACTGCATTCACTGGGGAGTTATAAATAGCCAGTGTCAAGGACTTCCCCTATTTCTCATCTTTACCATTGCCAAAGTAGGATATTAATTAAGCCTGACATTAAATGAGAATGCAATTAAGCAAACAGTCCACACGAAACCCATTACTTTCTGGACTTCATTCACAGCAGCTACATTCATCACTAATTCATTTGGTATAAGACCATCTTCTTTTAAATAAAGCCAGCCATTTTAAAAGTGAGATGAACTTCTTGTGAAGTTTGAAGTGGTATCAAAGAGATCATTGAGGTCTACTTAAAAAAGAATATCCCGAAGGTTAAAACTCTTGTGACTGACTACACCTTAAAGTTAACTACACATCACAGAAAGTTCCCATAAAATATTCTTGAATATATTTTTAAATATTTCAACCAGAATGAAACTTGTAGTAGTCCTAACTGTTCAATTACTTGAATAGTTTCTTTGTACTGTCTCACATAAATATATGATACTTAACTTTTTCTGAACACCATGTAACTCTTCTGAATAGCTTTAAACCAAACATTCCTCCTTGTTTGATTTGATTTATCCAGAACTTAGAACTGGTTTACAAGCAAAACAAAATTGTTTGGAGGAGTCACAAAGCAGAAAACACATTCCTTCTCTCTACAGAGAATATCAGTTTTATTTTAAATGGCACACCCAGCAAGCACACAAAATGATTCTACTGTAAGTTAACACGGATGAACCAAAGAAATATCTGCTCTGTATCACTACTGTCAAAACTGTGTAACAAGTAAAGGCTCCAGCAGAAAAATTTTGGTCTTTCAATACAAGGAAAGAAAAAAATTCTTTCTATGTGCTTCTAAAAAAGCAGTGTTCCTTTAAAAAAAAAAATCACGTGGAGGATGTGTGTTGAGCTATTTGAGGTATCATTATTATTTGAACAGTGACCTACGCAAAGGAAGAACAGACTGTCTCTGAGCAGACTGCAATTTCAAGACATGTAAGTAACAATCTGACAGAAAACATTAGGTTGAAGATATCTTTAAGGTTCACTTTGCTGGGTTATACAACCTTAGATTTCTTTGGGTTTTGAAGAAGTTACCCCAGCTCCAGCCATCACCAAGCCCACAGAACTGAAGAGCCATCACCTTTGTGCTACAGTGTGTCTCAAGCAGATTTTTATTGCAACCTCTGTGCAAAAGGGCTCACAAAGACACATTTACTTGAGATTAAAGTAAGAAATTATGGTGGAGACTTGTAGGGGTGATAAACAACCCACCTTCTCCCTGGTGTACATTTCCCATGCGAGGAACATGCTAGTGCTCGCACTAGTTAATGCTTCCACGGACCAGAAACATGCACTGAACTGCAGCAGAGCTAGCACTGGTGCACCTGAGTAAGAGCTGCCAGCTGCTCATGTAACTTTAATCTGTCCCAGTTACTGAATTAACAGGAGTTGCTATCATAGTGAGTAGCCTGAAATGTTATCTAATTCTCTACAATATCACTGTACAGCTTAAGCATCAGCAAATGCTCTGATTTCACAGTTCTGAACCAACTCCGACAGAACTGTACCCACTTCGCTATATGGGCTGTTAACTACAGCTCTGTCACCACAACTGGGGTTTTCTAAATGAAATCGCTACACAATAGTGATAAGAAGCAAGCACTGCTAAAACACAGTTATTGTACCCCAAATCCTATGAATATATGTATATTCAATATGATTCCTTCTTTGTATTTCTAGTTACAAAAATATCACTTATCAGTATGCTAATATTCCATACAATGCTATTCTTCCCAAATAACATTAGTAAGACATTTAGCAACTTCAATGTAACATAAGTCTAACATTATTTCAAGCTCACAAAGCAGTGATTGGGTTCAGATGCCACAGAAAGGTCAATTATCCTCTTTAAATAAGTTACTACAACTCGCATGCTTTCCCTAGCCCTGTCTTCATGTGTGATTCAAATGTCAGACGCCTGATTTAATCAAACGTAACCTCTGTATGCAATCCAAACACCATAACAAATGAGATACGTTATATGAACAATACCAATACTGAACAGCAGTTCTGAAAATCTCTCATTTATACAGAAATCTTCTAACAGTTTGTCCAAACTATTTTCAAAGCCAGACAGTACTTCTAGCAAGGAGCCCAGCACCTCATAGTGCTGCTAACCTCAACATCCTTATCCAAAGGTTTTCCTTCTTAACACCAGCCAAAATTTATCCAAAGGAAAACACAGGTTGAGCCTCCTATTGCCACCACAACGTTTCCTCATCCCTCTCATATTATTTACCACAATGCACTTAAAACTTTCTTTCCAACCTTTAACATGGTGTCAATGAATGTACATCTTAATCCCTTCTCCTGACACTCCAACCCAAATCAGCCTCTCCATGAAGAAGTGGAGCACTTCATCAGCCTCGATTCCTTGCAGAAATGCCATCCCCCCAGCTCCAGCCCAGCTCCCTGTGCTAGGTAACAAGACCAGGCTATTGCTAAATTCTCCCTTAACAGGGGTTTTGTACATATCCAAAAGAACTGCAATATGGCCCTTGACAGACGCTGTCCATAACCTGTTCCAACAAGATTGTCACAGCAAAGCAGATATGAAAAAGCACGTGTTACTACTCTCTGCTTTCCAAAGAAACTACAGCGCAAAGAAAGAGCAGCCACCAAGGCAGATGTCACACTTTGTGTCTTCACAGGGACTGGGGACAGCAGAACTACCAGTCGCTGGTTAAAACTAAACCAAGACAACATATGAGTAATTAAGGTAAAACGAACAAAGCAAAGAGAGAGAACAGAGCTGTATTTAAGTGGGTGAATCAGGGGGCTTTGCATTACTCAGCTCACAACTACTACCTCACAAAGGCAGAAAGGGCTCTCCTCAGCTATGCAGGACCACAACCTTCCAACACCCATCTCAATTGGTACAGACACCAGACTGAGGAGCAACACAGTGCCTGAGGTCTCAGGGCTACACGCCATGCCCAGATGGCAAGGAGTGCTTTCACTGCCAGACCAGGTCATGCCTGAACTCCAGGACAACCTCCAGCATCAGATTTGATTCTAGGTGTAATTCAGGTTGTTTGCTCCAACCCAGTTTCCAGTGTGGGACCTGCCACTGAACAGCTTGTTTCTTGGTTAACACTGAGAAACTGTTAACTGAGGCTCAGCTGAAATGTTAAAGATATTGCAAAGCCCTTGAATTTGCCACAGCTTTTCTGAGACAAAAAGCTTATTTTGTACGATATTGGCTAAGAAGAGTTATTCTGGGAGCAAGGGGAACGCTAATGTAACGAACAGACTAAGAGGATGAATTTTACATTTTCAACATAAATTCTTAATGAAGTTAGAGCATAGGATAAGAATAGACTTTACAAAATAAACCATGGTACAGAAGAGACATGAGAAATCAAAACCATACATGGGAAATATCATGAGTGCTAGTGTACAGAAAAAAAATAAAAAACCAACAAAAAGGAGAAGAAGAATAGAAGAATACAAAGTTCATGAAGTTTTAAAGACAGAATTACATCCTAGTTTGGCCGTGAATTTTTAAGATGGATTGGTCCCTATTTTAGTTATTCCTTCATAATATTTTGAATCTTCACAGCAAAAGCTTAACTTTTAATCTTAAAGTCTGGGAAAGCCATGATAACATATCATCAACCAGCAGGTAAACAAACTACTCAAGGCTGTGAGCCTCAGAAAAACTGAGACTGCACAAGACAGGATGAACATGACAGCAAGCCCAGAACACTAATTTTTATAACTACATTTTGATATATTTCCATAAACTGCTTCACAGTAATTCTGAAAAACCCACAAAGGTGATGTATTATATGAGTTTCCTAAACTACATATAATATTTAGATGCTCTTCTAAAAATAATTTATTTTATATGACTTCTAACATGTACATCCACCTGTATATAAGTAGGAGCGTGGGTGTTAGAAGTCTGGAACACAGAATCAGATTTAATACATTAAGAAAATTTGCTGATTTCTCTGCTTTGAAACAAATTTCAGAATAGACAGATACGGAAATCCTAATGATTTCTGCTGTTTCCAGAGAAAAAATCAATTTAAAATAATTAAAAAGCTTTAAAATTTTCAAATTTGCAATGCTGTATCTCTATAGTACACAACACTGAAAAATATTAAAAATGTCACAAATATATCTAAATAATATATATAGCTAGAAAGAAAAAATATAACAAAACTCCTAATTTTTAAAATAAATATACTACAAGCCCACCTCCCCAGTGACCTTTTAAACCATCTCAGATATTAAAAAAAAATAATAAATGGGAATATTAATCTTATGCTCACATTACTATCTTTTCTTCAAGTTTTGATTAGCAGATCTGGCATTATACAGACTTTATAGATCATGGGGAAAAAATACAATCAAAATTTAGAGTAAAATCGAGCAATTTCTTAACATTTTCTAACAAAAAACAAGTTTAGGCTTCCCCACTATCCATAAAAATCAAACTAGTAATAAAAGCAAATAACATTTCCAGCTTGTCAAATTATTTGGTACAACACACGAAGCACTAAACACACAGATAAGCCAAGCCCGCGTAGATCATGCATGCAAATGAACACCACCTGCTTGTCCGAAGGAGGTACCTTCAGCAGAGAAAACTACTTGAAAAATTAATTAATCAAGTACTTCTCACAACACAGACCACTTACAACAACAATACGTAAAAAACAGACTGTGGCGTTCTATGGTGGAGCCTGCAGCTGCCATTAGTTTTAGTAAGAAGGGGAAAGTTGCAGAAGCGACAGGTCACGGTTTTGTGATCCATCCTGCTCTCTGAGGAGGCTGTGTGCACTAAGCCATGGGGTGCAGGCTGGAACACGTCCCCATGGGCTGGTCCTCAATGTCGAAGATGAACGCAGCTGTAATCAAGTCCACGTTGTTCAAATTAATCGTGAGTTCTCTGCGAGGGCAACACACGTGCTGGTGAATTAAAGGAACACTCTGGTCAATTTGTGTGTGTTGACTCACTTGGAAAGTTTGACATTTAATGATTTTTGGAATCTTCCAGTTTCTCAGAAGCAGAACAGACAAACAGTCGCATTAAAATGAAGTGAGGAGGAAAACTGATAGGGATTCTTACCAGATTGCTTTTGGTTCTTTTGCTCTAAAAATTCGCTGGGAACTGTAACTTGACCTGTTCAGTTGTCATTTTAAATTTCTCATCCATTGACAAATAAATCTGAGAATCACAGGAACAAAAATAGAAACAATACAATAGAGAGCACAAATTCACCCAACAGTCACCTCCTCAAGCAAGCTACATCCCAAACACACATTATTGCTTGTGCAGCAGGTCTCCTAATAGGATCAAAAGTATTACTTCCACAACTTTTTTTTTTTCCTGGTGTTTATATAAACAAGCACCTATCTCAGCCCAGAGATGTGACAATACGACTCTCATTGCACAGCAAGTCTTTCCCAGACGGCTGGATCAATAACATCCCTGCTCTAAAGACTTGAAGGTCTAAAGAAAGGAAGGGACGTGGAGGACGGGAAGGGAAACAAAAGCACACAGAGCTCTTTCACCACGGCAAAGATTACAGTTTGAAGATTTTATTTTAGAACATTAATAATTCATAATGACAGTGTAATGTAAACTAGGTTAGAAGATTATGCTCTCAAGTACCACACAAGGCATTGAATGACAGAATAATAACCACTAGCCAAAGCAGCAAAATTTTAGGAGGTAAAGGAGAGAAAGAGAGAACTTGGAGTACTGGAAGCTGCACGATGAATGAACAGAAACAGGAATAGAGACACTCGAGTAAAGAGGAGTATCAATGCAGCCCCTAGAAAAGAGAGAGTGAAAGTATATGTGATAGAAGATTAAGCACTGCTGCAGGCCTTCTGACATGGTCTAGTTTTGAATATTCAAACAAAAGCTTAAATATGAGACAAAAGTTCAGCATAGCTTGGGATAGCAAGGCACAGCCAACGTGGGGTACAATTTTAAAGACCGCTGCAATGTTACCCTTAAATCTTCTTTCCTTCTTTACATCCTACACTTTCCTTAAGCTTTCAGGTTAATACTGATCCACTAATTGTTTTATCTAAATTACAAATTGCAAATCATGATTCAAACAGGGTTTTTTTTATGAAAACAGATGGGAAAGGAATCTCTGGCTCCTGGGCAGGAATCATCCCATGCTAAAGGAATCTGCTGTGTCATGTAACCTCTGTTTTGCCCCAGCTCAAGTCCGTTAAGTTGACACTAGGTACTTGCTATTAGTACATCCCTACTATTAGCACCTCAGTGTGGGATGTTTGAGGGCCTGTTTGC
Organism: Heliornis fulica; assembly: GCA_013399135.1. NCBI lineage: Eukaryota > Metazoa > Chordata > Aves > Gruiformes > Heliornithidae > Heliornis > Heliornis fulica. Next base: position 386,956 of record VXBZ01004682.1, on the reverse strand, counting down.
ACACACACCAATTTTTCCATGTCAAAACTAAATATAGCACCTGGTTGCCTCATAGTACAATTAAAAACAAGTTTGGGAAGATGCCTTGGATTGTCTATCAACAACAATAAACGCATGACCACCCAGTTAAGAGTATATATTTCTTTCTCAGAATGATTCCCTTGTCAGGAATCTTTCCATGCACAGGTTGTTTCCGTATCCGTGCTCAAGATCAAAAGGTCTTCAAAGGAGAGACTATGTGGAAGGAAGAGCTCTGCACAGAACTGAGCATGCCAGTTATTGTTTGAGGAACTCGCTGTTACTCGAGGACAAGGACAGAAAAAGAAGCACTTAAATATTTACTACAGTCTCTTAAGAAGCTTCTGAGGTTTTCACTCCTTACTGGAAGCTAGTAGCCTGTCCCAACAACCCTAACCTCTTGGAATAGTGAATGGGTAGTAAATGGGTCAGCTCCTGTGCAGGTGTATCAGCAGATCAGCCTTCAAATTCCATTATAAGAAAAAACAGCTACAAACCACTCAGTTTATAGGCAAAAGGGCTAGCAAACACTAAAGCCTTCCAACTTCTTAAGTCACAAATACATATTCCCCCCTGGGAGCCTCTGATATCCCAGGTCAAAGCACCAGGTTATGCTTTACAAGTGGCCCCACAGAGGGCAGCCAAACGGTGAGCCAGGAGCAGAGGCAAGAATTCACACCCCTGGCTCTAAACCCAGGGTTTAACTCTTCTGCTACTGCAGCTCCATGCGGCACACAGGGATTTCAGCATTTACATACTGCCTTCTCATGAAAAAATTACACCAGTCAGGGCACTACACCTCAGTATTTCCAATCACAAGGTAAATAAATGGGACAGTTTCTGATCACTGTGAAGGAAGACAAAAAGTTATCTCAGCCTGTCAAGTTTTCGGTATCACCAATATGTCCCTCCCTTGTAGTCCCCATCTCCTAGATGAGAAAAACTATTCCCAAGAATAATAACTGGTACAAAAGAAAAGGAATAAAGAGAAAAATTTCCATTAAAAAAGAAATGAATTCTGGGAAACTCATTCTTTCATTCAATGTGAGATGTAGATTACAATTCAGTTGCCAAAAGATTACCTACTCAAAATTCACCATTTCACATCACGCATAATGATACATTCACAAAGTTGATCTGTTACTCATTATTCCTGAATTGCTTATCTACAATGCTTCCAAAAGTGACATTATATCGTCTTGCAGTCAACTCTGACTAATTATTTAGCACATTTGAGAAAGCAGAACCTGCACCAAATCAAGCACTAAACCAGAAAGGTATCCCTTGCTGCAAAAACAGAACAATTTCCAAATGTCATTCAGGCTGAATATAGTCCTCTTCATTAATCTGCTGACATTTGCCAAATAGAAAATTCAAACTAAAATAAACTCTTAAAATCTCTATCAAGTGACTTTAAGCTAAAAGGAAATTTAAGTGGATCGAGGAAGCTATCACCAACTCTTTACAAGCCTTGGGACATTTCAAAATGGAATATATAAAGAACCTCATCAAGGCTGAAATCTGAAATCATAGAACCCTAGAATCTCCTGGGTTGGAAGGGACCCATAAGGATCATCAAGTCCAACTCCTGGCTCCACACAGGCTCAGCCCAGTCAGAGCCAAAAACTGAGCACATTGTCCAGACACTCTTGAACTCAGCCAAGTTCAGTGCTGTGACCACTTCCCTGGGGAGCCTGTTCCAGTGCCCAACCACCCTCTCAGTAAAGGACCTCCTCCTGACATCCAACCTAAACCTCCCCTGTTGCAGCTTCATGCTGTTCCCTCGGGAATTTCTGCTGTTTACGGGTGCTGCCCTGCTGCTGTAAAATATATGTAGTCTCCAAAACCCAAAACACAGGTGATTTGTGTCTGTGTCTGCTAAGAATACATTATTACTCTATGGGAGGGATTTCTGCGCCTGCCTTGAACTAAAAGGATTGGAGGGACAAGACCCTGGTCAAGACATACCAGCAATCCCAATACATTAGAACCAAAGTCTAACAGGAGACCCCATTAAAACAAGGTGGGTGTCTCCGCCCTTGGTGGAAGTGAGCTAACCAGCACCCTGCAACACCCACAAGCCCATTTGTTTGCTGCAACAGAGCAGACTTGCCACGTTGGACCCCACTTGTACACATAGCTCTAAATATAGGTCTCCCCTCATCCCCTCCAACAACTTATAAGAAAAAGGCTTTAAATAAAGACAGGCAAACCTCCCAGTACATTTGCTGAATGCCTGTGTATAATATATTCTTGTTATTTACCACAGTTATTGATTAAATGCTTGTTTCCTAGAATAGGCTTTTTATGTAAATACATTAATATATTCTTAAATTATATCACAGATGTCCATAAAATTATAATTATATAAAACTCATAACATTGTAATTACACGCTGATCAAGTAATTACCACTGTGCTCAAGCACTGAGTATTCTGGAACAACATTAGGTTTCCTGTTTTGTTTTACTTAAGCAAGACAGCAAGGATCTGACCACTATCACGTTCAGAAATGGTGACCAAATTGTGTACAAGATGGGGAAAAAAATAATCTGTGACACTATTCTGCAAAGCTATAAAAAATATCACAGCTATTATCAATAGACTTTACCAAGACCAGATAGAACCCTCAAGGGAAAGCATTCCTACAAAAATAATCTCTACCATATATCCCTATAAGAACTTGTTCCACAACTACTATGACTTCAGGAAATCAAAATAGCATGAGAAAATATCCCTGGAATAATCCAGCTGAACCCAACTCTTCCCTTGATTTGTTGGAATAAAGCAAATTTCCACTGAGACTTTATGTCACTGCAGACACGCCAGAAATACGGCACCTGAATGCTTTCATCATCAGCAGCACAAAGAAATTAATCCATTTCTGGAATTACTGAGAGTAGCTTAGATCTGGCTGAGGGTTACAAACCATAATGCTTTTTAAATGGAGGGGCAATGCACATCCCTTGTTGTCTCAAGTCCCATTCCAAGTTAGAAAATTAATTCACGACATGTTTTAAGCAACTTAATTTCAAGAAATGCTGTAAATCCGTATTTTGATTAAATCAGAGGCCAAATATGGGTGTACAAATACTTGCCAACTCATAAAGAGGACCAGCTGTGAAACATGGCCTCATTTTCTTCTTCAGTAATTTGACTTCCCTGCTACCCCCAGAAGAGTGAAAGCCAGATCCCACATAGGAGACCAATACCTCAGTTTAATTTTGGACATCACTCCTTTCTTCCTAAAGATATGTGATCTTAATTCTAATCCATGGTTGTATCAACTACACCAGCCTTATTTCACCTGCTATCAATTATTTTTTACTGTAATCACATCACTTCACATTTCCTTTGACCCTTCTGAAAGGTTTACCCTCTTTTCAACTGTTCAAAGATCATATCTAATACTGTCACTCATAATTAGACCGGATCTTTTCAGAAGCTATGAACTTCCATGCTGTCCACCTTGACATCAGACATACCAGCAGTTGTTCATCCACCCATATAAAAATATCAACACCACACATAAAATCACAGAATGTGTAGGAGTTGGAAGGGATCTCAAAAGACCATCTAGTCCAAGGTGGGAAAATGCAGGTGGATTCTCACAAATGCCAGAAACATTTAACATTAAGGCATAAGTTTTTCTAGTTATATTTTCCCCCAGTGTCACTTGCATAGCCATGGAAATGAACCAGTGTCTGGCTAACCTGAGGGTGTTAAGCTGAGTAGATCAATGGGAGCAGCAACTTGCCAAGATGAACCTCTGCTCTAAGCGAGCAGAATGGCTATCACTGGTACGGTAACCAAGTAAACAAAACTACAACAAAGAAAGACAGGATAAAACAGGATCAAGAGCTGCACAGGTGAAAGCAACAAGGACAAAAATAAAAGGTTATTATGGTAGACCTAAGCTCTTACACAGAACCATGTATCTGTGAATCATCAACCATCCAGTATTTGGAGAGCAGATGGCTGGAAGGTCCCCATATGTGAAAAATATCAAAGAGAGGCCATAGTAACAGTGGAACACAGCTCAACACTAAGACTTCTGTATGAACTATTCTTAAAGAGAAAATTATTCACTGACCCATGCCAAAAACCTGAAGACTGAGGGATTCTCTGAGAAAGAAAAAAAAAAAGAACAGTAAGTACCAAAAAGGCTTTTGAAAATAATCAATAATTATTAGATCCCCTCTCCAAAAACAAATGCTTTTCAACTGACTTCACCAATAATCTAACCTTAATACTTAATTGCTACTTACTGGTCAGCTAATTAGCTGACACAATAAACAACATTTATTCACCCTTAGTATAAAGGAACACTACCCAATACTAGCCTTTAAATAACAAATATTCATTTAAAATTGTACTGATGGCAACATTAAAATGTTAAGAGACTGCTCTTTAGTCTGCCCTTCACCTCGCTGCAAGCACTGCCAAACAAGCACCTTATTAAGACTTTTCACCACGCTGGGCAAGCACCTCTCTCTTCACAACAGCACACAGCACGTATAGACGGGCACAACATCCCTTTCCTTTGCTGACAGCCCCATTTCCACCCAACGGATGTAAAGGAGGTTCCTCTCCATTAGAGGGACCGATGCCTAAAATAGCTCAACTTCACATTTGCTGATTACTCCTGACAGAGCTGGCCAGCAAGAGCAACATTCCTCCGAAATAACAGTCCAGGTTCAGGGGCTATTGCATTACCACCTGATGAGTAACTGAAATTTGACCAGCGACATCCACGCTGCAGCATGTGAACTTAAAAACCAGCCCTGGGATGGCTCTGCTGGCTCAAGTTTTAAGTAGGTACCACTGAGCTCCAATTTGGGATCTGCACAAGCCTGTGACTGTGACTATCTCACTAGGTGAAGGTTCCTCTTAGTAAAGAAGCTGAAGGTTTCTGCTGGGGCTCCTGATGGTCATTCATGTTCCAGAGTAGCACAACGAGGAGGAAGAGCTAATCCTGCAGGAAAAATAAATCATCCAAACTCTTAGAACACTTGAATATAAGCTAAGCTGGTTTGGACTTTTCTTCCTGTTTACAGATGCCTGTACCCCATATTTAAGCCTGCTAACGAGAGGCTTGATTTACTTGTGAACCTTTGCAGACCCTGTGTTTGGATTCGAAGACATTGGCCTGTTGGCTTCTGTAAGAAACTAATGTGGATTTACAGCGAAACAAACAGAGCCTAGTATGTTAGCACAGACCCTCTAGGCTTGGCAGGGATTAAGGAAGCCACTCCAGGATGTTTTAAGTGGGTTTTCTTGACATCAATGATGCCTGTGAGGGATCCTTCGCTTCATGGTACAAGTTGCACACGTGTTTAGAAGTTAGCTCAAGGTACGACCAGGAATTCACATGCACACACAGGCAGACAGGTTTCTACCCAATAAATTTTGCCTCCCTTCCTACACATGCACTAGAAAAATTTGTACCAGTAAGCAACACCAACCTGAACCTGGCTGGCAGTAAATTATGACTGCAAAGTTTTTCCCCTCTGTTAGATATTATTCTCTTAAATTATAAAGCTGGTAAGTTCATATGCAGTTACACAAACACCAAACTGTTAGAAATTCCTGGTTGACACCTCTCCTTACCTCCACTGAAAAGGGTGGCTGCAGCATGGACTAGATGGATTGCTCTGGGGTTTTGAGTTCAGGTAAAATACTAGAGGAGAAGTAACAAGTGCACAGTCAGCACTAAATGGGAATTTAAGGTGCTGCAGACCTGGAGCAGATGTAGGAGAGAACATGTGCTGATGACCGTCACTTCCTCGGCAGTGGGAGTACAAAGGAGAGGAGATTCTGACAAGGTACCACAACAGGAAAAAAAAATAAATCATGGTCAATATAACATCTTCTGTTTCCTTAAAGAAAAGAAAAGATTTCCAAAATACAAATTATAATGCAATAAAGTGGTCTAAAGTCACCCTTATCATCCAAACCAAAACGTATCTCCAATCAATTTAGTATCTATTCAACATTATTTTCCCACCATGAAAATCTTCCAATCTGGTATTATCCAAATCCTTTTTTTGGTAGTGATTCCCAGGCTTTCTGGAATACACATCACTGCCAATCCTTCATGTAAAACCTTACGTTGAAGAAAAATTAACAAAGTTGATAATGGCACCAGTAACAGACACGGACCATTTATCTCACAGACTGCAATTTGGGGGCCATGGTTCCACACCATGACTATGGCAAGTATAGAAATAGGCGACCGTGAAAAAATGAATTATACAAACCATTAACTAGAAAACAACATTTAGCACTGGCAGGGTTTTGTAACAACTAATTAAGCCTGAAAGCAGTGATGCAAAATGGCTTTTTTCTAATTTTAGAAGGGGTAAACTGAGGCAGAAAGCAGTTAAGTGACTCGTCCATAGCACATCCGTGGCAGCATCAGGATTACAATTCGGGACGTGGATTCCCAGCTCTGTAAACAGCACCACTTCTGCAGGGTTAGCAGCCAACACATATTCATATACACAGAGAGCACAGAAATTGCTCAAATCAGCAGCTTTCAAAAAAGCTACGGACAGATTTTGACATAAACATAAAAAAAGAGGTTCTAACACCTACTTTATGGAACTATACACGATGAGATGTCCTGCACTAGAAACAAAGTACAAATTAACTTACAAATACTGGCAATATGAAGTGTGCTTATGCATTAGAATACAAACTACTGCCACTGTATTTTTACAACTATAACTTTGATTTTGACTGAGGGATGAGAAATGGTTCTGTTTACCATATTTAAGCCTAAAAGTGACCATTTACAAAGGGGAAATGTGGGACATGCTTCAATTTTGTTTAGTATTCGAACACTTTACGCCGAAAGCACATTTGTGAATGTTGCTTTAAATTTCCTAATGAATCCAAATACTTATCACTAAGTAACCTTTACAGATTAGAAATCCTCCTTGCTCACAATCTCTGCTTAAACAGCTGATGAGCTTTACAGTCTGCAGACAGAAAAGGTTAAGCCTGCCTCTTACTCTTCCCTTCACTATGTGGCAGACTCATTTAACCTCCTCTACTTATACATGTAGTATTAAATATACAATTTCCTTCATTTTAACTAACAGAAATAATAAATGTAATTATGAACATCATAAATAGCAGTTTTCATTAGTGGATTTCAAAGCTTTAAAAAGGAACCACTTCTTTAAATTTCATTTGTAGAAATACATGTGTCAGTGTAAATAAAGACTTGTGCTTCAAATCTAAAAGTTTTCAGTAGCATTCTTAATTTAAGAAGACAACAAAGACAGCAAAGGTTTATGGAGATTTGAGCCCTGTGATGACTTTCTGACAGCTTATTAAAGGTACTTTTTAAATCTGAAGGGAGATCAAGCTAAAAAGGCAGAGATAAAAACATTCAGTTTTACTACGTCAATCAATGCTTGGTACTAAACCTAAGCACAATGTACCCCATCTGAAAACATTTCAGTATTGCTCCCTTTTTGGCTGTACTTGATGGTAAACACTCCACAAAAGTAAAATATTAACACTTCCAAATGAAATTTCAGGTACAGCCAAATAAGCAAGACGCACAATGCTCTAACAAATAAAAGCAATCTCTACTGGCCACAGAAAATTCTGGCTTGTTCTTTCTTCCTAGTTTCAACCTGAAGTGTTTAAGCGCGATTTATTCTGTCACAGCAGTTCTTACTGGATCCGCAGAGACGGGGCACCAAGCCTCTGTTTCCTCCGTTTCATCATTGCAGCAATAAGCTACGTTTCTTCCCAGTGTAAGAGGCTTAGAGCCGGGAGGAGAGCCCACCGTTATCACTCCAGCGCAGAGCACGGAACAATCGGGTGCAATTCCAGGCTCCTCGTGTACCCCCAGTGTCACAGGGACCTTGGGAGTTCGGTAATGGTCCAGATTAATCTCACGGCTCACGTATTAAAAAAAACACAAACTATATCTTCTGAAAAAATATAATCTACGAGTCTATTCACAGCATCCAGAGGAAGGAAATGAAGCCCACCAGTATGAAACCAGTCCAGGACACAGACTAGCCATCTGACCTGTCACGCAGCCAGCAGCACAGTCCTGAGCCCACAGCAAATCCAGGACAAACTTCTCCCGGGCTTCAAGGAACACGAACGGTCGGTCTCACCAAATCAGAAGCAAAGTGTAAAGCCAAAGGGAGCAATGGCACACTTGAAAGGATTCTGGCAGCAAGCTCAGGCGGCAGCTTGAGCGCTCACACTGCGATAGGAATAGCGTGGCTGCGCCCACCCAAAGCCCTTGCAGAGTCATCGGCGGTGTAAAGAGCAGCTGCTCTCGACTGAGGGGGAGCACGCGAACCATCCCCCCTTTTCAGAAATCAATCCCCTTAAGAGCACACAGAACTTCAAGCTTGTAACTCCAGAGCTGAGTTTCAGCTACAAACTTTCTGGATCCTAGTAGTGAGAACAGAGTGAAAGCCATCGCTGCAGCCTGGGGAGCCAAATGCTGAAGGGAGGGGGGGTAGGGAGCACCTTCTCTGGGAGACACTGTTCCCTTGTACAATGCAACTCTTGCATTTTTGTTTGCAGATGGCAGTTTCAATCAGCTCAGAATCAATTTAATGCTATTTACAAAACTGCCCCAAAATGCAGTCCAATATTTTTAAGTGTGTATTTGTAAAGAGGCAGCTTTCCTAAACAAAAAATATTCAACCAGCTATCTCTGATAGACTTTTAAAATCTTCAATGCAGCCAAAGACTGCTACCCACAAGTACCCATCAGCCAAGTCAAATTCCGGATTACAATTCATACCTTCAGATCCTCCCATGATTCAAATCACAACAGGTGTGCCCCTCCCCAGCACACTCCCACCCACCGCCCACCCACCCCAAGACCACAATCTCTCAATAGCTATGTCCCACCAGGGACATAGCCAGTCTCAGAGATAAGGTCCAGGGAGCCAGAGCTCCTGCCACACCACGCCATGCCTCCAGAGTTAAGAAAGCTCAGCAAGTAACAAAAGGTACAAATCAGGTATGTTATGTATAATTTTATTATAGTTATTAAGTAAGAACTGGGATTAAGTAGTGGAAACCTGGTAATAAAAACTGCATGAAAGACTTTTCTCACTTAAAGATCCTTGATGAAAACTGCCATGAATTCTTTGTCCCCGAGTTTACAGTATATTCAGAAGTTTTAGTAACTCCTCTTATTCACTAAAGCACTTCTTTTATGGAAACAACGCTTTCAAATTATTTTTAACGCCTCACACACAGATAGCAACACTCCTACGGAGCCCTGCAGGAATAATTCGGCACGTGCCACCTCCAGAGCCAGCCCTACGTACCAGCTTAAGAGCACCAGGCTATTTTTGATCTGTTGCTTGTGAGCTGCCTCCACGCAGCTCGGAGTGGTTAGCAAATGCCACCTCTTTGTCTCCCAGGCTATAAAAAGTATCACAAGCAGAAAGCTTTGAATTAAGGCATTATTTCTTACTCTATTTCCAGATCCAAGGCAGAAAAGACTGTAAAAGTAGCAAAACTCCCCACTCTTTTTCAGAACCATTTTTCCCCCTCCACCTCCAACACTGGTTTCTCCACACTTGAGGCACAGCACTTGGTCCTGGCAGGGAAACGGCATCGATCAGTTGATTGATCCCCAGCAGAAACGCTTACTCGATATGACAAACAAACAGAATGATGTACTCTGTTTCTCTGCAGATACAGAAAAAATCCTCACAGCACCTGAGCATGGCAAAAAAAGAAACATAAACCAGCACTGAAGGCCAGAAAGTTGTTTTTTTTTCCTGCCATCAAACTTCTTGTTGCTTCAGGGTCTAAGCATTAAAATGATGGTAAGTAGAACTTGATATAAACTGGTATTTTCCTCGGTGCGTTTGTGTGTTATTTTACAGCCAGGAAGCTGAAGTTTAACAGATGAAGTTGAAGATCTGTTTAATGAAACACCCCATGAAGGGCTGTAGAGACTGAGCACCTTTGGAGGCTGATAAGTAAAAGTAGAGGGCAGAGAGGAGGGAAGGGAGAGAAAGAGAGAAAACAAGCCCCACAGTGGACATAAATTGCCTTAAAAAGACATTAGAAGGAATGAAGACCACCATAAGAGCCTTGTATATGTCTTTAGCAAACACTATTACGTTGCTTACCACATTTCATAAACATGAGGTAAATACTGTTTCTTAACAGCACCTATCACCACCAAAACAGCAGTCTGTCATATTTGATTTATTGAAATGTGTATTTTTACTAGTTGTATTCTGGATTATAAGTATTTTTCCTTTCTTATGCCTCCATGTTCTTTTTCCCTTCATACACAGACTTTAAATGTATATTTGATCCAGATTGTTGATAGCAGGAGAGAATTAAAAAACTTGCACATGAAGTTAAGACATGCTTTAGCAAATTTAGTTTGCTGAGGAAAGCTCTTTGCTCTTTTCAAATTTAGATACAATGTGGGGAAACAGTAGTCTCTTTTTCAAAAATGTTATGATTAGATAGTGCCAAAATTAGAATTACCCGAGCTAGTAATCCCACCTAACAATCCATGAGGTTTTCAAATATAAACTCACAATTTTCATTTAAAAAAGCTAAACCTGAACAGGTCAATAAAGTCCATGTTATAAACAACTGAGTTTATTAAAAATGGGGTACTGAACAAGAAACCAGATGGTTCAAATGCAACTCCAACTAGATTCAGTGCCTGCTAATCAGCCTAGAAGGGAGAAACAGCGAGCTCCAGGATGGTGTTTGTGCATCCTGCAGACACAATGACAATCTGCAGTTCACAGCCTGGTCTTTTGGATGCAGTGTCGCTATTATACCCACGAATGTGCAAGCGCATCGTCACAAACCACACTGAGCCCACCTTTGTCCTTTCAGGTCTGGAACGTCTCCAGCACACATTATGTGCAGGTGCACATCAAAACCGTTCGAAAGCCGATGCCAACAATAGGAAAAACAATCTCTGTATGCTGTAGCACCAAAAGAACAGAACAGACAGGGTAATGGTTGAAAATAATTAAACCACTTCCATTAACAGGATGGAGATCAAAGTTTGGGCCCATCAGTTCATATTTGCTATATGAAATTAGGGAAAATATTCATGAATGGTAATTTTGTGAACAAAGCATGAGAAAAACATAACCAATACATTAATATACATAATTTATTGAAGGAAAACTTTGAACTCTGATTATTGAACCACACAAGAGACAGAATATTACTACTTGCTCTTGTTCTCATACTTGTATTATTCAACCTCTCTGTAGCCTACAACTCAGTTGAGTATAATTTCCTTTAGTGTATTAAACATAACCCCCCTTACACTTTAAGCATGCTATCAACAAAATGCTATCTAAGTAATCAGTCATCCCTCTTAATGGCACACTGCACACAGTTCCCCCATCTGTTTTACATGCCTGCTCACTCTGTGCTGATTATTTCAAGATTTGGCTGTAAGATCTCCAAGGGCAAAGTCATTGCTTACGATGTGGTTGTGTTCCCTTCTGCTCGCAGGGAAGCAGAGTCACTAATCAACAGACTGCGCAGGCTCCATCCCACCATTCAGTCTGTTCAGCTTCCACCCAAGACCTCCTTTAGGTGACAAAATCTCTCATGCTCTCTTGCCAAAAACACTTGAGACATGTAACTCCACTCCTCCTCCTTAGTACAAACAAACACAGGAACTGTTGTTGTCCGTGCCCACAATCTGCTCATGCACAAGGAACTAACACTGACCCAAGAAAATATAAAGCAATGAGTCACACAGCAGAAGTTAGAAGCATTGTCAGAAGAGCTCACCCTTCTCCATTCTGCAACGGCAAATACCTTCACTAATCCACAGTCTAAACTCAACAATCAACCAAAGGAATCGCCTAGCAAGCAGCAAGAATCAAGTCTTCTACTTCTGGATGGCTGGAAAGCGATGACTTCCCAGTGGTAAATGCACCCCAGCCTCCGAGTAGCACAGAGGAAAACGCTGAGGGGCTGGACACTTCTGTATAATACAATCGCTACTGAACTGCCACAAAGGCCGGAGTTTGTGCAGAAAATGGATGCATCTCTAGAGGGTTTCTGGCTCCAAGCTAGACTTCATCCCTCTGTCAATTCCCGCTCCTGCTTCTGTCAGTGAACAAAAGTCCATGAATGACAGTCAACGAATCAGGACCGAGCCACATCCATAACTAGCCCAACTCATTAGCTACAGCACAACATCACTACTGCAGAGCAAATTCTCAGAATTTATCTTTGTGTATGAGGTTCAGTGTTAATTCAAGCAGAGGAAAAGCCTCCAGAAGAGCTGAGAACTGCCTACAGTCTATATTTAAGTGCACAACGTCAGGCCTCCCTTTTTGATAGAACAGTTCAACTAATCTACACATATCATATGTGTATTTTTAACATACATACACATGTGTCACTATAATTATGCCCTTTCTTTATATATATTTCCCTAATACATGATTCAAGGTCCAAAAGAAGATTTAAAATCAAGCAAGCACTCTGATACTGGGTTATTTAAATCCTGCACATCACCTCCACGGGACCCTTTTCCCTGAGCCCATACACTTAAATAATACAGCATCAACACATACACAAGCCACAGTGCACTACTGACTTCTTAAATAGTTCTTCAAGCAACAAGAAATCATTTGCGAGCATTGACTAGAGAATCTGCAATTCCAGACAACACAATCAGCCAGATAACACAGGCAACTAACCAAAGACATTTCAATTCTTCATAGATTTTCAGTCTCGCTAGTAGCCACAACCGTGTGCTTAAAATTTATAGCCTGGGTCTTCTTGACCCAAGTTGCTTAATTTCTCCACACAGCGATGCACTCACTTGTGGAAGAAAACTGAAGTGAAGTAATGAAAACTGAAGGTCCTAAGTCAGTACAGAAATAAAACATTCAGTCATTCAGTTCAGTTACACTAAATAAAACACCACATACTTGTTACCTCAAATATTTCAGATGTGAACGCATGAGTAGCTTTGTGTCATATCCACCTCCAAGCTCGACTGAGGGAAGGGAATATCTCTGGCATCCTCAATTTCAATTCCTAATTTTTTTAATATAAACATCTACAGTTGCATTAAGCAAAATCCCTGCTGGTAACTCACCACTCCACCACTGGTTCAGAGAACCTTCAGAATCTTCAAATGCTGACCACCACCTTTCTTGAAAATCTACCAAATACAGTTAAGCTAGCCTTCAAGGCCTATATACTGGCTTTAGAAAAATAAGTCAGTGCAGTCAGTTTTTCATGTTCTTTAAATATCTCACTGACTGGTTTACCATTGTCTATGAACTAAACAAAAAGGTCCGGTCATGCCCCATTTAAAAAAAAAAAAGGCCTTTTGACCCGTTGTATTGTTCGGCCCCAAATCACTGGCACTTTCTAACCACTGCATTATCCAAACACTGTTTCTTACACAAAGGGGAGAGCTTACATTAAAAGACTGGAAATCATTTGTCATTACAGCCAGAAACCTGAGGAAGAAAGGTTATATGCTTTTGTGAGCTTCATGTCTGTAGTACAAAAGCTTTGGGAAACAATTTTAAATCATAATGCAATAACAGGCAGTACAAAAGCTTTCTCTTATATATAATACAATCAATAACACAATTTCTTCCACCATAAATCTGTAAGCACAGTAGAAGCTAAGCTCTTATATCACTGAAAAACAGGTTACCTTGCTAAAATTCATTAAGCATCATAACGGATTTTTTTAAAAAACTGCTATTTGTTTAAACAACATTTTAAAAGCCTACTTTTACTGACATTCACTTTCTCCAAATCTCCCCATTACACTGACTGCTCTGCAAGCAACTGGCCTGCACAGCCCAGGAGTAGCATGCTTAGATTTCTGTCAACACACTGTTTGAAGAGCAGCCATTGAAGCTGTCCATAACACATAAATAATCAGTGACTTCTGCCGAGTCACTCTAGCAATGTCGGTGCAAGCAACACTCAACACCGCAGCTACTTCCGTAGCAGGACTGGCTAAATAATAAGATAATTAGAAGTAAGCTTATACTGCTACAACTTTCCTGACGACATTTAAGGAAATGAATAGAGGCTGCAGTCACAGAGAAAGTCAGGCTCGCTGTTCTCAAGTGGATGACAGGTTCTTGATGATGCTGACAAAGAAAACAGAGTATCTGCATGTTTAAATTATTTCCACAATCAAACAGCTATACGTGTTCAAAATGAACCAAGTGATGAATGAAGAATAAATATACTTACAAGCTTCCTCTCCTGGGTAGACTGAGCTCCTTCTGGAAAAAAAAAAAAAAACAGGAAAAGAAAATTAATTAAAAACTTTGAGTTAATTTTAGCTGTTATTAGAAGCTGTTCATTTATCTGTCAGTAAATGGTCAAGGCCAAATTAATAAAAAGCTGTCCATTTCTGAAGGTACAGCTGTGCTGGGCATGAGGGGTGGATGGCACCCGCTCCATCCCGCTCCTGGCACAGCAGCCTGGGATACAAAAGCCGCTCGTTTTGCCCAAATAATCATTGCCCTTGTGGTCACAAAATCACTAGTACTTGACTGCAAGTAAGACTGTGACATTGAAGCCTAAGCATAGGTAAGGCAGTAATCACATCTGTCCTACACACCTCATCTGCACCCTATCCCAACCACAAGTGTGGTACGCAACTGTGGCGCATTCCTTCTCACCAGAAAGAAGAAATAACAGGGTAGCTTCGGCTCGGCTGTTTTTAAAACACACGCGTTGCTCGTGTTATTTATCACCACAAACAATTCCAAGGCACCTGAGACAACACACACACACACACCCGACAGCAGTGCTGTGCGCCTAAGCAGCCAAAGCAAAGCACAGCTGGGACCTCGAAGGCTTTCATTTGGATGAGGAGACCACGGCACAAACCCTAGGGGCGATTGCAGCACCGTGTGGGACAGCGGCCCTCACCCATCCCGGCCCGGAGCCGCGTCCCGCCGGCCCTGCACTTCCGCCGGACGCCGCTAGGTGGAAGCCGGCTCCCGCGCCCCGCCGCCGCCACAGCCCCGGCCGGCAGCTGGGCGGGAAGCGAAGGACAAGGGGCGTCAGGGAGGGCAGAGGAAGCCCCCGCGGTGTCCCCTCCGCCCCAAACCTCACGCTACCGAAACGCTACCGGTGTCCTTGGCCGGTCCGGCCCTTCGGGGCAGACGGGCAGGGCTCCCGCGGAGCTGGGGTGCTACGCTGCAGCACACCGGACAGTCACCAAGAGCCGGTTTGAGTCTCTGGCTGCCAGGACGCAGAAAAATACGGCGGTGTTATGGGGAAAACTACGCTGAATATGGGGAAAAGTCACTAGGAGAAAGCAAGTCTATAAAACCCAGTGACGACTTCTCCACACCGCGTTACGGAGTGGTGATGAACAGCGGTACTGGCAACCTGTCACGAGCAGGGCTGGCAAGTTAATCACAGAATCACTAGGTTGGAAAAGACCATTAGAAGTCTTACCCCACCTGTCCTCTCCTAAACCACATCCATAAAATGCACTGGATGTTACTTAGCAAAGTTTTTTGAAGAGACCAAAAAGTTACAGTTACTAGAACTAAAAAGAAAGAAAAAAACCCCAATCCCCCTGCAAAAAAAAAAAAAAATCCACATTAAATCTTAAACCCCCTGTTATTTCCAAGCCTGAGCTCTCTACAATTTGAAACCTCACCGCAGTTTAACAGTGCTGAGCAAATTCCATGTGTGAATTATCACATGGCTGACAGCTTACAGCATCAAGAAATAAATTCCTGTCATTAGACAAACTTGTCAGGATCTAATCATAACATTTCAAGTATGTAAGAGAATAAATCATTAGCATCTATAAAAGACCATGAGGTTTATATTCTAAAAAGGCACTTCTTCCACTCTCATTTGTTAGAGAGCATCAGTCTGCAGCCATGAAGTCTTTGCAGCAATGACAGCTTTTTTACCACTGCAAATGCATAAATAGCTTAGATACAGCTATTAGATATTATTGTGTTTATAGTATATTGCTTATACATGCCTATACATTATATGAGCAGATGTATTTAATTTATCCTCTTTAAAGTAAATCTTTTCCATATATTCCAACACAGATCCAGGGAATTTTGGAATCAATGAGTGAATGACTAAAGCTCTGGGATATCATGGTACCTGCTGTAAAAGGAAAACAGTGACCTTTAAATCTCTTTATCTACCTTCTAATTTTTGAGCTTTTCAGGTTCATGATTACAAATTTTGCTCTAGTCACAGGGGCTGAAAAGCCACTCAGAACACTTCCTCACAGCACCACAATTTCAGTAATCTTGATTTACAGACATATGCTGTGGGAATACTGGTCCAGTAACAGCAGTGGACGAACCTTTTTTTTTCCTCTACTGTACACTTGTTTTACACAATACTACTTTTAATATTTCCTATAACGTAGCTAATTTTGGATTAAACAGACACAAGGTTAAAAGAAGCACTGACTTGATGTTTGCTCCTGAAATCATCCTTTGAAATCTGAGTTTCCAAATAATGGACAACAAAAAAAGGAAGAAAGTACCACCAGATGACATCTCAATGCAACTGAAATATTATTCTATCCATGCAGGAATTGTTTTTGCTCTGGACCTCCACCTTGAGAAACATGGGGCAGCTGTGGAATCAATAGACAGCAGTTCAAACATAATACCTCTGTGGTCTCGACAACCAAAAGCACAATCAAAGCAATCAATTTTTATACCCGCTATTCCATTATGCCTCATTTTGTGTTAGTCTTAAAATCCCCTTCAAAAAACCCTACAGGCTGTACAGCAAGCCATGACCTGACTCCCATGGCACTTTTCCTGCCCATGAAAAAGGCCAAGCCCGCAGCATCCCAGCTACTCCTTCTCTGCTTCTCCAGAGCAGGGCTGGTGAGAGCACTCTGGAGAATCCTCCATGAGCCGGCGGGCCACACAAAAGCATCAGAGCTGGAAGTTAGATAGTTGAGAGCAGCGTGATTGCAAACTATGCTGCTCCTGAACCACCAGCTTGTTAATGTCTAAAGAAGTTACTTCCCAAGGAAGAAGGGGAGAAAACGCCTGGAGATGGACACAAGGATGGAGCAGACTGCAGACAGAACTGATGCCCTCCCTATTTCAGGGCACCTATGAGCTGATTTGGGCTGGGGTAAAGTTAATTTTTCTACCTGGTAAGGGGCTGTGTTTTGGATTTCTACTGGGAACAGTGAGTTGCTGGGTACTTGAGGATGCCCACCCATTGCCAGGAGAGCATCATAAGTCAATACAATAGAGCAGAGAAGGGAAAAGACTACCAGAGGTGAAGATAAACTCACAGGGCGGACACTCAGCTGTCTATTAAGATGGTTTAACACTGTAATGTGTGCATGGGGACCAACTGTGAGTTTACATCTAAAAAAGGTAGGGTAGCTTTAAATGTATGAAATAGCACCACAAAACTGCGAGAAAGTCCAACAGCATTTCACAAGTACCATGTAACAGTGAAACTCTCCTAAAAGTCAGTTTTAAAGTACAGTGTAAACATTTTAGATAATAAATGATGAGGGAGATGGTGTGACTTTTTTGGTTTCCACCACTCTACAGAATAGTCTGGCATTATGTATCTAAGTATCCTGAAAAAAATAAATCACATATTAAGAAATAGGATAACTAATAAAAGAGTGCTGAGCAGTGTCTATGGGGTCTGAAACACTATTTACAGGGCACGGCTGTAATCCTTTAAATATGCTAGTTTATCCTGAAAGATATTTTTCATGATGAGAACACATGAACATCCGAGATTTCAAACTATCTTCCGACAGCCCATCTGCTGCCCCAAGCGCTTGCGCTGCCAGTACCTCTATATATTACCATTATTACCTCAGCCAGCCTCCATGCCACCTGCTCTCTAGGTCAACAATCTCACCCTCAGAACAGAGGCTTACATTTATGTTTGATTTATATGAAGTGATAAATAGCATAAGAATATTTTTAAAGTTCGTTGCATTCATGCAGAACTTTCTGAAGTAGAAACAAATAACTACTTTCACAGATCCTGCAATAAGTGTATTAAATCTTGCACTACTCAAATGACAGGAACAGACTGTTCAAAAAGTTATTTTTTTTATCACAGCTGTATTTCAAGGCATAATTATTAAACATGCAACCTGATCTCTACATGACAAAAGAAGCAGCAGATTTTCAGACAACTACTTAAAAATGAGCCGTGGGAAGGAAATTCAGCAATATGGGACATAGGAAAAGCTGGCTTGGATACCCTTCTCCAAAAAGAGTTCCTTAAATTTGTTTCCTTTTGTCTCATTTATCATCCCAGGTCATGCAGATATAAAATCAGCTGGATGCTGTACCACACACTGAGGTTCAGGTTTCACAACAGGACTGGATCCTCATTGTCTGAGAGGCAGGAGAGAAGGTGAATGGGAAAACAGATTGGCTGTTTCAAGCATCGCTGTTCTGTTTACATCATAGATTTTTTTTTTTTTTAGTGCAGAGATAGCAGACATTTATTCTATTGTGAACTCTTGTATCCAGAAACTGTGTCTGGAAAGAGGAATGTTTCAGAGAGAAGTGCTGGCTTCCTGCATGCGTATAGCACACACAGTATGAAATGGAAATAAAGTCTGGAAATCTATTTGTTCATTGACCTACAAGACAACCTGTATCTTTTAAACAGATACATTACATTACAGAAGCGGGAAGAAAACAGGAGCCCATCACTCAAAATTGTCATTTTCTCTAGTCTCGTAATTTGTCCTTGAATATGTAGCTGCACATATGGCACAGACCCACAGGCAAAGTTGGATGCTGGAGTCTGTGCTGATGGCAGCCTCGCTGTAGTCCTTTCAAATTAAAGTGCCAACCATCGCTACAGTCAGGATGTTCCGTATTTTTGCCAGAGCAGACAGCGTGATTCCCGAGATTGTCATTGACCTTGGCTTTCTTGCAAGGTACCTCACTATCATACCAGTTGGGACAACAGACAAATATTTTCACAGCTATAACAGTAAATACATTTCAGTTAATAAGTTAATATTTTACAGATGATGAAATTCCACTGACACTCACTGACCTGGTACCATGCACTCGTGTTTTAATTTTTTTTTCCTTTGCTGACTATGTTTGCTTTAGGGTAAACTACCAACCAGCAGGGGATTAATTAAATCTCTTTCTATACATAACCATTTGCATTACAGAAATGATATAATGAGGGTTGGAATCTCCGGTTCTGATGGAAAATACAACCTGGCCGTACAAGGACAAACTGTAATCCATCCATCAGATTAACAGGAAGGAATTTTTCATGGTGATTAAAAAAAAACACCCCACACTAAGCTTCTCTTTCTCCTATCAGGATCTGTCAAGAAAAATAATTTCCTTCTTTTCACCATATCATTGTAAATGGTTATTAAAAACACTACTTCTCAATTTCTCTCTCTAGAAATGATTACATCTGAACTTGCTCCCCAAAACTCATCAGCAAAGAATTTTAAACAGCAACACTAAAACCATATCTGTATTGAATGTCAGATTAACCTATGGAAAATGCTGTAGATATTTTCTATAATTTACTGACTTCTTCACAACTAAATTCAGGATCATACTGTTAGATCATCTGCTCAGCTACAGAGATGCTTAAAATACAGAAAATTAATACCCACACTCTTGCCAATAACATTTGAAGTATTGAGAGGACACAGAGTTTAATTCCCAGACCTTTCCCCACACAGTACAGAATTTATGCCTGCAATCAGACAAATCCTGAATTGCCATGGATATTTTAGTCCCAGTGCATCTTCCTGTATTCCCAGTACCATCCAAATGGCCTGGATCTGCTCTTTCCTAAGAAATCCCACTTTCAGTTGTGCGCGGCACTAAAATACTAAGCAGCACATGTTCACTCAGCGTTACCCTAAACACACTACTTGTTCAAAGCAAATTAAATGTATTATTTGGATTAGTTCTGTACCTCAAGAGGAGTTACATGTCAGTAATAATGTCACTTGCAAAGTGCATTAACATTAAAACCGAATGGGGGAAAAACCTTCAGCTGTTTAACTAACAGGCAACCCTGTTAATCTAAATAATCAATTTATATCAGCTGTCAGACCCACGGGTTATGAATCAGCCAACGATGCACTTAATGTTTTTGCATCTTCTCACCTTTCTTTTCCCTTCATCTTAGAAATCCCTCACTAGTCACCAAAAGGAGGAAAAGAAAAAAGCCTTTGGATTTATATCAAATCATAGTTATTACAGGAGAAAATAAAGCTAAAAGCCTTTTAAACTTTAAGCAAAATTCTCAAAGACATCAATTTTGTTTCCCTCCCCCACCAGCTCCCCCTGCCTGGGCAGCACAAAATTCTTCCTTTGTAGGCAAAGCTAAGGATCCAGGTCACATCTGTGTATTAATGTGTCAAGAATATATGACTCCAAAAGTTGCCCAATAACCTTTCATACCATTTAACCTCCGGGCTTTCCATAAGATTAAGGGTATTGGTTACATGACCTAAATTTATTCCAGAATACATTTCAAAAGAGACAAGAATTCCCACTTTTCTCAGAATATTTTCAGTGCCCACACACTCCCATATATATAGAAGTAGGCTGAAGCGCCTGCTTTCTATATTTGTACATTACATCATGTTTTCAAGCTCAAAATACAACATTATCACAGTATCACAGAATTGTAGGGGTTGGAAGGGACCTCCAGAGATCGAGTCCAACACCCCTGCCAAAGCAGGTTCCCTAGAGCAGGTTGCACATGTTGGTGTCCAGACAGGTCTGGAATATCTCCACAGAAGGAGACTCCACAACGCCCCTGGGCAGCACTTGAACCTGTTCCAGTGCTCCGTCACCCTCACCGTGAAGAAGTTTTTCATGCATTGGTGCAGAACCTCCTGTGGTCCAACTTGTGACCATTGCCCCTTGTCTTTTCCCCATAGACTACTGAAAAGAGGTTGGCCGTCTCCCGTTGTCTCCCACACTTCAGATATTTATAAACAGTGATGATATCCCTTCTCACTGTTCTTTTCTAAATGCTGAACAGCCCCAGCTCACTCAGCCTTTCCTCACAGGGGAGATGCTCCAGGCCCTTCATCATCTTTGTGGCCTCTGCTGGACTCTCTTCAGGAGATCCCTGTCTCTTTTGTACCAGAGAGCCCAGAACTGGACACAGGACTCCAGGTGAGGCCTGACCAGGGCAAAGTAGAGGGGGAGGATCGACCTCCTTCATAGCCACTGGCTACAGAGCTCTTAATGTGCCCCAGGATCCCATTGGCCTTCTTGGCCACCAGGGCACACTGCTGGCCAACCTGTCATCCACCAGGACCCCCAGGTCCTTCTCTGTAGAGCTCCTCTCCAGCAGGTCATCCCCCAGCCTGTACTGATATATGCGGTTATTCCTTACACAGTTATTTATTACACACTAATGAACCCACTCACGTTAACAAACACGACTCAAACAACCCATCGTGGCCTGCATAGGGTGATGACAATAAAAATGACACACAGAAACGACATTCCCAAGTGGGTGAATGAAGAGATGCCCAGCCCAAGGAATGAAACAGCTGTCACAGCTGAGCTACCAGTTTGGCAAGGCGTGGGCATCCGCAGGCACAGTCAGGGTGGTACACACACATCCCTTGTTAGCCCCAGCCATGAATGACTTGCAGCTCTCCAAGTCCCACTTCCTCTGCAGGATTCATTCCTATCTCTGTTATTTGGAGCTAAGAGCACGGGGTCACTCTAATTTCATGCTATCAGTCAAGCAGCAGTCTCTGTCTTTTCGTAGTAAAGAAAATAGCTAGTTTCTTATTTGATCCCAAGCTTTTCAACTGAGGTTAAACAGCAAATGGTTTCTGAAAATTAAAGACAACCTCTGACAACCCTGGTCACATCAAGAACAGCAGGTACAGTAGCTCAGCTGTTCAGCCCTTAGATGTCAGCCGACTAATTTGCTATCAACTTGATTATTTTCCTCAAGGCCAAAAAAATCCACCGTGGGAGCCGCCCTCTTCAAACACGCTTGCAAAACTTATTTTTAAATGATAGGCAGCACATAAAAGATTATGTTTTGAAGATGCAAATTTAAAGATTACAGCTTCAATTTTGCAACCCAGTGTCCTACCCACAGAAACACAGGAAAAAAAGCGCAGAGGAATAAAGGTGAATTTGCTCTCCTCAGAGACAATCCATAAATTGCAACAAAAGACCATTATTCCCCAAAATAAACAAGAACAGCTACCCAAACTGTGCGTGTGGATCAGTTAAATAAAAGCAAGATGTGTGGTAGTGCTCTGTAAATAAAAGGCAGGTTATACTTTAGAACCTGAGAAATAACACTCTTCATAAGCGCTCCAAATCTGCCTTACACACATTATATTTTTGCACAAATTAGCCTAAGGGAGAAGGAATATTGAGAGGAATAAAGCACACGGCTTAGACAGCTCATTAATCTTTGTCATTACTTAATTCGAGTTTTATAAGGCCATGAAGCAGATTACTGATCCACCCTCTGTGTAAGGCAGCCGGCCCAGCACTGAAGTCATCCACAATGATGGGAGCGACTGTTCAAAATTCTCCATGTCATTTTACCAAACTCCACCAGTTTCAGAAATTTAGAGTCCAAAAGACACATTCTACAAAATTTTGGGAAACGCAGAGAAGAGTTATCTCAGCCATACAGGACTGCAGCTGTAACTCTATTGTTAGAAACTGCTCTTAAAATTACTCTGTCTTGACTTGCACCAAAAATTCCTTCAAGACTGGGCATGCCACGATCACAAGGAAGCAGTCACAGCTGCTAAAAATGCCAAGAGCATTACAAATGAAAAATTCCAGTTTTATTCTCTCCCTTGCTGGCTCGTACTAATATTATCTATGATTAAGTCAGTTGTCATTTCTACTACACACACATCTCCTTAAAAGGAGGAGAACTGACAGCTGACATCAATTCTACCTGACCATCACTTCTATTTATAATAACATTTAAACATCATTTATTCAGTTTAAAACTGCACAATGAATCCCAGCATCACTTTGATGAGTTTTGGGACCCTTCTGGTTTATCTGATGTAAAAGCTACATAAAATGATGTGCATCTCATGATGTACCAGCTCGTATCCATCCACTGTTAACGCACAGACTGTGATCAAGGATCAAAGCTTGCAAAGAAAATAATACTGAAATGTACTGTTTGAGAAACAATCTCTGAAGCTGTAGTCTTACCAAGGACAGGTACGTGGTCAGCTCAATGTTAATGTCAGCAGCAGGTACCGCCTAACAGTCCAAAGGAATCTGTTTATTCTGGCAGGATGGTTTCCCACCACCTCCCTAGTTGTGAAGTATCTGGGAAACAGGTAGAAATGAAGTTCTGGTGGCTGTTATTGAGAGGCACTCTGCATGCCTCTTGCTCTGTCAATGTCAGGCTAAGGCTTTTTCCTCTGAGGTGAGAGATGTATTTAGATATCAAGGAATAATTTTTTTAAGAATTTTTTTATGATGAGGTTGGTGAAGCCCTGGCACAGGCTGCCCAGAGGAGCTGTGGCTGCCCCTGGATCCCTGGCAGGGCTCCAGGCCAGGTTGGATGGGGATTTGGGACCCTTCGTTAGTGGAGGGTTTCCCTGCCCATGGCAGCGGCAGGAAATAGGTGAGCTTTGAGGTCCCTCCCAACCCAAACCAGTCTGACTCTATGAAAACCCCTCAAGAACGGAGGCCATATTCCCCCTAAAGCTGCAGCAAGTCCACTCCACATATATCATGCAAAAACACTCTCAGAAATTGAAAGCATAGGCAATCAATTCTAAAGATATTTAGTAATTAGTCCTAAAAGGAATTCCAAGCATATAAAGCTCCCTTGCCTTCATCTAGTTTATGACTGATAGCATCTGTAACCTCACGAGGCATCCATTAAATTCAGTAGTTAATTACATCTTCTCTGAATGGACATTATTTACAGAACAAGCAGATGTAATTTTTCATTGCTTAGCTAGTCTACATGGGGCATTTCAGCTCACCCCTCTGAAATCGCTGCTGCTCAAATGAAGCAGGGAAGGAGGGACAGGCAAAGGGTGATCTGATCATTTTTTGCAAAGGAACAGTTAAAGGTCATCATGTATTTCATGAAGAAATCCACATACCAGAATAAGCAGATGCCCATCAGTATTTACATCTTCGTAAGCAGACTACAGAATTTTAACCTCTCCTTTTGCCCCCAAAAGTGAATAGTCTCTGATACCGCTTGTGTCTGCTGGGCTCCAAGCTGCAGCCAAACCAAAACCTAAATCCGTGACAAAAGGGATGAAAAGGCAGCAGGCTCTGTGGCTTCATTCCCAGACAATAAATACCTTAGGTTTTTAACAGCAAAAACAAATAGCCACAGAAGTTTTACATTTATATTGTGTGTATACGAAGACATTCAGCCTCTGGAAACAGGAGGTGGTTACACACTTAGTGTGACTCATTTCAGAATTGTAAGACAAAGGATTTCTACAACAACCTTTCTGTATTATTAGTTCTGGAAAACAATTTTCAGGGTAAAACAAACAGTAAATTGAAACATGGTCTCCTATCATCTTTCATATGTACTTTCAAACAGGTATTTTATCTGCTTAAGAAAATTTAAATTAACCATAAAGACAAAAAAAAAAGTCAGTACCTAAATAGGTTCTCTAAATATTGGAGAGGTAGAACTGTGGTAACAACCTATCTTATCCTAATTTTAAAATTATAATTGTGGACTATACATTTCAGGAGAACAACGCTGCCTGTCACAGTCACATGCAATGATGTTCTCAAGTGAAATACAAAATGGAAAACTGCAAAGTGGTTCTGGGCCAAACCCAGGATGAATGTAGAGATCAAACTAGGTGGGTGAAAGGGTGATACCATTGTATGCAAGACAGCCCTCAGGCTTAGCAGAGGTGGAACACATCTTAGGAAAGCAAGATCTGCTGCTTTCAAAATGAAAGGCAGCAGATCTGGGAACCACAGGCACAGACTGACTTCACTGCTGGACGTATTTTTAAATAAGTACATACAGGCCTATCCATCAGGTGTATTGTAAATTATGCAAATGTCCAGTGAATGAAGGTTTTAGGGATCTTTAAGATTTCTCGTGTGAAAAAGCTTGCGATACATCTAAACATCATTCAGAGATTTATTTCTGAACAACCTTATATTTAATACAGTTGCATAATTCAGACTTACTTGGTGCCAGGAGATCTGTTCCAGAGTAAAGGAAAATTCATCCCCAATTAAAGTACTGGTAAAATACAGGCACTCACTCCCAAAGCACAGATTTGAGAAACTGCAGACTGTGCCTAATGACTTTTAGTTCTGATGGGCGATTAGTGAGCTCTGTAATGGACTGACAGAAACAGCTGATTCTATTACAAGGACATGTTCTGGCTAGGATTTTCTTTCTGTTGCATTTAAATTATAAATATGAACTCTCTTGAAAATATACAAAGGCAAAAGATATTAATCAATCTCTAAAACTTCTGCCTTCTGTCCTTTACCATACTTCAAATTAGACCAAACACTGATTTCACTGCCAGGAAGAGCCTCTCAGGTACTCAGGATTGTCTGTACCCCCACTGCCCATCCCTACTCTGAACCACAGAGTTTGCTTCATCCTCTACACCTCTGGGAAGAAACGGTAAAATTTGTTTTCATCCAGGTGTCGTCTTCAAAGGCAGATTTTAAGTCAGTATGTTCCAGTTCAGGCCTAGGGGTACAGAAGAAATTACTGAAGTCTTTGTGAGACTTGCAAATTCATCAGAAATTGGCATCCAACAGTCCTTTTCTCCACAGAGGATTTGGGAAGGGGCTTTTTCTGAACCTGACTGATCTCAAAACAACTCATCTAATCCAGGTCTTCGTTCACACTTTCAGGTTCCGTTCAACAACACATGGTTCAAGCATTCAGCTCACAACAGCTTCTGGGTAGTCAGGAAGTCTCCCATACATTGATTTTAACTCAGTGCCTTTGCTGCACTGGAAGAGAACTGCAATACCAGAATCTACATCCACACTTCTCTGATATGCATTTCATACAACTTACATAAAGTTATACACACTGGAAATAAAAAGTAGCATGTAAAGCATAAGCCATATGGCAGGCAAATTGTTAGTATAACCCCAAAAATTAAGTTCCAAAGTGGCACAAGCACCTAAACCCCAGGTGCACAGCTCTGCCCAAGCTCTCTCGCGATTGATTTTTAGCAGTTTTACTGCAATCTTCTTTTGCCTATCCCACCCTGCTAGCAATCAGCCTCGATTCAATAGCTTTTCTCAGAGTAGAAGTTACAATTTTTGTTTGCTTGCACATATGCTGGAGGACAATTTATACACATAACATTTGTCATAGATGATAAACACAATTTTCATGATATGAGAATTCTTGTAAGACTTTTGACAGAACCTTTTCCATTTTAGTTGGAGAGGAACCAAATTAAAAAGAAAAAGCTAAAGGAAAAAAAAAAGTTTAGTGACCATATGTGAAGAAACAAATAGCTTGCAAAGTGAGACTCAAAATTTAACTTCCACAAAGCAATGTTCTACCTCTGTGCTCTTTGGTCCTTTAGTACCATAAGCTGTCTTCTCCATCAAGAAAACCTTTGGTTTATTTCTTTTAACTGTTTAACTCAGTAATCCATATTTAGACAGCAACATTTTCTCCCAGCCAGTGCTGCCACAAGCTGCATGACTCACCAAATTCTCACAAGAGAAGTGCAACTTCAGCAGCCAGAGCCAAGGATTAATAAAAGAATTAAAGCGACCCTGTGAAATCATTCATTGCGTACACAAAACCTGAATTAAGTTCATTCATTCTCCCCTAAACTCTGCAATAACTGGCATTTTTCATTTCAGTAAAACAGTTTAGAAATTGATTAAATAATTCCAACGTATTCTGACTTTTTTTTCTTTAGTACATTTTTCTCATTTATTGCTAAGTAAAAGTGCCACAAAGAAAGGGGAAGATGGTGATTCTCATTTAAATCCTGTTCTTGGGACTGAAATATTACATTAAACGCACTGCTGTGTTTTAAGCACTTTAGTTTACTGAAGAGGAAAGATAACCTTTCAGACAGAAACTTTCAGGATCCAAGGGTTTATTTTTAATATGTATTTTGTGTTTCCTGAATTCAGGATTTTAACATCAGATAGAAAGAACACCATCTATCCAGAAGTTACAGATGACTGGCTATAGGAGGACCTAAGTAACAAACATACACCCAAAGGAATCCCAGCACAACTTCTGCATACTCACACATACGCTGAGTGACGTTTTAGACTTAGTATCTTCAACAGTTTTTATCACTTCTGTGATAAAACACCAAGCCACAGGTTTTTCCATTAACTACCCGCTATCTTCTTAAATAATAAATTAGCATTTTTTTTCTGACCATCATTTATTTTTATAGAAGTATTCAGCTTTGAAACAAAACATCAGCTTGAGAATTATTATCTAGGAAAAATACTGAGACGTCTCACACAGAGACAATATCAGAGGTTTTGACCAAAAAAAACGTCTCTTGAGGGGACAAAAAAGAGCCATTTTTCAGATGTAGTATGTCCTCTGTCTTACTAGATGAGCTCCTGGGAAAGTGCACTGCTTTGTTAACAGGGTGTTTGAATATATTTCAGTTGGAGATAAAGCAACTCAAATGATACCCTGTCCCTGGCCTGAAGCTGTAAAAAGCTAGCCAGCTTTTATGCCTACTCTGCTTAAATTGCAATGTACAGCTTGCTTAAAAAATAAAATCAATAGACATTATGCCTACTTATTTAGAAATCAATAGACATTACAGAGGACTAAAATATTCTTTTAATTTTCCCAATATTTGTAATTGAACATTTATAAGCCTCTCTACCCAAGTTTAGCGTTAAACACTGATGTACTCAGAGCACTTAAATATATACTAGTTCTAGGAAGCCAGATCTGTACTAGGAAGAATTATTTGTACAATAACTACTAAAGACTACTAAACTCTATTTTCAGTCTTCAAGTTTTGCTAATTTCAGTATACTTAAATAGCATCCCAGTGCCTGTCCAGTCATAGAGAGATAACAAACAGGATATAAAACTGTTAAAGTAAACAAATGACAGAACAACAACAGTCTTTTGAAAACAATACAGGGAACTCACTGCACAAATTTCCATAAATTTCAATGGAAAAAGTGGGAAATAAACGTCATTGAACAGTTTGAAAATCTCCATCTGTGCTTTCTTCATACCTAACAGGCTTTTGTCTTCATGGGTTCAGGTATTCCTATCATGGCAGGTTAAGTCCCTGAAGCCTGAGAAACGCAGGGAGCAAGAAAGGGTGGAAAAACCCAACAGCCAAATTAACAACGTAGTAACAAGGCACAGGAGAGGGAACTAAATCCCCCTGTTGAGCGGTGGAGCACAGCAGAACTTAGAAGTGCTTCCACATCCACTCTAAAAGCCTGAAAAATAAAACAAAAATACACTTGGCATCTGCCCTGTGACAGGCACCACACGCAGGGACTCACCTGAGGATAACCTATGGGATACATCACTGTCAGTATGTACTTCTCAAGAGTACTGGATTGAGATGTACGGGCAGGGAAGTGGCTCTGTGCTTAAGGTTTACCAGGATAAAAGTACTGCAGAAGAAAAGCATCCTGGTGTCTCTGTGGGCAGAAACCCCAGACTGTAACAGTAAAAACCCTCCCAAATCAGGACAGTGACAACAATCAATCAGGAAACATCGGATAAGGTGAGGGAAGCTGCTAAGTTAGAACAGGTCACTAGAGTGGAAGTTTCAGTTGCCCACTGTGACACTGGACCTCAGTAAGATAAGCAATAGAGAGTATTTTGGACATAATAAATAACTGCTTCCTGGAAGACCATCTGCAATTGCAGAAAAGATGCTATTTTGGATTTGGTCTCCAGTCTTCTACATTCTTTTTAACTTTTATCACCCCCAGAAAAGTTCTGTCTTGACTTTGGCACAGCGTTTTTTGTGGGCAGATCCCTTCAGTCCCGAAAGGTCCATGGGCTCCCATCACACCTAATCCCTCTTTCTACACCATCATCTCATCCAGACATTGGGGCTGCTAATCTCTTCTTGCCTACCAAGTCCCACCCCTGGAGCTGGCAGGTATTACAGAGAATGTTATCCCAGAAATGTCGCATTTCAGCATCCCGCTTGGCAGCCTGAATTGAGCCTGAAGAGTATCCCTGCTCAAATATCCTACAGCTGCTGTTTTTGTTGGGTTTGTGGGATGTTTTTTTTTAATGCTGACATGAGGTATTCTCTGGTCTTCACAGATGACAGCCAACCTTTTTGTTGTCCCCTGTTCACCATGCAAATTAGAAAATTCTGTTACTTGCACTCCTGTACCTCTGAATAGACTAAGCATTCCCAGTATCCCACAAATTGGGACAGAAAGCTGGGTAGTGTTTTAAGCATGTGAAATACCTAACAGAATTTTTTAAAATTAAAAATTCAGATGATCAGAAATAAATTATTTTATTAGAGCAAAATGTTAGATATGAGACCTCAAGATTTTCCGTCAACTCCAGCATACAGGACTTTAGCACATACCACACAAGAGCAAAGGTGCAGGTTTTCTGTAAATCCTTGGCACATGAGGAATTTATTAGGTGAGTGGTCAACACAACACCAGAATCGACACATACACAACTACTCACACACCCACATAAGGCCAAACTAACACTAACTTCAAAAAGGACAGGGGAGAAGCTGTGAGCAGTTCACTGAAGACAACATGCAGCTGGTGCCTGGCAAAAAGGAAAAAAGGCAAACAAGCTGTTAGGCAGCGTCAAGAACAGGATGGAACATAATATGGAAATTATTATAATACCATTAGCTCAATCAGAAACACATCAGCAGCTATGATGCCATGTCTGGTTCTGGTCATGCCATTCACAAAGACAAATCCCAGACTCCTAGCCGAGACAGCTAGCTACCATCCTTAAAATTAATTTTTCTGTGTAATATATATCTGAACCTGAAACCAGGAAAAAAAAAACCCAACCACAAAACCAAGCACCAACTTTAAGGAACAAGTTTTGAGAAGAGAGGAAATAATAACTAATCCTTCTAGCCAAAAGAAGAGAGGCAGCTTCAAAGGTCTGCAGCGTGACACCACATGCACTGAGCAATGCTTTCCATCGCTCAGCACAGGAGCATCTCCAGTTCCTCCAAAAGAAATGAAAATCCAAATGCTGCAGCCATCACTCCAGCAGAAGTAGTCCTTGGCTGCTGTGAGGACAGCCCCTTCGATTCATTGAGTAAAACCAAGTGAGACTTCCCATGGAAGGAAAGCTACTCAGAGCAACGGACTATACTGGCACAAGGAACAATGCATACATGTGGGCACATACAAATGCCCGGAAATGAAAATGAAGAGTTTCTGGTTTTCAGAGGACCACACTTCTGAAACAGCAGCAACACGGAGTCTGAACTACCTACACTCTCTGTGGCCCTAAAAAGATTTAATTGGACAGTGTGTATGCATTGTTCCATACATATGTATATATACCCACACAATTTCTATGAATGCACACGCATACAAAGAAATCCTTTCTTGGGATAAATGGAAAGCTCCTATATTTTCACTTATACATATGCAAACTTAAAGATACTAGGAAATTCTGTTCCAGTACGCTGACACAGCACAGACTGCAGTATTATTTGTAACACCTTTGTTTAAAAGTGACTTCGTTCTTTGGAAAATAAAAGCTTCCAAGCCACAGGTTTCTGGAATGCCTTTTCTAGATGTGCAATTTCTGGAGGCACTCAGATGTCTGGAAACTTATATATGTATTGTATATATATATACACACACACACATCAGGCGAACTGTGAAAGCTTAGCACAATTTTCCTAATCTGCTTAAGGACAGGATTTTTTTTTAGTGACAACATGGCCGCTGCTATATGCCTGTGTTTCTCTGCAATAAGCCTGTTTGCTTTTTGTTTTCTGTTTAGTTTGATTCTCTGGGGGGGTTTAATTGTTTTTTGCTTTTTTGCCTTCATGGTGGGATCGCTTTATTATCTGATTTTACGGCTGCCATTGCCATTTTCTGTGGGGGCACTTTTTTGTTTGTTTTGTGGCTCATCTTCCGTGAATCCTCTCTAGTTACAAACAACCTTTTTGGCTTTTTACTCTACTCTGCACTGCACTACAAGTTACCTCATGAGAGACTAGCTGTGAGACCATCAGCCCCAATTTTCAGCAAAAAAGGTACAAAAGGATCTGTCTGCTGCTGATACACTGAGGTCTCGGCTGAAATACTTCTTTAAGCACAAATGTGCGGGTTGGGATGGATGGAGCTGAATTGCCATGACCTTTCACAAGAGGATGCACACAGGAATAGGAATCTGACAGCTGAAAACAGCTCTGTATCAGGATTTTTTTTTTACACCAGAAGAAAGTGCTACCAAGTATCCAAAGGTTTTCTCATTTGACTCCCATTCCACCAGGAACTATCCTCAGGTTTTTGCATCTCTACACAATAGGGTTTTCACCACTAAAAGAGTTATGACCTTTACGCTAATCAGCAAAGATATTTACTTTTAATTTTGACTTGGTTATTAAATTTCATATTACACAACCTTACAATACCGACTTTGGAAATGCACCGTTTGATTCGTCTCCACCATTAATGCTGCGCTAAAAGGACAGCAACAGGTCTCTCTGGATCAGCTTCTGGAGATGAAGATGCAAGCTTCAAAAACTGAGTAAGGATCATTTCAGGTCTTCTAACACTGCTTGCTGGCAGTGTCATTAGTGCATCAGCATCTAGGGTTACTTGTAAAGATTAAAATTCTATGTACTTTGGAGAAATGTCTTTACCCATCACAAAGGGATAAAGGAAGTCTTTTTGTATTAGCTTGTTATTGTGTCTTGTGCATCAGAAGGTAACCTCCCACCCCCAGAAATCAATTTCTTGTGTAGTTATGTCACTGGTTAGCAGGTTTTCCCACTTTTCTGCAGTGTTTTTCTTTGTTCAAATTGTGTTTATCAAGTGTTTTTAGTCAGTATTTTGCTGTCAGTGGAGCTCTAACCCTTTTTCTACAACCAGGAGTTCCTGTTATAATCCTGGTGGCTTATTGGCTGCCCTTACAGATTGCAATGAAGTTTTC
The DNA here is from genome assembly GCA_013399135.1 of Heliornis fulica. Classification (NCBI taxonomy): domain Eukaryota; kingdom Metazoa; phylum Chordata; class Aves; order Gruiformes; family Heliornithidae; genus Heliornis; species Heliornis fulica. The sequence goes on along the minus strand of VXBZ01004682.1, from coordinate 354,803 downwards.
ACCATTGTTTTGTGATTGTCTTTGGGTAATGGTATAAATGGTCTTATTCCTCAGTCAACTCTCACACTGCTGCAAACCCGGCCACGGCCAAACTACTGTGAGTGACAGGGTAAGGACAGGACACAGAGCTGCCACATCCAGGTCAGATGCAGTAGCCAGTCACGAGCACAGCTACAAGGCCACTACAAGCCTTACTTACATATCTTCATTAACTTCCTTAACACTCGCCTGCTCTGATGAATTCATCTGATCTTGAAAGCTGACTTCTCATTGTATTTGTTCTGAGGCTGGAATCCCATCAAATTTGCTGCTATGTCTTTAATTGTCCAAACCAAAACAGTATAGAGGAATTTTTACCTGGATCAAAAATAGGAGACCGTATTCACATTAGCAGTGTTATCAGTTTTCTTCCAATATTAGCACTAATGTTTGTCTTTCTCTTGCTAAGCTAATGTAGATATGGTATGTACTATATGCATATAGTCAGTCCTATGGCATTAGGTGTATCGTGTGATAAATCCTCTGTTTCTTACTTGATACTTTTCACAAGCTGTTCTCCACGTTATGATTTTATATTTCCACAAGACTACTCACATAGCTATTACACAAGTTCTTTAAGGAATTACAATTCACATTCTGCTATCTCTTACACTGTTTAACGTGTCAAAATAAATAGTAGAAAAATCCTTTTTAATGCAAAGGAATATCTGCATGGATATTGCACAAACCTTTATCAACCGAAATACTATTTGAAGATTTCCATTCCAAAGCAATTACCACTTCTACAGAAGAAAGCAGCTGATGAAACAGGGGGCAGAAAAGATCAGTACTTAATCCATTATCACATCCCAGTAATGCTAATCTAGGTGTAAGATTAATTTGGACTTCAAACATATTAAAGCAGCAAAATAAGATTTGCTTCCAGAAATGTTCAAAAGGCAGCATATCCATATGATCACATTCAGCATTTACTACAACCTTTCATCCATAATATGCATCTGAAACCATCCTTCCAAAGCAATCCCTTCAGGTAAACTTATAAAATTATTTAGATGCAGCATTGTTTGTTTCCATCTATGATTTTCATATTCTTTTTCATTTTATGTTTTTCCCTAAAAACTTGACAGCTACTTGACAATTCAATTCTAAAAACATTTGGTTTAGGCTGCCTGATTTTAGCAGTTGGGTGTACTATTTCTACAGTAATTTTTCCCAAACACAACGATTCAATAACCTATCAGCTTATTTCCCAGTGGTAATGGTGAATAACCTCCAGGTCTCTAAGTATTGTTAAATCTGAACCTAACTGGTTTCAAATTTGCTAGTTTTTTTGGTTTGGTCTCAACAGCTTTGATTTCTGCTCAGTTTACAAAGGGAAATGGTGCGTGGAAGATCTGCCAGACACCCCAAACAAAACAGCAGGTTTCAGATCACTCAGGTTACCTACCACTGACCCAGGAACTCGTTTTGGTGTAACAAGAACACTCTGTGTAAGGATTCAGTTGTGAGGGCACTGCAAGACTTTGGTCTTCAATGTCCTTCTGCATTCCTACGGTTCCTACAGCCTGCCTCGTGGCTTTTTTTATTTCCAAATGGATCTTCCCACCTCCTTCATTTTCTGTCACCTATCAACAGAGCCCTCATATTTCCCAGACAGTACTGAAACATAGGTTCAAGCATATACCTTTTTTTTTATATGCTATATATATTAAATGACTGAAGCCTTGCTTGCTATACTCCATTTCAGAGGCACATACACCAAAAACTAGGTCAAAATGTTTTACTAATTATTTCCTTGAGTTTGGTTTATCTTCTGCTAGGAGGAGAAATTAAAAAAAAAAAAAGAAATAAAAAAAAATTGTACAAACTGAGGCAATTACGGTGCTGGTAGGGGAACGACATCCACCCTTTTGTTACTACTTGGCCTTGGTTTAACATTTCAACATATTACCTCCTTTTTAATTAAAACAGAAATCCTCTGAATTTGATTTAAAATTTTAACCTTTAAAAACTAATAACAGGTCCAAGTGCTATGTATGTTTATCTCTACCTTACTGCTCTCTCAACTGCATTTTATAATCTTCTGACTCCCCAACCACATTTTCCATGTCTCTAAGATAACCCTCCATTTGGAAAAATCCTTAGTCCTTTGCTACATCTCTAAAATATATTGCAGATATTTTTATACTTTGCATCATTTTTCATTTTCTGATTCAGTGTGGTTTTCACTGCTATGAAGCATTTTAAGACTGCGCAAATTAGCAGCAACACAAATACCAAATAGAAGATTCAGAAAGAAGGAGATAAACAGATGAATAATTATTTAACAGTGAAGTGAATGTTATTTAAAACAGATAAAAAAGATACCTTGTCCAAATATATCTGCATGGTGTAAAGACTCGGTGAGAAAGCAGAAACATTTAAGAGGTGTATTAAATAAAGGCCCATGGTATTGCTCAAACTGTTCCAAAATATTGTGCTTAAAACCAATTTCCAGCCATAACACCAACTATTAATCAGTTACACTAATAAAAGGATTTTATTTGATTTTTACTTTTTTTTTAAATTGACACACATCCAAGACTAAAAGTAGCAAAAAAATGTGGGACATCGCTGACATTTAGGAAAGAATCCCCATTCATTTCAAGAGTTATTAGAAGGGTTTTTCCTCTGTATTTATGTAGCATGATGATACAGTCCCTAAACCTGTAGGAATTTCAGATTTTGAGAGTTCCATCACAAGTGGCTTGGCACATCAAACTATCTGAGCGCCTGCACACGTAATTGGGATCAACCATCCTTTGCCATCCTAACAACTCATTCCACACAACAAGAATACAAATAAATGCCAGTCTTTGACTCATGAAAACAAAGTGCTCATTTCTTCCTTTGTATATTAAAATTTTTTTAAGCCAATTAAAATGATACCAATTAAAACACTCAGCAATGACCCAAAAGCTGAGTCCATGGACAAAGGTAGTTATTTTTAGTTTTAAAGCTAAATACCTTGCTGTGTTTGTGGGTTTGTTGTTTTTTATTCCTTCAGGAGAGCAGGGTAGCTCTTGAAATACCACAAGGAATTATTTTAATGCTTTCTCAAATCTGCCTCCTAGGAGTTTAGAAGCACTAATTCTTCACTAAGAATACCTGGGGAGAAATTGAGTTGGCTTGCTCGGGAAAAAAAAAACACCACAACCATTCCATTGAAAACATCACGTCTCCTCTCAAGCAGTCAGGTTTCATTTGCACAATGCACCCTGCTGCCATTAATTTGGCAGCCCCCTAATCAAGCTCACTTCCTGAAAGAAAAGTAGAGAACATGGAAATGATTGTTGTTAAATTCCCAAGTTTTTAGAAAACAGAAGAAACTCCTGTATGAAGCCTCTCCTTCCACATGCCATTACACAACAGGCACAGTTCAGCGATGCTGTTTGACTTCATGTGTGAACAAGCAGGATCTGCACACTGTGGCTTAAGGAGAAATGAGGAATAGCGAAGGGAGGCAAAGCCCTCTTGTGAGAAGGTTTTACTTTGCCATGTGGAATTTTGGCAACTTCAAAAATAAAAGCAAGCAGTGGTTTCTTGAAATCCCTTCATCTGGTACTAGTGAGCAGTGTGTAGAGACCCAAGAAATCTGAGTTTTCAAGAACCCAAGACACCAATACTAGTTTGCTTTGTTTAAAATATCAGTGTCTATATTAAGGGTATTTAAATTCATTTTACTTCAGGAAGAAATTAGGTCACCTGAGGATTAAGGAATAAATGAATGAAAGCCATACACCAATCTCTTAATACGAAAACATGGTTGTTTCTGGTTGAAAGGTGAAGTTAGAAAAACTGTTTGTTAGCTTATATTGTCTGCCAAGAAACACAAGCAAGGAATGGAAATCAATTAATCCATTGGTTCACTTGTTAAGGACCAGGAGGACTATCACCTCCAAGAAAGAAGTCAAGAGGAAGTTACATGCCACTCAGCAGCCAGACTAACCACCTCTGATGTCACTGCAACAGTATCTCTAATGTTATTTTGAGGTTTTTAAACAGAAAATGTAAGTATGGTTATCTTGTGGTACACAAACACTTCACAAAGAGATGGAGTTACCTGTGCAAGTAATGCAAGGCAAGTTCTACCCCGAAGCCCTCTCATTCCACCACCTTCAGTTTCGTGGATGTTACAGGAAGGCAAACATTCTAGAAATCACTCTTAGAAAGTGTCAGTTAAGCACATGGAAAACTGGCAGATCCCACCAAAGGCACATGAAGTACCTCTCTCAGCTCCCCATTTCAGACACGGAACTGGATTTTTTACCTTGCTGTAATTGTCTCCCCTTTTCTATGAGAAAGGAGTTCTCTTACAGCATCATTTTTAGGTAACTGGTTTCACTGAGATTGCTGCAATCCATACAACCAGGCGAGGTACAAGCTACTTCTCTTGATTCATGGTAAATCAATATTATGTTTCCAGCACCACACAACTAAATTACATCTGTTGCATCTGCTGCTGAAAGCTGTATGTAAGGGCATGGTTTTTCTTTAGTATTTCATTTTTATCAGTCCCAATGGTACTACATTGCATTCTGTGTTATATTATGCCTTAACAAAAATGATTTTACTACATCACTCCATCATCTGTCTAAACTTAATCAAGCACAACATTGCTTTCTGAAAGTCTACAGTAGTCTCGTGTCCCTGAGGGGCGTTCTTCATGGTAGCCACTTTGGAAGAAAAATATCATCTCAGCATTGTCAAACTATCACAGTTTACAAGGAGGCAGTCACCAGCACACAGCAAAACTGTCCCTGATTGTACAGGTTTAGGTGCTGTTTCATAGATAAATGTTGAGAGACAAAATCATAGAAAAATAATGGAATATCACAGAATCTCCTGGATTGGAAGGGACCTATAAGGATCATCAAGGCCAACTCCTGGCTTCACACAGGGCCAGATAAGTCAGAGACGGAGACTAAGGACATCGTCCAGATGCCCCTTAGAATCATAGAATCATAGAATGGCTAGAGTTGGAAGGGACTCCCAGAGGTCATCTAGTCCAACCCCCCTGCAAGAAGCAGGGACACCCCCAACTAGATCAGGTTGCTCAGGGCCTCATCCAACCTGGCCTTGAACGTCTCCAGGGATGGGGCATCCACCACCTCCTTGGGCAACCTGTTCCAGTGCTCCACCTCTCTTGCCCTCAGCCAAGCTCTGTGCTGTGACCACTTCCCTGGGGAGCCTGTTCCAGTGCCCGACCACGCTCTCAGTGAAGAACCTCTTCCTAACATCCGACCTAAACCTCCCGCGCCGCAGCTTCATACCATGCAACACAACTGACAGGTTCAGGTTTAGTCCACGGAGTTTTAAGGTAGGGCCTGCCAAAACAGTCAATAAGCTAAGAACTGGAAGCTACATGACATTCATGTTTAAGGAAGGAAGATAAAAGCTAGAAAAACAAATAGTGAATGACTGGAGACCATTAGAGAGAACAAACATTCAGCACACAAAGCCTTGGTAATCCACCTGAAACAGAAAATCACTCTTGTCCCTGTTTAAGATCCCTCCAGTCTTTGTCACCCTTACCTCACTACAACCATTCCTTTGGCCTTTGGATTTAGCCTCATTTTTTAAGTTTTCTGAGATCCTAATCCCCTCCCACAGGCACTCGGCCATTATCCCCCATTAGGGGATCTCTTTTCTAGTCAGTGCACATTCTTCCACCTTGGATAAATTGTTCACTACAATTATAAAAAATAAAGCTAAATTAAACACCTTTTCTTACAGAGAAGGAGATCACCTGAAGACAAAAAGCAGCATAGTATTAGAAACACTTTATAGCAGACTGAGGACCACATGCTTGCTGGGAAGGAGACAACCATGGGTTTGCCTTGTTCCATTTCAAACCAACGCAACCTGGATTCATTCCCAGCATGTACAAGCCACAGCTCACAGCACAAATGGAGCAGAAAGGACCTTCTTCACGGATGACGCTAACCCACCTCAACGACATCCCATCTCATTTCATTTTCTGGGTTGCCAATACAAGTGACATTTATTAGCCTATGCTGATATAGAACAAGTGATAAATGTCAAAGCCAATTAATATTTTCATACTTTGATGAAAGTAATTTTCAAGTAATTGTATCAGGTTACAGTTGTTTAAGCTATGCCCTACAATAGGCAATAATTATATTCATCCTCATTCCAAACATGATTTCATCACACTAATATCCAAGAGCATTTTGGAAAGAGAAACCTTTGGCTACAAAAGCATCTGTTGTGCTGAAACAATACAATCTTAAAAGAGCACTGCCATTAAGAAAATGAGTCATTTATAGATTTGAGCAAAGACAGGTAAAAACAAAAGTTGAACCACTTCCCATCAAGAGAATTATTTGTTTGCCTTTATAGACAAAGTGCTGCCAACTTCAAAGCCCTGATTTTAATGATACATATCTCATCTCCAAAGAGAAGCAAGAACACAAAACCATAAATGGGATCATTTATTTATGAAAGAAGAAATTAATTAGAAGGACAACAGGGACTGCGTCAGGGTATTCTACATAGAAAGCAGAAGAACCAAACATTTTATTCACTGTGTTATGAAAAGGCTACAGGGGAACACTTCACCCAAATGCCCACAGCAGACAGCTTGTCAGCATGGCAGAACGGACCTCACCACCTTCAGACGTATCAGTACAATCAATATGGAAGAATAGTTAAGGACAGTGAGGTTGAGTGTTAGAATAAGTACCGTCAAAGACTGAAACAACTTCATACTTTTTACTGGATATCATTCTTGATCCTTAAGGCAAAGAGCGAAATTTCAAAGCTTAATCATATAGAAGCATTCATGTAAAATGCCCTGTATTACATATCAGTGCTATAGTATACAACTGAATTCAAACTGAAAGTAGTTTTCTCCTGTGGAATAGGTAAGACTACCAAATTTAAGTGCATAACCTAGCAGCCTTCCTTCTTGTCTCCAAGTCACAAAACTACAAAGTGTGATTTGTAATAAATTTTCAAAATAGACATAATGATTTTAAAGCCCACAAACCAAGTTTAAGGAGCTCTCCACTGAATCATTTACAGTACAATGTTTTCACAAGAGATCAGTAAAGTGAAGATGCATATTTCTGAAGCATCTACATTCAAATGAAATAATTTCCACACCACTTGAAATTCCTGTATTTTAGGTGGCTTTTATTTTGTTATTTCTTTCAAATGTGCTGCTGATAGCCAGGGCAGGAGTTACACTACTTAACCTGCATCACAGTTAAGAAAAACCTTTAACAAGTAGAAACATGAACATGCAAGTAGCAACATTTCACTAAGTCCAAGAAAACTAACCCCATTTGTCAATTCCTGAAAAGAGTCTGTAAACTTTAAAACAGCTTGTTTCTGCAAGAAAAGAAAGGCTGCTAAACTATATTCACAGATTGGAAAATTCAGAATACAGCCACACAGTCAGAGACCACAGGGAACACCTGAACTGCCTTGGATGCAAAGACAAAGGCATCTGCATTTGTACACTGCTCTGGTGGGCAAAAAGATTGACCTGCTCCCAGAGCTGCTGAAGAAATAATCCAGATACTGAATTCCGGGGAGACCTTATAGAGGTCTTCCAGTACCTCAAGGGGGCCTACAGGAAAGATGGGGAGAGGCTGTTCGGTAGGGCCTGTTGTGACAGGACAAGGGGTGATGGTTTTAAAATGGAGGGAGGGAGATTTATATTAGATATTAGAAAAAAGTTCTTTACTGTAAGAGTGGTGGAGTACTGGAACAGGTTGCCCAGGGAGGTGGTGGATGCCCCATCCCTGGACACGTTCAAGGCCAGGTTGGATGAGGCCCTGAGCAACCTGAACTAGTCGGGGGTGTCCCTGCTTCTGCAGGGGGGTTGGACTAGATGACCTCTGGGAGTCCCTTCCAACTCTAGCCATTGTATGATTCTCTGATTCTATGAATCTCACTCTTGTGCCAAGTGTGTGCATTAAAATAAAGTATGCAATTCCTAAAAATAAACCCCATCTGAAGACTAGACCCCAGACTTCAGAGAATAACATAAAATTTCCACTTTTTGCACAGAGTGCATCTACAAATTAATTTCTAGAAGCTATTAATAAAAAAAATACGGAGTAAAGAACAACTGCCTTTGAAAAGTCCATCCCATCTTGATCCCAGAAGTGGTAAAATCCTGTAACTTCTACAAGTCCCATAAATATTAATGGCTTAGTTAAAGCCATTTAATACAAAGAGGAACAACTGCTAAATCATATGGGAAATGCTGCTACATATTCACAACCGACTTCAGGTGTCTCTGAACACTTTAGAGAGTCTTTTCCAGGTGTTATTAAAATTCTTCAACTCATAATATACTTTTATTATTTGTTTGAACAGTAGCTAGAAGTTAAAAACATCCAGAGCGCAAGGCTACTTCATATTTACCCCTTGAAAAACTGAGAAGACTACCTGCTCTACACCACTACTGAGAGCTTTTCAAAACTAACTTTTCACTTGGCATGTTTTAATTAGGTTTCCTTTTACAAAAAAAAAAAAACCCAAACCACTATCTTTCAGCATAGTAGATAGAGAAATCAAAGAACCAACAGTAATCAGCAGAACTGACAGGAAAATAAAAAAAGTGCTCTAACCAATTTCAACTTCTAGGCTGATGACATAAGCCTAGAAGCAAAATCCACACTGCCTCACTGCAGGGCATTTCTTCTCATTAAAGAGGTAAGTGGGTCCGTGTGAGCAGTGCAGACTATTAATGATAAGCAGATTAAACACCAGTCTTGCAGCTTGGTGGCAGCATGTTATGTTGCTAGGTTGGAGAACTGGCTTTTCTTTTAGGATTTGGGATTTCTGGCATTCAGGAAGTACAAAACAAAGTGATAGGAACACAAGTGAAGCACCTCAAGTGGCTCATAGCGAGGAAAAGAAACAAAAGCCACTTTCTACACAACAACCCCTACAGTAGCAAAACCTGTCCCTCGCACCCTCCTAGCTGCAAGCAGGTCCACGGAGCAGACACCCTCAAGCCAATAAAACCTACGAGAAAAATATGACTGTTTAGACATTATGAAAATGTCCTTCACCAAATGGGTTGCCAGGCATTGGAACAGGCTGCCCAGGGAGTCAGCTGAGTCACCATCCCTGTGTGTGACAGACTGAGGGAGCTGGGCTTGTTCAGCCTGGAGGAGAGAAGGCTGCGGGGAGATCTTCTTGAGCCTTCCACTACCTAAAGGGGCCTACAAGAAAGGTGGGGTGGCACTTTTTAGAAGAGCATGTAGTGATAGGATGAGGCAGGATGGTTTTAAATTGGAAGGGGGCAGATTTAGATTAGACATTAGTAAGAAATTCTTCAGTCTGAGGGTGGTGATGCACTGGAACAGGTTGCCCAGGGAAGTGGTGGATGCCCCCTCCCTGGAGGTGTTCAAGGCCAGGGCAGACAGGGCCTTGAGGAACCTGGTCTAGCGAGAGGTGTCCCTGACCATGGTAGGGGCTTGGAACTTGATGATCTTTAAGGTCCCTTCCAGCTCAAACCATTCTGTGATTCTATGTATTTAAATGACAGGTAGATGAGGTACTTAGGGATATGGTTTAGGAGAAGACAGGTACTATTGGGACTTGATGGTCTCAAAGGTCCTTTCCATTCTAGTGATTCTGTGATTTTTGGGAAGAACCCTTTTGTCCAACATCTGCTTAGACAGATGACACACATACAACCACGCTTTCATGCAGTCATCTGCTAACAAATCTTTTTTTCATAGAATTTACTGCTGCTATTTTTATCCAGTGAAACATAGGCTGAGAATAAAGTTTAGTTCAGCTACCCAAGCATTCACAAAGTCCTTACTGACAAACTGAAAGAACTTATTTAAGCATAACTACAGCAAATTATCAGACCAATTTAACAATACCCTGAAGACAGCAGCTAAATACTATCTTTTCTGCCTGAGAAAACCATTTAACCTCTTATCCTTGTCCATATTTCAAGGACATCTTATTCTGACAGGCTTTCACATTTTTCCTTTGGTATATTCAAAGCGAATGCGGGAAGCGTATGCTCCCCAAACTCAGTTCCATTACCTACTACACTGCAAAGTGGACCAGAAGCACCAATCCTGACAAATCCAACCAGTGTGAAAGCTCAGGTGCCAGGCAGGTATCAGCCAAAAATCAACTCTCTGAGTATGAATCCTCAGCCCTGTAACAAGATGAAGGATACTCATACACATCATAACAATCCATTTTCTGATGTTCAAACATCCAAGTACAAGATTTTAATCAATTCACATAATAAAACTTTACAATTTGGATTGATTTAAGTCCAAAAAAGTTGTTTATGACTGACTTATTCAAGTAGCCACTAACCTGTAGTTATCCTTCTCCTCACTCATGTCCCTTCCAACACTCCACATGAGCAAAACCAGCCAACCTATGTAAAACAGCAAGCTCACATGGCCTTCACCACCGTGCTAATGCTAGAATGGATCAGGTGATAGTTTTCATGGAAACCGAAGAACTCAGGTTATCTTTTAGACAATTTACAAAATTTTAATACATTTCAGGTGCTGAAAAACTGATTGGGTGCACAGGAACCAAGCCAGAGCATATAATCTTGTTTCTTTCCAGTACCTCAAGGGGGCCTACAAGAAAGATGGGGAGAGGCTGTTTAGTAGGGCCTGTTGTGATAAGACAAGGGGTAATGGTTTTAAAATAGAGGGAGGGAGATTTAGATTGGATATTAGAAAAAAGTTCTGTACTGGAAGAGTGGTAGAGCACTGGAACAGGTTGCCCAGGGAGGTGGTGGATGCCCCATCCCTGGAGAAGTTCAAGGCCAGGTTGGATGAGGCCCTGAGCAACCTGATCTAGTTGGGGGTGGCCCTGCTTCTGCAGGGGGGTTGGACTGGATGACCTCTGGGAGTCGCTTCTAACCCTAATCATTCTATGATTCTATGATTCTTTTTGGAAGTTAGCCTGAATATATGAAGCTATAAACTAACATTTTTTTTAAAAAAATAGCATGCAATTTCTTGTATCCTAAGATAAAGGCTACAATCAATATCTGCATAAATAATTTTTATTTATCTTCTTATATTACCATCTCTTCTTCAGATGTCATTATAACTGATGACTCTCTACATCATCACCGTTGGAAGCCCTTCAGCAGATAACTGATCTGTGGATTCGGTTATGCTCCTGGTAAACTTATAAGCAGTATAATAGAAGTCTTATTCATGCAAAGAATCTAAACTAGGAAGAAAATGTGGTTGTGTTCCATGGGAAATTTTTCTTTTCTTTTGAAGTTTTGAATTCTAGTAACTCCAGAAAAACACTTTCAGTTATTCCAGACTTCAGATGTTAAACTTTACACCCACATTTCTAATGCTATCTTCCAGATGTAACTTTCATAACTGAACAAAATAGCCACATTTTATTCTAAACATCATTGCAATAAAATTGTCTTTTTTCTTTCTAAAGAACACTTAAGCTTTCAAATCAGACCTGTCAGCTCTGCTTTGATATAAACACTGTCATTCTTCTGTTGCCTTAAGAACAGAGCAAAGCCATTATTCCATGTATACACGAGAACTCAACTGGTAATTATAGGAAACCAGTATGTGCACCAGTGTCTGGCTTGATTAAGAGAACTGTTATCCCATTTACACTGTTTATTATTCAGAGATTTTATAACAATGCTAATTAAGACAATCCCCTCAAAGATTATGAGCAAAGTTTCTCAAACTTTATCTCAATTTGCTTCTTTCCAACACATCATAGGTATCCCAAAAGGACATAGAATGGTTACATGGCAGAAAAACCTATACCCTGCAAAACCTTAACATTTCCTTTTGTTTCAGCATACTTTCCATTGTCTCCCACTCAAGCCTCCAGCACAACATATATTATATATAATATGTTATATAGACTAGGCCAAACTCCAGACCAAGGCAACCAACATCTCTGGCCAGCCCAAGTTTTGTTTGTGGGATACTGAAGTGAGGATCTGGGGGAGTGGAGGGAGTTCAAAGAGGGGTGCGGAACAGAAAGTCCTCAGATGGTTTGAACAGCTCAGCACAGCACTACAAAACACTTAAGAAAAACCTGCCCCGAGAATCAAAGGTGTGAAAATGAGAGAAATCTCTACAGTTTTTAAAAGCCACTCGGTCAAATTTCTTCTAAAGGCTGCAAAAGCAAAGCTGCACTTCTCCTGCAAGGAGGTGCAAATATTTCCCATGGCAGGATAGCTCGTAGTAGCAGACAGTTCCAGAAACTCAAATCCAGTAGACTCAGAATAGCTGAAGATTTTCATGTGCATATGTCTCATGCTAAAATTAACTTGAAATTAACCTATTAACTATTCAGTTAATACATATTTCAAAAGTATTTAAAAAAAAACAAACAAAAAACCCTCTAATTTTGAGTCTCAATTATGGCCTCCCTTCACCATAAACTGCTGCTTCTCCTTTATATAACACAATTTCTACTTTTTCTAAAAAGATGGAAAAGCAACGTTTGCACTAACTGCATGCTTTATTAACTCTGTAACCAGCAAAACATGTCTTCAATAATTACAAAAGCAACTCTTAGGGAAACCAAATTGTAGAGCATCTCATATTTCAGAGTCTCTAAATTATGCCCAAAGATGTCCCAGAGAAGGTTTAAACTGTACAGAAAACTGAATGGTACAGTAAGCCTTCTCTTGTTAAATATACTGAAGCCGTAACCACGGATTCCCTGACTCCCTCTCCCCATAAAACAAAAAAAGTGCTTAGTCCTTTGGGTAAAATAAAAAAGCTCAAAACCAGGTCCACCAAATATTCTGAGATTATATTCTCCATGCCCTATTTCCCCACCCCTCCCAGGAGGAAAATATAAGATTTATCTTTAGAATGAAGAAATCATTCTACTGTGGGGGTTTTTTACTATTTTATACACATACATTTTAGCCAAACATGCTGCGTAGCAGAAAGCACTAGCCAAAATAAACACAGTGAAGTACTGCAGTGCAGTTTGTGTTTCACATCTGCACCGTATCCAGCACAAGAAGGGTCCAAAATAAATGAACTAGTTGAACTTAGCCCGAATTGCATCAAAAATTAAAGGGGTCTAATTAAAGGGAAGATGTAGATAACTCTGTTGATGGCATTGTCCAACCACGTCTGAATACCACTCAAGCACCACATACTCTGAATATAAGCTCCATGAGAAGTATCTGACAATTTGGAGTATCAAACTCCCTGTTACTGATCTTTCTGATTTTGTGGGCAGATAATTTCTTGTGTGTGCAAGAGGAAAAGCATACATACAGCAGCTTCTGCAATAAAAAAATACTAACCACTCCACGAATTTCCAGTACCAGGTGATGTTCATAATACCAGCTCATCTTCTGGGTACTACTACTTTTTGTCTGTACAAAAATACCAGCAACAGCAAATGATACTCATGTACTGGGAACAATAACAAACATTGGGATCCTCATAACTTCTGTGTTTTCCAACTTTACAGGTGATTTGAAACTCACAGATCTCCACTCAAAGCAGCAGAAGCTGCTGCTCCACCACCTGCATTAGCACTTGTCCCTAGGCAGTTATTTATGTCAGTAGTCCAAGTTCATTAGCTGCAATGAAAGCCTAGAAATTTAAAGAATATTCTAATATTAGAAGCATTTTCTCAGCCTTCTGTCAATACCACTGCACAGCCACACAGAGTGGGAACATGCTATGTATTCCTATATATTTAAACACACAGAGAAGATTGGATTTACACCTCCTGGATCTTCAATTTTCACATAATTCACCATAACAAATTTGTGACACCAAACAGGATGCAACAAAAAAAAAATAGCAAACACATGAGGAAGGTGATACAGACAGGCTGCAGGCCAATATATTGACTTTATTGATGTATAGTAACCTAAAGGTACGATTCCTGTTCCCTTAGGGTTACCTGCTTACACTACTACCTGGCTATTTACTTCAGCCATTACCACAGAAGAGACTTCCCAGAGAAGACAAAGTATGACATAGTGTTTATCAAGGATTTTTAAGGTGATGGAGGTAACAAGAAGCTCAAGGAAAATGCATGCATGCCTTTGTTGGAGAACAGAAGAGCTGGTGATGGAAAATAGTTTATTTAACAGGGAAAAAAAAAACAGGATAGGTTTTGAAAAGAGTAAGCTACCTGTGAGAGATGAGCACAAGGAAACCTGAAAGTCAGGCAACCCTGGTCCTTGAACAAGTGACCACTGAAAATCAGAAAAGGAATAAACCAGCAGTACTTTCGAAAAAGTCAGAGAAAGCAAAGTGAAATTTATTTCAGAAAGGCTAGAGAAAAGGAGTTTGATCCAGTATCCAGTAACAGATTTTAAAATTCTGTTGACATGAATAAAGGGAAGGAGAGATTGGAAAAGCACCTGGAAATTTAAATTCCTGCCTTATAGTGTTCTCCATAGGGACAGAAAAAAGGAAAAACAAACAAAACATTTATTTGCTTTTGTTAACTCAGCAGGAAGAACAAGCAAAAGGAAAGACGCATGTTCTTGTCTTTATACTAAGAACTCAGTTACAGGAAGCAATAGGGGAAGGCAGAAGAGAAGGAAGACTGGAACATCACAAAAAAAATAACAAGGATTCTTCTGTGTAAGATGCCAAAAGAGTGGGAAGATATGAAAACAAAAAATGACAAAACCCCTAAAAAAAAAATCAAACAATGGTCATGAAAAAAAGATGATCAATTTGTTCATCTCAATCGTCAGGAGTCAATTTGTAAATATTACATGAAATAGTACTACTACGTTGTGGAAAGTATTCTTTTACACTAAAACATGAAGAAAACAATATTTTTCACAGGGCAAGTGATTAAGTACCAGAACAGCTGCCAAGAAAGGCTGCGAAATCTCCATCCCTAGAAATACTCAAACCAGCCTGGACAAGACCTTCAGTAACCTGATCTAACTTTGGAATTAGTGCTGCTTTGAGCACAGAGGTTGGATTAGAGAACTTTATTTAGGCTGTGATGTCCATTTTGAAAGCCATCAGCATCCAATTTGAACTAGGAAAGTATTTTTTTTTATTGGTGGCTTTCCAAGCTATTATCACCCAGCTCCCTGAAAAAAGGAATTAAAACATATTGCCTTGGCAGTACCAACATGAACCAATCGCAGGTTATTCCCCCTGATTTTTAAACTTGCAGTTATCTATAAATTGTCACTTTTCTGAGCCGTAATTTCTTCTAAACTCCAAGATCCAGGAAAAAAAAATGCCAACATTAATTTTGATAATAAAACTTTTAGAGATTTAGATAATAAAACCAAACATAAAAACTTACACATATGCCTTGGTTCTTGATGCCCGTGTGCCGTACTGTCTCAGTTTCTACACTATTTTTTTTTATAATGATATTAATTACACCTGTATATATGCAAGAGTATTTTATACATACCTACCCAAGTGCACACAGACATGCCACCACATGTAGGCAGTAAATACCTCTACAATCATCGATTTCCACCATACCTACATACTTAAACTAGGCAAATGAATTCTCACTACCAGCATGTCTTCTGCCACCACTGGTACGCATCTGGGCTCCTCCAACCTCCCTTCCTTTTCCAATACTCCCCTGATGTATTGCCATGAAAACCACGCCAACATGCTCGACAGATACAACATCCCAAAGAAACTCAAGGCTCAGGAACCTCTAAATCATCAGCATATATGGTTGAAAAAAACAAAACAAATTTTAAAACCTCCACCAGAAACAATTTTCTTGGTTATGAAGTTCCAACTAGCTATATATATTAAATGTAAGTTATCAGTTCATCCAAAACCAATCTCACTTATTCCTGTATACTGTTATACAAAATTAAATACAGCTGATTTTATGATGTGCAAATGCGCTACCGTAACACACTGTCACCATGTTACATCAGGCATACTGTGCCAAACTATTTCAGTAATGTTCATAACCTGGCACAAAGAAAAATCTAAATATACACAAAATGTAAAAAGGTGAGGCACAGAATGTACTTGGATAATGCACCAACAGTTCTGTAACTGCCTTCAAGCATCAGTAAGGTACAAATGGTAATAAGTTAAAATGGTAAATTTATTTTCCTCAAAGGAAGGAAAACTAACTAGGTCTGACACATTATTTAATAGGTAAAGTTTGTGGCCTATGAAAAAATATTTATGCTAGCAATTATGCTATATAAAATTACAGGAAAGAATATAGATATAGAGAGGTGTGTGTATATATGTATATATTTTTATATATATATATATATGCAGCACCATATATATATGTGGTGCTTTCAAGAAAAAATCTGCCCCATGCCCAGTTCACACCAGACTTTGGAGCTGAGTCACTTCCAGTTGTTTTACTCTGCAAGAATCGGTTCAGTTGTCCCACGCCACTGACACTAACACACATTACCATATTTCTCATACTTCTGGGAGTGAAAAAAACCTCCTGCAGCACCACTACAAAATATAACTTCACTTGCACGTTGAAGTTCAAAACAAATCGCAGGACTATGTGTTTCAACTGAAGGACAGCTGGTGAAAATATAAATATAAATATAGTTTTCCACTGTAAAACTGCATTCTGGTTTTGGGTTGTTGTGCATTTGAGGTAATAAGGAGGCACAGCTCTAAAGTAAATGGAAAAGTTCACTCCGATGTTTAATTTCTAAATAATGCTCAACTAAAATGGCTACTCTAGGGCAAGTCTGAAAAGTCCCTTAACACATTATTGTGAGCATCTGTAAAAGTAAAGTTCCAAAACTAATGTAAGTATTCGAGTTCAGACCTCACTTCTTCCAGTAAGAATATTCACAAGACAACTGGACATAAACCAAACAATTAATAAACTGCATTTTACTGCTTTATACAAAAACCTATTTTTAATTAATAAAATATACCCTCGGTGAAACCCAAAAAACTCAAATTCTAGCATCACTGTTACATATTCAACCTTTGATTTACCCCAAAAGATTGTCATCATTTTCATGGCACTGTCAACACTGAAAGGAGAAAAAGAAATAGATTGAGGTTACACTTACCTGCAACCCTCTTCTTCGAAGAATACTTGAATCATCCATATTTCGACTCGCTGATCACAAATTCCTGCTAAAGCTCACTTGCTTCTGGCTAGCTTTGCTCTCTAACTGTTAAAGTAAGTCCATTATTTTCAAACTTTTCTCCCCCTCCTGCCCTCCCCTCCGTCCTCTTGCTAAAAATAGGACATGGTCTTTCACTTGCCTGTCATGAAGATCTGCGGCCACGGTCTCTGACTATCTGTACGTAATTTTGTCTGCCTCTTTTGTGGCAGATTTAGCAGGTCACATTGGAAAAAAATCTGTTTGACTTTCCAGATCTTTTCAAGGTTGGATGTCTCATTCCCCTCATACACACAACTGTCTAGAAATATAAAATAATCCACAGCTCCATGTAAGGCCAAAGAGTGGAATTTAATTCAGACCCCACACACACTTAATTTTTGTTATATTTCAATTTACTTGAGCTTTTATAAGGGATCAGGAGACTACAACAGCTGCCTTCATTTAGTGTTTGTAATAAGCTCACCAAATCCAGGTCACATTTCCTTTAAAAAAAACCACAGAGTCACCCTTAACTAAAAAATCAATTCTGTCGACACACAGGGTACAGCACTAACAAAAAGAGAAAAAAAAATCCTCACTGTGAAAAAAGAGAAATTTTATTTTCCCACACTTTGAAAAATTCCTTGACTCCTCTGTAGGACAAAGCGAATGTCAGATTCCTCAGATACCGTCGCACACTCTTTTGTTTCTGCGATCTCTGAGGTATGCTGCTCCCCTCGTAGGTCTGCAGCAGGCACGGCGCATTCTTCACTTCACTGCCGAGATCTTGCGACTCTTACGTGCTGAAGGGGCTGGAACACATGTTGCAAGTTCTGAACGTTTTAAGAATTCATTCATCTATTCATCACTGACAGGGCTGTCTGAAGAAGCCCTTCCCTCTTCGTCATCCATGNAAAGGTGAGGCACAGAATGTACTTGGATAATGCACCAACAGTTCTGTAACTGCCTTCAAGCATCAGTAAGGTACAAATGGTAATAAGTTAAAATGGTAAATTTATTTTCCTCAAAGGAAGGAAAACTAACTAGGTCTGACACATTATTTAATAGGTAAAGTTTGTGGCCNAAAAAAAAAAAAACCCCACCACAGTTGAGCTGAGGCTGCCTCAGCCTGTCCTGCAGTTTGTGTTTTCCAGCTACCTTCACGCAGACAAGTCCAGCAAGGTCAAAAAAGGCTCTGCCCCTTTATGCACAATATCCCAATTGTGTTTAAAAATGAGCTGTGTTGAAAAATAAACGATGATCACGCAACTAACTATACCAAACACCGTTTTAATAAAAATAAAAACCTAGATCTGTTCATCTCTGTATAATTTAAATTACTGAGCACGTCCAGAAGCCTTTGTCCTACACATGCCCCTTCTACATGAGAAAGAAAAAAAAGAAAAAAAAAAAAGGAAATATTGCAAATATAATGAACAACCTACCACCACAATGACCTTCAATATTTTAGCAGAAAGCTCAAGCAACAGATTTCATCTCCTGATAAACGCTTAGGAAGAGACTGTGTATAACTTCCGAATATAAATATGGTATTTAAAAAGACCCTAACCTCAGAGTCAGGAGGATTTCACAAGATATATAAAAGCAACCAAACTTCACCAAGAGCTGTGTTTATGAGGGGATTTCAGCCAGACATCATGAAGTGTGCAAAAGCCACACCACCGAGAGCCCAGCCCGTAGGCTGCCTACCGCAGCTCGATGAAGTGTTCCTGCTCCCACAGTTATGACAGCTGCAAGACCACAAAAAAAAAAAAAAAAAGGTCTCGATACAAGCACACAGGTTGATGGTGCTTAAAGGAATATATATTTACATGGAAATCTTTTGCTGATCTTCATGCTAAGTGACCGAGTCACATGAGCTAAACACATCATCGCAAAGTCATCTGAAAGCAGATACAACTCAATCCCATTCACCAGGTTTTTCCTGATCCTCCGCAGGGCGAGTGTGGTCTTTTTATTGCGAGTAGCTAATAAATCCTCATCTTGCCGATACCTCCTTCCATCTGCCGTTTTAAACAACTGAATGCTGAATGAGGTCTGCAGAGTCTTTGTGAGCTCCCCAACAGGGCAAGCAGCCGCGCAGAGGCTGAGCTCATTTGCATGGAGTATACTGTACCATATAAAAAGCAGCGCGCTAGTAAAAACAACTCAATGAGACACTTGATTTTAAAGGAACAGGATCTTCTTTTTGAAAAGATAACTGGAAAACATCAAGCCATGCACAAAACTCTGCGTGAGACCTTAAGAATGCGTCGGCAGGGAGAACAGCAGTAAAAATACAGATAGAACTGTGTTTAAAAGCAGACTGAAACACGAGATGTTCATATGATAATATTTGTGATGTATTTCAGTATTACTTACTGCATTTTGCCATCAAATAAGCTTCCCAGAATAATATTCCAAAAACCTGTAACTTCACTTATCTGACGTTAGTGTCAAACAAATTCTGGTTTTGCTTTAAAAAAAATAAATCCCGTAGAAACAAAACATTTTGGCACGCATACTCAAGACACATTACACTCATTTTGCAGTTTTTTTAGTCCATAATAGACTTTAGGAATATTTATATTAGACATTGCAGTAACTGGATCACTGATCTTACCTCTTCTGACTAAGGCCACCGGCATTAAACAACTCGTACTGTGAGAGGGATGAAGGGATCTCTGCAATACCATTCAAGACCACTGCAATACCATTCACATGGCTATTTTCCTTCCAAATCAGGCACTAAATGAAAAGGTTTGAACCTGACAACAATAGTACAGAAACACCTCTAATTTCTATCCCTTAACTGCAAACACTGTCATTACCACATGCACTATCTAATCCTCCCTGGATCCTTTACCTTAATATTCAGACATTGCCAATTCTCAAAATGTCTTCACAAGTGACTTAGAATTGATTGAGGCTGGCACGAGTCTCAAAATACCATGAGAATCATCTGTTCTCTTCCAAATTTCAAGCTTTCTTGGGGAGAATGCTTTCAAATTGGCTGCCTGCCACACTTACCCAGTTTCTGGGGTAGTAAAGCCAATCAGGGCTGCTGTGAAAAAGCAGGCATGGCTTTCCTCTAGCTTTCCCTCTCCCCTTCCCTTCCTCAGAGGAAAAAAGCCTTATTTAAGTGTCAGATCAAAAGCCACCACCAAAAACATCCCAAATGGGGTGACCACCTTTTTCTCTTTCCTATTATACTGTTAGTGCTCTCCCACTCTCCTTTTTGTTTCCTTCAACAAAATCTACCGCAGAAAAGCAATGAGGGAAGAGGATGAGAGAGAATACCAAGCACCAAACTGAATCAAGCAAGGACAAATGGGATTTAAAAGGAACTCTCTGACATGGAAAATCCTTCATACGTAATATTACCTTTAGAAACATATTTGTCATTTCATTAAGAGATTACACCATCCCTGTGTACTCCTTTTAACATCTTAAAATGTCTGCAGACAAGTCTCCAATGAATGTCTTTTCATAAGACATTTCACTGAGAGATGTATTACTGAAAGCTACTACAACAACTGAAATACAGATGCAGGAAGCATTCAGAAAGGGTCTAACATATGCTTATCGGAAGAAAAATTCAAAATAAAACTTCACATAATATTTAAATCCTTTAAGAACTAGTCTACCTTAGTGCTCAACTTCACTACAAAAAAGAGGAAGATTAAAAAGAGGGAATTCAAACTTCCTCGCCAATAACTACAGTGATCTCCTGACTCAATTCTTCCCTGTTCCATCAAATTAACAAATACAGGGAAAATTTTGCTTTGCTCTGTAGCAAGGAGAAAAGGGAAAAGGCAATGTGATCTTGGGATCAACTGGACACAGTCCAACCAATTCCTGATTCCCTGGAAGCAGACTCCAAAAGCATTTCATTTCTGTTAATAAGATATCTCACTGATGCCAATTCCAGACTCATCCCTCTGCCTGATACCAAAATCTACTCCTCCCCTGTCTTGCAGAAGAAAAATCTGGAAGGTTAGACAGTTTCAATAACTGTCTGAAGATGACTAGAGTTTTCCAGCCATTAACTTCAGTGTAATCAAAGCAACAGTTCTTTCAGTGTTTCTGTAGCCCACAGGTTTCTGAACAGCATCAGTGGAAGATGACCAGAAGCTTTCCTTGCTGTGAAATCAAAGACCACAGGAAGTCACTATGAAGCAGCGCAGTTGTTTCTATGTACAATACATTTTACAAACAAACAATTGAGAAATTGTGAATAAGCTATTACCCTCTTACTCACATTTTCTGATCACCAAAGCAACTGTAAATGGAGATAAGTAAGAAAGGAGTCTGTATCTACTAAATTAGAGTGTAGCGATACATATGTACAAAGAAGTATCTGTGCAGAGTCACATGGCTCCTCTTTGAGCCCTGTTTGCTTTGTTTGGTCTACTGTGTATGATGAATATAAAATATCTCCTACATGTTATTGTAGTTGAAACTTGAGGCGTGTTTCAGGAATCGCTCAACATTCATGGGAAAAAGTTTCATCCAGTTTATTAAGAATTCAGTAAAAAAGGAAGAAGAAAACAATTCATTTTGCTATGCCTTCCTAATCCTTTCAGGATTTTGGCACTGCATCCTGTCTTTTGTAGACAGTACCACTGCATCCAGACGGCAACTACCATTGCCATAAAAACAGTAAAGGCTGTTTTAGCAACCAAATCATTATATTGTGGATCAAAAACCTGTGTACTCACTTGTATAGCTTACGTGAATTTGAATTCTATAGCTGCACACCATAAACCCCCAACAGGAAAAGTCTAAGACCAATTACACTGACAACTTAGGAAAGGTATTAAGCCACTTGTGATATTTAGTACTGACTACAGTAACACCAGAAAGTCTCACAACACAACTGGGACCCCATCATGGATGGCAGAGTGAAGGGCATCAATATTACACATCACGATGATTCAACGATGAACAACTTTTCATGTTTAGCCACGCAAAGAGCAATCCCATCCAAAAAATTAGGCCAAAATAAACGAGCAGCTTTTCTCTGCAACAAGATGTAACGATTTTTATTGAATATATTACTAAGAAACTTTGAAAAGAACAACACCCTGAAATAAAATATTGTGAATTCAATATTACCATTTTTCATGGTTCAAAACTTATCATTTTTCCTACTCTATATAGTCAAAACTTAAAAACAACAAAACATTGAGCTGTGGTGAAACTTAAAGATGTAACATTTCCTTACATAACATACTGTCTGCTGGGGGGAAAAAAGATTACTTTTCAAAAGATTATCAGCTGACAATTTCAATGAAATTTTTTTAAGTCCTCAGTAACATTTGTCTGTGCAACCAAAATGAGCCAAATGCTTCGCTGTCAATCTGAAACTTAAGTGCTTGGGGGTTTTGTTGGGTTTTTTGGGTTTTTTTGCATTTATTTTTATGTTTATCTGGAGATTTTATGTCCTTTTGAGATAAACTGACAGACTACTGAAACAAGGAAAGTTGATGAAGTAGCTTGTTTTAAAAGAAGAGGGGGGGTGAGGACTGAGGGGAGGGGGAAACAACAAACTTGGCAATCAACCTAAGGAAACTCGCCTGACAGCTTGCCTGGATTTCTTCTGGATTTCCTGCCTATTTACAAGATTCAGTTTGATAAACTAAGACCTCTGGAACAACGCTGTGCATTAACAATGAACCATAACAGGAACATTCTGAACCACAACAAACTCTGCTTACGAGATTCAGTCTCCGGGAGCAGAAAGGCTGGAAAAATGTCTAAAATCCTCAAGGTTTACACAGTGATCAGCTTTTCACCGTGTAATTTTCTGCTACCAGTTTCTTAGGTTTAGATTCCTGGGCGAGACTGCCCCATTCCCCACATTCAATACAACATGAAAGGCAGCACACCCACTAATCTTCCATAGAAATGTAAATTTGCTGTCTACAAAGGTGAAGGAAAGGGTTCTTTCGTTTACAGACCAACTGCTTTCATACTATACTGTACCACAGAAGGTATATTCAGAAGAGACACCAGCTTCCAAGCAGAAACAAACTCCTTGGCTCAAGCTCCTTTGAAAGCTAACATCTTTGGAAAGGAATCTTCAATTAAACTTCTAATATTTCGAGAAGATGTTGAATCCTCTCTGCAAACATTCTTTTTCCAAAGTTCAACTGGTATCAGAACATTATGGAAACTATTTCTCTGATGCTACATTTCAAATACAATACCGTTTTTAAAAGAAATGCCTTTTGATAGGCAGAGAAGCATTTTCCAACATATGTTGCAAATTTAAGCCTGAAGAAATGTCATTTCTGTTCAGTAAACATGTAGATCACATTACCAAAATCAGGATTCTCTTACTTTATTACAAGACAAGCCTCATACTTTAAACACCAGCAGTGATTACCTCTAATTAGAATAGCAACATAATCAAAGCTCAAGCACCCCATACCAACCCCTGTGTGTCTCCCTGATGAAAGGTGATGATACTTACTGAATAGTTTATAGTAACAACAAAACCTGTAGTTTCAAGAATCCCACAGAAGAGACATCATGAGCCCAGTCAACCCAGGAGCTACTTTGCCACAGAAAGTGGTTCTATAAAAGCTACAAATTACCAACGGATCTCACATCTCATGTAAGCACGTGCTCAGAAATACCCCCAAAATTTTACTTTACAGATTTCCCCACTCTCCTCTTCAGCTCTTCCCCACTCCTGGCCAGCAAGCATCATGTTGCTGCAGCCCCATCACAGCAGCTGTGGTTGGTACATGCATATGTGGCTTTTCTGTAGACTCTTGCCCAGCTCTTCTGCTTTCAATTCTTACTTCATCAGTAAAGCTACATTTGGCTTTGAAGTACAACCCAGACAGTAGTTGCATAAACATACCACTTCTTTGCAGAGCTAAAGAGTTTTAGGGACAAGATATGCAGAAGTATGAGACTACACCAAGCTGTGTTTCACTGTATTGTCCTCTCATGTAGCTATGGGATAGCTGCTATTTGGACACTCAATTCATCAGAACAAATATTAGATACTTCACAAAGCAAGGAACCTCTTCTGTTACCCTAGGATAACATCTACAAATAATGAGTTAGACTGTCAGACACATTAGGAGATTAGGAAAAAAGCCAGGAAAGTTAACAACTGATTTTAATTGTTCTGAGCAGAACACAGTCTAGAGCACTGAATATATTTTAAAACTTAATCTATGTGCAATTCATTGTAATATACCTTTAATTTTAAGGTCAGATGGAAAACAAAGTGCTTCGACACGTGTCCAAAGTCCATACATACCATTTTGCCTAAGACATTCATCATATAAATTCAAACACTGCCTTTCCAGTAAACACTTGAAGATTCTGCAGCTGGGAAGGGGCAAGCCTGGCTACTCATACAGACTGGGGGCCAAACACTGGAGGCCAGCCATGCTGAGAGAGATTTGAGGGACCTGGCTGACAGCAAGTTAGACATGAGCCAGCAGTGTGCCCAGGCAGCCAGGAGAGACAACTGTATCAAGCTGCATGGCCAGTCAGCCCAGGAAGGAGATTGTCCTGCTCTACGAAGCGCTGGTGTGGCCTCACCTTGAGGCCATACATCAGTATGTCCCTACTGTCATGGGGGGGCCAAAAACTGAACGCCCGTCCAGGGAAGT
>VXBZ01004682.1:289076-329775 GCA_013399135.1 Heliornis fulica | reverse complement strand
GAAGTGTTATGAGGAGAGGCTGAAGTCCCCTGGGTCCGTTCAGCCTGGAGAATAGGTGGTTGAGGGGAGACTTCATAATGGTCTCTGGCCACAAGTTGGACCACAGGACGTTCCACACCAGTATGTGAGAAAGAACTTCATTACAGTGAGGGTACCAGAGCACTAGAACAGGCTGCTCAGGGGGGGTTATTGAATATCTCCTCCTCTGGAGATATTCCAGACCCATCTGGATGCCAACCTGTGCGACCTGCTCTAGAGAACCTGCTT
Organism: Heliornis fulica; assembly: GCA_013399135.1. NCBI lineage: Eukaryota > Metazoa > Chordata > Aves > Gruiformes > Heliornithidae > Heliornis > Heliornis fulica. The sequence continues at coordinate 329,508 of VXBZ01004682.1, read as the reverse complement.
TGGCAGGGGTTGGACTTGATCTCTGGAGGTCCCTTCCAGCCCCTACAATTCTGTGATTCCTGACAAGGGAAGGGGTAGGTGCTGACCTCCTCTCTGTGTCAACCAGTAACAGAACCTGAGAGAACAGTGTGAAGCTGTGGCAGGGGAGGTTTAGGCAAAGGTTTTTAACTGAGAGGGTGGTTGGGCACTGGAACAGGCCCCCCAGGGAAGTGGTCGCAGCACTGAACTTGGCTGAGTTCAAGAATGTCTGGACAATGCACTCAGTCCTGTGCTCTGACTGGGCTGAGCCTGTGTGGAGCCAGGAGTTGGACTTGATGATCCTTATGGGTTCCTTCCAACCCAGGATATTCTATGATATGACAAAACATTCGGTGTCAGAGGGTTTTACTCTCCCCTTCTCCATACCCTGTTATCTAGGGAGACATTTTACAGTGGTTTTTTGCTGATGGATTCTTACAGATTTTCCTTCCCTGGTCTCAGACAAAATTTTGCTATGCATTTCTCGCAATTTTGTCATCTCCTTAAAATGCCAGACAAGTTAAAAGATGTTCTTTTTTTTATAAATACCACTTTTCTCAACGTTTATCCACTAAACTAGAGCACAATCTAAAAGAATGATAAAAGAATAAATTCATTCAGGATTTCAAAGATTTACAGTGCAACAGCAATTTTATTTTTTCTCATTCTTCCTCTCCTCCAGGATCTGTGTCAGAATTAACATTTTTATGGGTTCTGCTATTTTTTTTTCTTTTAAAGCTATTTTTCCTATTAAAAAAGACACATAATAATTTGGCAATCTCTCAAACTTTTTTGGTTTTGCTTACCAGACTCTATTACATATATTCAGAGATAAAGAAACAACAGGGATAAAGAAACAAAAGACACTTAGAGCCTCAAAGAATATTTTTCAGAGGGAAAGTGTGACGTTCATTATTTTAAAAGATGTGTGAAGACAACCTCCTCCCATTAAGATTGCAGGTGAGGAAAATGCTTGGATTTCAAATTAAAATTTAAAAAATATATATATATATTACATTTCTTGATAGCTCTAGTTGCATTTTACTCCCAATTCAAGCAGGCAATTCTTACCACTTGACACTACAATACCGCCGCGTTCAGGAACAAACAATTCACAAAACCAAACACGCTTCATTGCAGCAGCAATTTATACACAATGTATGTTTTTTAAAGCATTCACACTTCCTGTTGAATTACTAATATAACATTGAGCTTAACCATTGAAATCTTGGGTTTGTTTATTGTTGTTTTGTTTGTTTTGGAGTTTTTTTCAACTGTACACTTACCAGAAAAAAAAAAAATTGAAAAATGAGTTCCGTGCGTCATTTGAATTGTCACCCGCACTTTTGTTTCAGAACTGACAGAGAATATCAATGTGTTAATTGAAACAAGCAGTATGTAATCCACAGGACATCTTTAGCATATGTTTCTTTCCAAGGGCTGACAAGAGCTTTCTTGGATTTTTCAGCTCTCATCTAATGTTTCCATTTTCAAGCTAAAAATATGAACAGAAATCTTACACGTTAACATAAATATGCATTTCCCCAGCAGTATCTTTCCACGGACCTTGAAAAATACAAATTGGAGTATGGTAACATTGGCAAGAAAGTGTTGAAAACCCCATCTTTAAAAGCTGTATTTCTCTTCAGAATTTAAAATGCCCAGAAAAATAAATCCAATCATAAACCTAGCTCCATGATGGAATATTCTTACTGATGAAGGAGAATGAGCTAGTGGATGTAACAAGGCAAAGCTCAATACTCAAAGCTATCATAATTTAAAATTAGACATAATTATCCTTAACAAAACCAGGCACTGTGGAAAGGGGCTTTGGAACAGCTGCTCCTCTTCAATTTAAATGCTCATTTGTTTTACATTGACCTAGAAATCAGTATCCTCCTAACCAAAAGCCAATTAGATAATAGTCTCTCTTTCAAGCTTGTAGAATACTAATTTTTTTAATGTCTTTAGTAGTGAAAAGCAAAGAAACAAACTGCAGATGATGCCACAAGTATGCTCTGCTCCAATATGCACAACCAAAATGTGAGGGTTGCCTCCTTCCTTTCAGAAAGGTCAGATTTAAAGTCCAGGGAAGACGCCCATCACATCCTCGTGCTAACCTCTCAGTGCAGACTCAGCTGGGGACAGCCACAGAACACCGCAAAGACAGCACGTGGAAAGCTCTGCAGTTTGCTGGAGCAGCATCCTGCCAGTCCTCCCAGAGTAGAAGTAATAACGCCAAACTGACAAGGAAGCACTGCAAGCAGCATGTCAAAAGTTGTCCTTCCAACCCTGCCCCGAGTTAGGTCGCTAACGTGAATGTTTTTGGAAACAGAAAGATGGCAGATTCTTCCAGCACTGCAGTATAAACAAGCTGCTTCTCAAGCAACCAAATTAAAGACATGAAGTTTCCTACAGACTTGGATTTGTCTTTCCCTCATCTTTCTCCCTCCCCTAGCCCTTACAGTGCTAACTCCAGCTCTCCCGTTTTACCTCCACCCAACTGGAGACAGCATAAATATTCATGTACAGATCTGTTCCAGCTCTAAAGAGGCAAAACGATGATGAACACCAGTTTGATTACACTCACATACAAAGCCATATGATTTCTTGGTCTTCTGCGTCTTGGCAGCATCCCTAGAGAAAATTCTTTCCATGAAACAAGTAGAGCTTTTTCTAAATGCATCAACAAAAGAAGCTTCTTGGAAGACTGATATCATACCGAGTTTGACAGGATCCAGAAAGAAACTAATTAATGCAGAAAGCTACATTAGAAAACAGAGAATGCAATTCTACCAAAACATTAGGTCTTCACAGAAGAAACGCACACTGGCAATCACTAGCATCAAGCCACAGATCCATTCTGAAAAATATCTGCTAATGCAAAAGGTGGGTGGTTTGGTACTGAAAGGAGCCTTCTGCAATCACCAGAGTTGTGAAGTAAACAAGCCTGTATTGATGGGATGATCTCACAGCAGAACACAAATCTGTATCGTCAAGGTGGAATTCAAGGGAAGGAGAAGCTCCATCCAGAACACGTAATGCAGCTAAAGAAACTCCTGTCTCCTAAGGTTTCCTTCTGAAATCACTGAAGTTGAAAGCAGCTAAATGAAAGCGTGAGCTGCGATGGACAACACACGACCATGACAACAGCAGCGTGATTCCAAGTACCCCTCACACTTACCAGACAGCCGCGTCATCAATTCATTGCAGCACTCTGCTGTCTATCCTGTGCTCCTAAATTTGCCCACTAGCAGCCCCCGTCCCTTCTTGGTACTGCCTTCAAAGCTGCTTTTGCAACAGGAATATGAGGAAAACTCAAAAAAATCCCATTCCTGCCACCAACCAAGAGTGAGGGTAAGTAGAATACCCAGGAGGTTTCAGAGCAGCTAGGATGATGTCGATTCCAGGCAAAATAACTGGTTTAATCCTCTATCAGCTTTCCAATTAAAGCAGAAATAACATCAGTTGTTAAAATTTTTATGGGAAACTGCAAATGAATCACTGGAGTTTCTGAGAAGAGCTCTTAGGTGCTTTTGGATGGGGTAGCTAGGGGCCTGCGTGTTTAAATTACTGTACAATAAACATTTACACATCAGACTTAGAATTTTTAACTTGCCTGCAAACTTTACTTCTAAAAAGTGTATCTCTAGGAAACAGAAAAACTGACAGGTTCTTAACCCGGGAAAACACCTAAATTTTTAAAAGTAGCTGTCAGAAGAATTGCTACTGAAATGACCATTCTGTGTCAACACAACAATCATGCACCCAACATTATTCAGCATTTCAATCGATAAACTAGAAATAAGTATAAAATCACTCATGACAAACATACTGTAATAGAAGAGTGTAAACAGCAAGGACAGCACTGCCAGGGTTATCTGAATGACTTAGTAAGGCTGCTCTATTCGAATACTGTCTCAACCAAATGGCAATTTACACTCATAGGAATTAGGATTCAGCCAACTACAGCATGAAGGGAATATCTACAATCCTGTAACTCCACAGATCTCCCCCAGATCCCTTTTGGTACAACATCTGCCAGTTTCCAGTCCTCAACTACTGAAACTATTTTAAGCAACAGACTATACAGTACAAGTAGTAACTCACACTGAATTATTTTAAAGCTATGTCATTATCTCCTTTTACTCACTGTATTAACAACCTCCTTTATTCTGTTTTTAACCACTCAACTTTCCTTTTAACCATCTTACTCAGGGGTAGGAAAGAGGAACACTTCGTTTCCCTGCCTTGAAGAAGAGGTCCTTAACTTGGTTCCATGGAGACTATAAGGACATAAGTCTCTTGGCTGACATTCCTTGCTCTTCAAGCTTTCTAAATCAGTTCATCTTTTTGAAACTGAAAGCAACTTCAGAGGGTTTTTTACTACTTTTAGCTGTGCACACATATATTTCAGTTTCAGCCTTTAGGGTGGCTTTTTGACTTATATTTTGAACCAGAACTGAGCACTGCTAGGAATAAAAGCAATGTTATGTCTCCTCCCACGGGATCTTCTTTAGAGCTTCATCTGTCTCATGGATCAGCCACTGAATGTGTAACACCTACACACATCACATCCCAGCATGGCATGTGTCCAGTCTACGTATGACTTGCTGAAGTCTCCCACTAACATTTGATTTTGCAGTGTCTGCTCTTCCCTGACACACTGCAGCCAGCATCACCTATCCTCGTCACACATGGGCTAGTACAGACTCCAGATCAGTTCTTCTTAATTAGATACAAGTTTCATCACTCAGGGGGGCTAAGCTGATGCTTTGTCTATTTCAAATGGGAGCCTTAGGAGGATCTTTAAACACGTGGCATCACCCAGCCGCAACCCCAACCTCTCTTAACCTTTCCCACGTACTTTGAGGACACAATATTGGGAGAAAGAACTGTGTGTAAACAAGACAGCCAGTCCTTAGCATAGCACTTTGGGCATTTTATGGGATTAGAGTCATTCTCTGCAAAAGATATAGCAGAAAAAACTAATACTTATGGGCAGTGGACATTATTATGCACTTGACAGTACTCTGAACTGAGGGATTCAACACACAACAGAAGCTTTTAACAAAAGAATAAGCTCAATTATGTAGCTTAGGTGAAATGAAGTTAAATCAACTTCATCCATTTTACTTAACACAAAATGGTCTTTAACCAACCTTTCACTACTTGCTTCAATGGGAAATTATGATCAGCTACTTTTGAACCCCCAAACTACTGGAGAAGTTTCTTGATTTATGAGGAAAAATGCAGCTAGCAATTGCTAATGGTTGTCCATGACTACTCTCAAATGGAGATTTCATAAAACACTGCTTGATGGTAACAACCTTGCTAGTAATGGCACCAAAAAGGGACATCAGAGAGGAGACAGAAGGGCATGCGTCCCTAATGTGCTTTACTGAAGAAGTTGGGCACAATACCTCTCCCTTGAAATGACTGCAATATTCAGTAGTCCAGGGGGAAGAGCAGCAGCTTACCTTTCACTTACGGAAAAACAGGAATTAGAATGGTAAGAGATATCATATCATTGCAGGGCCAAGTTTAATGGCCAAGCTCACCTCCAGTTACATGTGTTTTAATCCACTCTTAACAGTTTAACAGGGCAGTTGATACCACAGATTTGTCTGATAATAATCCATATGGAATGAGACACCCCCCAAGGTTTTCAACACCTCTAATTTATACAAAGATGTGCTGCCATTTTCTTTTTAAATCTAATCTATACATAACTGATTTATAAGTAAAAGCATCAAAAAAATTATAAACATGCCATTCGATTTATTAAGAGTGTTCTCTTGGACTTAAGTTGTTACATAAATCAACTGTATCATTACCTGATGTTCATGCATGTTCCTATCAGCCATAAGAAAGTCTGATTTTTCTTTCTATTCTATGCCTGGTATAACTCAACTATTTCTCAGTCAGCAACATTTTAAACACAGTATGTAAATTACATCAAGAAAATAAACATGTCAGCAGGCAAGTAATCATGTAGGAAATAAAAGATGTCACTGTCAAATATACCACTTTAACCAGCTACCTATTTAATCTGGATTTATGCTGATGCCTGATCAATAAAATTTGACAATGCTGACACAGTACTTCTCAATTCAGATGTATTGAATACAAGCAGAACTTAGAACTTGTTCCTCATTTCTTTCCAAAATCTTATCGGTTTACCTCAAAAAACATCTTTTTTTCACAGGATTGTTTTGTTCTAATAGAATCACAGAATCACTTGGGTTGGAAGACACCTTTAAGATCATCGAGTCCAACCACAGCCTAACTCTGCCTAATCCACCTCTAGACCAAGTCACTGGGCACATCTCTTTGCCTTTTAATTCCCTCTAGGGATGGTGACTCCACCACTTCCCTGGGCAGCCCATTCCAGTGCTTAACAGCCCTTGCAGTAAAGATCTATGCATGCAAGTTCATAACACTCTGCTTGTTACTTTATTTTGAAAGAAATTATTTGATAAGTGAATTTTAAGGCAAAACATCAAAACCTTACCTAAAATCTAGCAAACTGCTATCAACAGATTTAATAATACCCACAAATTTAATTTTACATTGTATAGTGTCATTTGAGCAGAGCCAAAGAACTTGTGGATCAGAAGCCTGACTCACACCACCATTCATTTAGCAAGGAGATACTACAGGGTAAATAATAAATAAATAAACGCTGTACCAAAACAAGTAACTGTACAGGAAGAGAGACATGTACACATTTTGCAGCAGTAAAATTGTAATACAAGACACAAATCTGTAGCTTTCACATTAAGATTTTTCAGACCAGTAGTTGACAGCCCGAAGAGTTTACAGTGAAGAGGGATTAAGGAGGTCACAGGAGTATTATATTTGCACACAAAGCAGTCCAAATTCACAACTTTTCTGGCTGTCAACAAGTAATAATTTTTCTTGTAGGGAAGTTTTTAAATATTTTCTGGTGGCAGGGGCAGCCACAGAGAAAAATAAACACTTCTGGGAGAAAACAGGAGGGAAAGGAGAGCTTGAGAGCATCAGAACAGGCAGGAGGGATCATGCTAAAAGAGATCTACTCCTGCACAGTCTGCAAAGCTGCAAATGGGCAACCAAGGTTAGCAGCACTGATGAAATGCAAGCAGTAATGAACACTGTGACCTTTGTCTCCAAGCCTTGGATTCCTGACACTGGGATAAATACGCCAGGTATTTTCCTTGGCAACAGTTCAATTACCAATATTCAGGAAATTCGAGAGGCAGATTTGCTACACATAACTCTGCACACTTAAGTATCTAACTAGAATTCTTAGTGTGAAAAATTTAGTGCATGCACCCTTTGTTCAAACAAATCACATCACGGTATCCCCTATAAAAAAGGCATGCAAATGTTTATTTTGAGTGAAGACAAACACAGAAACCATGCTACTTTCATGTTTTATGTGAACTCCAAGGCACAGAATTTTAATTCCAAATTTCAAATAGTAAGTTGTTTTCATGGACAAACTATGAACCCTGCCACAGGAGTTCATCACACAACTTTCACTGCCACTATACCATATGACCACATTAAAATAACGAGGTTTGGACATTCATATCTTCAATTAGAGCTCTGTGGCTTCAAGCACTTAAAGAACAAATGCTGCCATTAACCTAGACCTTGTTCCTCAAATATATTAACGATGTTACTGAATCATGAGTTGTTCCTTGTGAAGATGTCTCAGTGGATCCTACCACAAAGCAAAATCTTGAGGATTTTAATAGGATATTATTTACGGTATAAAATTAAAATCTCCCATGAAGTTATCTCAACAGCTCATTTATCAGACTCAAAAATATTTTAAAGGTTATTTTAGGTTAATTACATTTCACATCCTTTTATGACAGACCTTAAAGCCCACACATCTTTCAATCCTCTATTCTAAACAATTTTATATTGCAAATAACTTAAAAGTTCAGTGTGATGCACATTTTTGCATATTTGCACTGTAGTCTTGACATGACAGTGCTTTATATTCCTGATGTACATAGAAGCTTGTTTTTTTTACTTTCTTTCTTTTAATAGAAGCTTGGTCAATAAATAACAAAAATGAGAAGCACCTCAGACAGTGGTTCCCCACTATTACTAATAAAACAGCCTCAGCACTGGGGGCACCCTGTCAGCCAATCTTGCACTATACACACTTAGCCACAACTGCTTTTCAATGAACAAAATTGTGATCGATCCAACATGTCACAACACAAAATTCCTCCTCATCTATTCCTACAAGAAACAAATCTTTGAAAAAACAGTCTGACCATTATGTATATTCTTTTCACAAAGGGAAGAGCTACTGATATTGAATCTAAATCAAGCTCCCTAGTGTAGTATTTATTCTGACATCATACCTCATGTTCTCACAGCATAAGGACTCTCCCTGTCCCACCAGAGAAGAATTTAAAACTTGGAATTCCTGCAGAAATGCTCAGGTTAGCAATAACAACATAGCAAACCCCAGTAAGAGATAAAAGTATTCCCTGGCTTTTGAAAAATTGACTTTAAAATCTAAATAACTTTAACACAATCAGTAGTAAGAGAATTACACAGCCACACTATATCCAATGACTGCAGAAGTAAGTTATTTCATAGCACCATCCATTTGAGCTTCAAAAACTTCCCAAACATTAAAAAAAACAGCTTTACAGAAAGTCTATGAGCTATGCTTCACTCCCACTTCTACCAATGAACAAATGACTTAACCTCTTTGTATCTTAGTTTATCAAAGTTCAGATATCACGATTGTTGGATAATTTTCAGGCTTTAATATAGTTTCTCACTTAATTCTGCCAAGAGATCTCACCTCTCCCCCTCCAGTAATCTCAAGGTAATACAGAGTTCAGATTAGCCTGAGCTGCAGTTGATAAGCGGTAAAACCTATAAACCACTGTATTCCCACCTGCCTCCAAGTGGTAACCAGTCACTGAGTCTCTGGAGCTGGACGAGTTAGGAGGGCTGGAAAGACAACATTCTGCATGGCTTGGATAAACCAGGATGATGCAGCGTAGGAAAACATACCAAACACACAGTGGCAGTGAAACATCAAGCACTATGCTACTAATTTCTAGAGCATCTTCAAAGCTTTTGCTTAGTTGAAGAGTTCCAGGAGATTATTATAGATGTCCAAAAAGCTCAAAATTAGACAAATGAGCTATTTCATGTTTCAGGACTGATCCTCCTATTTCTACATCCTAGGAAACAGTTGCCTGAGCTGTTACCAGACACAGAAAGCAACCACATTAAAATACTAAATGCAGGCATCTCACACTGCCTTTCTAGGGAAGCTCCTGCCAAAAAATCACCAAAACAAAACAGCAAATTTTCAACTATTTGAAACTGAAACCCAGAATTATTGTCTACACCATTATGATTTCATAGAGAGGTCAGTAAGACCCACAGAACAACACACTCGCAGAACAAAGCCTCACTCAGTGACAACGTGTGTGCAAGACAGTCTGAATAATTCTTTATATTTTATCTTAAGTTTCCCACAGCTCCCCAAGCAAAAAAGCTAATTTTCCATGCATACTACAGCAGTTTCTCACTTTACACCTACAATAGTGCTGCTGTCAGGAACAGAACTGACTGCATCTGCCAAAAACCAATTCAACATATTCATAGACAAAAAAATAACACGCAGCATCTGAAGATAATGAGAACTGCAATCATTCAAACTGACAGTCTAGTGCCTAACAATTATCACTAGGCAAGTTTTATGAATTCATATTTCCTACGATGACAAGCCTCAGGTTACACAGAAGGGTGTTCAAATTTTCTTTCAAGTATGGAAATCTCCTTTGAGCCAATGAGTCCGCTCCAAAATGGAATTCACTTAACTGAAATGAGCAAAAAGATGCTGACTGTGTTTAAGTAATACATTGAAGCTTCTTCAGAGCAATATGCTGACTGTGTTTAAGTAATATGTGCTATATATCAAACAGAACTTTAGTACAGAATTTATCACAATTATTTACTGTTCTTTACACAAATAAAAATTAATTATTCAGAATGAAGTTTATTAGTGCAAAAACTTGTCAGGATATCAGTTTTGAATGTCACTGTGAAGGAAGCATCCTGAATCTCTCACAAAAAACATGCATTTTTGTTTTCCTACCACAGACATCTGAAAGCTCTGACAAAGGTAAGCCTCTGCAAGTGCTCTAAACACTTCCCAATGCTCAGAATACTTACATATGTTCAAAGAAGCTCTTCTGCACTTCGCTTACTTCTTTGCAAAGGTTTTATTCTCCACTGTTGCACATTATCAGATACAAATTCCCTGTTCTTATTTTCAAGTATTATCATTCAGCTCATGCCAATACACACAAACCCTCTGCCCAGAACTTGCTCCCCACCTCTTCTTCAAACCCAGTGCCTTCACACAGATGCAAGCCTGGACACTGCTTTAGTTCTTCAAGCAACACTTATCTTCTACCTACCTCCTTATGGCCACATCTTACAAAACTGATAACGTGCCCAAACTCTCAAAGATTCACCCGTAGACTTTTCACCATAAGTAAATGGAAAATTTTAATTAGCATGCATAAATGTAGACTTCACGTGGTCTTAATTCAGAAATCCACTTACTTCCCATCCCAGGTTATTACAACTGCTATTTTAAAATGTCATTTCCTTACCTTCACACAGTAATAAAACCTATTCATTCATATAGCCATAGCTTCTGCTATTTTTGGCTTTTCTAACAATGTGAAAATATGAAATTCTACTTGTACAGTCGTATAAGTTCTTTACTCCTTAAAACAATTTATGATCTTCAGCAGCTACAACTTTAATGATTTTTCTTAAAAAAAATATTTTCAGCTGTACTTAGCAAAAAATACATAAGATACAAACTATAAGTAAGGTTATCTATGAGAAGACATTCTGGGGAAAGCACAGCTGCATGTTTCAGAACACAAAAATGTAAATGAAGTTCTCTCATCAGATCCCAATGTCTGGTACTGTAATAAGTATCCAGTCAATCAATGGGAGGTGGCTTTATCCACAAATGGCATTTACCATTTGCCCCCCTAAAGAGCACTGTATTTTTCAATAAAAAGGCAGATTGCATCTCATTTTTTTGAAGGAGGCAGAAGTTCAAGCTCTATGCACTCACCTCACTGCCAGCATACGTATCGGGCAGAGAAGGGGAGAGTACAGTGGAAAATCAGCTATCGCCCTTTGTAAACCGATGTTTAATCTGCTAGTCAGATACCTGCTAGTCAATACAAACCCTATTCCTTCCAAGATCTCATCACTGTGAAATTAACAACCCCTGCCCAGATGCCTGCACAAAGCAGAGGTCCTAAATAATAAACAGAAATCCATTAAAGCACGGGGGACTAAGTAGGAGACCCAGAGACAGAATTTTATAACTTGAAGGGGTTTTGAACCAGAGTATGAGAAAGCTTGAACTGCCAGTTCCACTTCACTAGGCCTTCTGAATTACTAATTTCTATCCTGAATTGGCAATCAACCCAGAATTAAGGTCTCCTTTAGCTCAAGTCCACAGGAAAACATCTCTATCCCTTCTTTAGGCTGCCCTGTAGCATCAGTGTGAGGTGTTGTGCACACAGCTCGCTACGCAGAGATCTCCAGTACTCCAGCACCACCTAGCAGGGCACAGACCAAAATACAGTTAGGCAACACAGCTTCTGACCCAAAAACTACTAACTGTAAAGGTTTATATAGCTAGCTACAAATAGTAATTAAAGAGAAAAATATATTATTTTCTTCATTAACTATCCCAACCATCATCTCTGTTACTAGAAAAGGAACCTTGCAAACATGGGATGGCATTAAAACATGGAGCTAACACTGCAGCTAAAAAAACAGGCCAGGTTATTAGCAAGCAGTTACCTGGAACACTGTCCCAGATGTGCCTATGATGTCAGTTTCCTAACAGTTACCAAGGCCTCTAAAAACGTGACAACAGCTCACTTGGATCTGCAAGCCACTTACTTATTCCTGTCCTCTGTGGCCGGGCCACCAGCAGATGTCACAGCAGCACCACCATCTCCTCCCAACACCCCAAAAACCTGAATTGTCTCATCCACAAACCCAATTTAACCACTCTACTGCTAATATAGCTACAATGAAATAAAAAGCAAAGGAGTTAAAATTTAGAAAATAAACAGTATATATTCTCTCCTACATCTAAAAAGCATATCCCAACTTGAATGTCAGAGATAACATTTCAGAGAGCAAAGCCTGTCTCAGTTGCCAGGTTTCCAGTACCAGCTTCCCTGCAGAGCCAAGGACTCACGATACTGCCTGATCCGCCATTCTTCAGGGCACTAAGTGTTCAGAATAAATCAGGCTGCGCAGGCAGCATCACAGGCTTCAGTGTTATTCAACACAGGGAGGTCTTCAGCTTGTAATTTTAGTCTTCACAGTTTTCTGTCTTCCAGATCACTATTCAAAATCTGAGAGTCTTTTTAATACATATTATTTATTTATTTGTGGGAACGGGGGGAAAACCCACTTCTAGAACAAAACCACTCTCTACAACAGCAAAAAACACACAATTGTCTCAGTTATTTTTAACAATTACCTTACAAAGTAAATATGAATCCATAATGACTCTCTGAAGAGGAGACTGACCGACCCTACAAAGCAATCTTGCAAATCTGGCATTGATTTTAAAAGTACAGACTGTTTAGTCAGCAGATTTCCCCTCCAAAGATGAAGAAATGGCTCTGACATTGTACAGAAGATAAGGAAGAAAGTTTAGACCAAAGAGGGAACTGTAACTGCCAGGTTAGAATCCTCAACCTCATTTTCAACAATGACATTCATTTTTTCCAGTTCAAGGAGCGCAGCAAGTTTCGGTTCAGTACTGGCAGCAGTTTAGAAAACTGACATCTGTGTGTTCAAAAAGAAATTCACAGAACCACAGTCCAAAATCTCTCACAAAAGCATCTCATCTTCCACTGATGGGCTTCTTCAAATGATTTCCCATCACCAGAGGAAAATACATGACTGGCAGAAGGAACACACAGAGTTTCTTATTCTTGGAACATCTCAAACTTTCCTGGTTATTAGTGAGGAATGTGGAAGATATAGTCTAATTAATAGGTAATTGTCAGGTGTTTCTTTCACAAAACACTGGAGACAATGCTTGAGATCTCTCCACATGGGTAAGGGGGTGGGACAGACAAAGCCCCTACATATCTTTCTCCCCAAGTGTAAATACATATTCAGGGTAAGTCTAGTGCTCCAGTTGAGCAACTGTCCTTGAGTCCTCCAGTTGAGCAACTACTGTCCTTAACAATAAATAGCAGGGGAAAAATCATCCCTCCCCCTCCCATGAGTGCTCCAGCCCTGGAATATTAACACCTTACAGTGTTGATTCTGGCAATTTCATTCACACTGAGTTTCATCAAAACACGTATTTGCAAGACACTCCTAATCTACCTCTTCAACAATAACCACAATATTCTCTTTACAAGCTCTTTTTCCTTTCTGAAATGAAATAAACCTTAAAGCTCTTCCTGCCTTTTTTCATGAGAGTTCACCCATATTCCTGATTGTTCACATCATCTGCATTTAAAAGAAGGCATCTGCAAATTGAGATTTCAGATAAATAAAACTAAGTTTAAGAGATTTTGCACATTATTAACCTTCTGTTCCTTAGACACACACTTTATACACATTACCTACATGCCCAGTTTTTACTGCATTTGGGTCTTAAAAGCAGAAACCACCAATAAAAAGCCCAAAATGATGTTTTATGTTCGGTTGGGGTACTTTTTCTCTGATTACTTCCTTGGCTATCTTAGGGATTTAAAAGTCTTAAACAGGATGCTCCCCACCAGAATTCAAGCGACAAGGATCAGAGCCATCCGTCTTAAGTGATCAACTGAAGGTTATCCACTGAAATCCTCACATATATTTAGAAGGCACATGGATCAGATCACCATCTATCATTCCACGATGATACCACCTTGCATTGTCTGCCCCGGCTTCTTTCTCAAGTCAAGGATCTAGTGGCAACTGCTATGAGAAGCATTAATCCAGACTATCACACATGTAGGAGCTGAAAGATTCTGTCTAACAATACATTGTGATTCTGTAGTTGAACATGCTCAAATTTGATGTATTTCCAGTTCTTGAGTTGTTGCTGAAAAGCAGCCCAGCTATCAGTCTTGTTTCAGAAGCTGCAAACTAATTTCTATAGATTTGCCACTGTTAATTTTTCGCTTTGCAAATACTTTCAAAGTTGAAAAGAATGCAATTCAAGCTCAGCAATCTATAGGATTAGCAGTGGTTAGAAGTAAAAAAAAAAAAATTACTGAATGCCAGCAAAACAATTTAGTAAAGGAAAATCCACTGATATCTGAATTTCCAAAAAGAGGGAGAAGAAACAATGTACGTAGCTTTGAGCGTTCTGGCTTTCCTGTAACACACTTCCACTTCTCTCTAGCTATAGGTCTATTGTATTATAACAAATAATAAAAGAATTAAATGCTCTGGCAATCAAGGCTGGCATATTAAAATGACACTCTATTACTGAACCTTCTCATCTCTTAATAGAGCTGTTCTTCAAAGGACATTAATTATACTGGCAAGAGACCTTTTGCTATTCTAATTTGTGAAACATACTTCAGTACCACAAGCATATTAAAACAGCTGCAAACATGGAACTAGCTCCAACATCCCAGGATTTATTACATTTAATTAGGTGTTCATCTTGTGACCAGCTCTTTAGTCATTGCTTTAGAAGCCCACTTCATCTAAAAATTCTTAATTTCTAGGCTTAATTAAATGCAGCTGTAATTAACATACAGCTCATCATAAGGTATACACATAGCATAGTGCCTGTGTGCTATAGAACCTAACTCTGTCACAGAGGGACAATGTGGATTTATAGCTGAATTTCTCTACTTAAAATTATTATTTTGAAGTAAGTTATCAGATTTGTGTTTCATGTCAGCACCTTTGATAGACAGCACAAACACTGCTATGACACTGAAAATAGATATTAGCAATATGCAGAATTGTAACATGCAAATGTATCTGCAGCTCACCGAACTGTATAAACAGCTGTTAAGCAACAAACTAGTAACACTAACTAAATATCTGAGAACTCATGTTTTCCTTTAAAGCACAGTTATTTCCATTAACTTAAGCTATGAAGTTTCAAGGCATTTGCCTGCCACTGGAGAACAGGAGTTTTTAATCCAAATCAGATACATACTTAGATGCCAACTTCATGTGAGCATTTTCCCTTTCTGTTAATACAGTCAAACTGTAACCCCCACTAAAAATAAACATTTAACACAAACACTGAACAGCCACCAAACTAAGACACAATACAATTAAATCAGGAAAAAAAAAATCAATGTAACAGTATGTCTGAAAATGCTAAGACTACAAATACTTCGTTGTGAAATCAAAACTAGTGGCAACACAAATACATGGCTTTCCGCTTCACCTCCCTGGCTATTCTCTAGGCCAACACACAGAGGCAGCTGCTCAGAAAGCCATTCCCCAACTAAACTTGTTTTAAATGGACAAGATCCCCTACCCACATCTACTAGACTGCTAACAATATTTTCTTTCAGGTATCAGGTAGCTTAGGTAGCACTGAAAAAAGCTTCCCCAAAAATACATTATTCTTCACACACACTATTTTCCCCCCGCTTTTTCTCAAAAGCAGGATGAACATATTCTCCTCCTAATTCACCCTCTACCCTAAAAAAAGGATCCAGAGGAACAAAATGCTGCATTCACCAAGCAGGAGCAGGGAAAACAAGGTAAAAACTAAGTCACAAGGTCACACCACTTTTTATTTATAGCAACAAATCGTCATGAGGATTCCCAGGCTCACTCACCAAACCAGCAGTAAGTGAAGGAGCAGATTGTCCTAGGGACTGATTTCTCATGCGGACCAGGTTTGAGGTGTCTCCAGGTGGCTGCCATACCGTCTGTCCCACTCCACTGTGGATGCTATTTGATAAGGGAAGTAGCTGTTTTCCTTTAAAAACAAAACCAAAATGCTATCAGTTTGGTTTTAAACCAGTTTGCAAGTTCAAAATATGATGCTAAAAACAAATATTGTGTGTGACAAAACAAATACTGCACGTGACAAAAAAGTGTATAATAAAAAAGCAATTTAAAGCTCTTGGTAGGTTAGAACTTGTTAAAAGCACACTAACTGTGAATTCATTATGTTTGATAACTAAATATTCACAAAAAATCCAGTTTATACTGTGAGGTAATGAGTAACTCCAAAACCTCATAGAAAGAGAATTTTATCAGCTTCTATCTTTCCATATGTCAACACAGCTTAAAAAGGAAACAGTATTTGCTGCCAATTAAACAATTTATTGTCCTACAGAGGAAAAACTACTGTTGCAAAATCTCTTAAGCATAATTTTTTTAATTCTTAGGAAAATGCATTCATAATTGTAAAATATTACCTCCTCTAAAAAGCTTGGCTATCTAGACATCCCCACTTTCTCCTACCATTGGAACATTCAGCAGTAGATTTCATGCAGCTGTAGTCTGAATATAGTGTGTTTAGTCATTGTTTTGAACCATGGACAGATTATTTTCTGTCTAAAAAATGTCAGTCTTCAGCAATATCATATTATCTCAAAAGCAAGACATTCTGTAGCTTTCCCAAGTCTCCTTTGTATCCGATTGATTGATTGACGTAGACACTAAGCTGTGACGCTACATAAACAATGAGAAGAGTAGTTACTATCTCAATAAGTCAACACCATTGTACTCTACTGCAGGACATACAGTTATTATTTAAAAGGATCTGCTGAATACATTTATTTTTTTTCTAGTCAATATAACACTTATTATAAAAAAAATGTCAAGCTGTAAATTTCCAACAGTGAGAAAAAAGCAAAGTCAAAGTAGGTCATATTTTGACTCCATCGAGCTCAACAGTTTCCTTTCATGTACAACGTAATTCACAAAACAAAAAAAAACAAAAAAAAAACCCCCAAAAAATAGAAAAAAAAATAAAGAGAAGATTGTCTGTGGTCAAAAACACATAAATGAAAAAGTCTGTAAATCTGGACTCTGTTATTTGCTTCCAGACAACTTCCTCTGTAACTTTGGGTCCAACAACCTCTGTTCTTCAGTTTTCCCATCTGCAAAATGGGAGTGAATGAATAATACCTCTTCCTGAAAACTAGGACTGTAGTGAGACGTTTGTTGCTCTAAGTAGCAGAAGTTGGCATCTTTAATCACACATGCTGTAGAAAAAATACTTTTTTTTTTCCTCTCAGAGGCAGAAAGCTATTTTACTTGTCACATAATGTGCTTAGCCATGATGCCAGGGAGCAGGGTGTGGGAGTGGTGTCTTAAAAAACAAATAAACCACAACTTTTTAACTTGTTTACCTTCATTTTCTGTGAAAGTTACAAGCAATGAGCCACATACATGTACACAGAATGAGTCAAAGTGCAGGTGAGATGAGGAGGTTCAGCTTTGGCTAGCAGAGCCACAGAGCACAGACCTTTTTCCCGGTCCCACTCAAGCTGGGTACAGCTGTGGACATAACATTCATGGTTTGCTCATTTTCAAGATTATGTGTAAATACAGTGACTGTCTCCAGGGATCTAAAGCTACAGAAACGCACACTGCTATTATAGGATATGTTTATTAGTGCTTTACTGAGATAAATTCAGCAATTCAAATAATATAATCATCTAATAGATCAAAATGTCATTGGATAAGAACACGAATGATGTTATTTAAATCTCCCTAAGATATAAATGCAAATATCTCCTTTCAGTTTCACAAAATCTCAGTCCAGGAAAACAGAACTCCATCAAGAATCAACTTAAGCCAGTCAGTTTGCACCTATACTCTTTAAATTTATTTGCTTTCGTTACAAAAATAAGATGGAATTTTGTTCAGGACAGAGCTTGAAGCTGAAGCCTTTCCCTGGCACGCTTCAAGTCCTACATACATTCCAAACACCCACATCTAAAATACATATCTAAAATCTACATTTTCTTATCCAATTGGGTCAAAATTCATCTTATTGGGGATCTTTTCCTCTTCATGAATTAGGCTGTAGAAATTAAAAAGTCATTAAAATGAAGCAACAATTTCTGAAGAAACTATCATTTCAGAACAGAAAATTTACAGGAATGTTATCTCCAAACCAAAAATTACTTTCTAAAAAGAAACAGAACTTCTCCTGTTTTCCTGCTTCCTCTGAGTTACTTTTTTTTTCTCATTTCTATAGGGGCAGAAGCAGGGTGAGGGGTGAGGAGAAAGAAAAAAATAACACCAACAGAAAACAAACTACAATGTCATTTTCAGTCACCGTAACTACACAGCTATTGTTGGCTGGTTAATTCTCCACTAGGAATTAAGCCACCTTAGAGACAAACTTACGTGAGGGCAAGGTATTGTGAATGCTTCAATTTTTCATAAACAAGCCACTTACTACAAATAAAACATTAAGACACTAAGACTGTGCTTCTGTGTCTTCCCTTCTTATATATTCATCTCCTCTAGACCTGGCAGCAAGTTGTTATTGAGACTAGAAGACACTTGACCTAGCAGCTGATGCTAGAAGCCCTACAATGCCAAGCCAAAATAAAACAAGCATACTTTACTACTTAATGAACTCTATTACACCTAGCACCTCAAACATTAAAATATTTTTCTTCCCCAATAACGTATGAAGGACCCAGGACTGGATATATTTTCACAATCACGTAAGTCAAGTCCATGCTGCAGCTAAAATGGGTGGTTTCACCCTCTTCCTCTTGCCCTCTCATCTCAGAGTTTCCAACCTTTCTTCACTAATTGCATGTTCAGGCAAGCACAAGTAGCCTGAAATGGGAAGAAATGAGTTGCAAGTCAACTGTACAAAATTTCAATAGTACTGAGCCAGGTCTGCTATTTCTAGACTGATCATGCAGCTATGTATGTTCTAATGCCAGCATGACAGACTGATACCTGCTCCAAACAGTTGTCAAACCATTCCCTAGCCCCCATGTAACGTCTTTGAAAGAGAAAACTACTGAGCTTAGTCATCCATTTTCTGGCTACTTACTAGACGACACTCACTGCACGGTTATACAGTCAAACTAAATTTTCTGTCAAGGCTAAATACTGTGCTTGCATGAAAAAAGAAAAAAAAATATAAAGACTGAAAAATAACTCCTTAGTAAGCAAGATTTTTACATTGAATCACAAATGACTACAATGCTTTTGAAGCCAAAAAGAAGCTAAATAACAATTTGAACCTGATATAAAGTCAGCTTTGCATTAAGAAACAATATAGCAAAATAGGCCCAGTTACAGTCAGTGCTGACCCTAAAACCAAGAGAGGTAAGAAAACATTGTGTTGCCTAAATTTCCATTCTCCCCTTCTAACTTTGTAAACTAAAAGCCTTAGTTTGTAATCTTTCACTCTGGGTAATATATAGAATTTCACTCTAAATCAGGTTTTCTCTTTCACTCCTTTCTACTGATACTTGGGTTTTTATCTTTCTCTCACATAAAATTTTGTATGCCTTCCCAACAAGAGATCACCTCTAGTTTTAAAGAGATTATTTACTGGTATCTTTTATTACAACTGTTACACCAATGAACAATACTGTGTCTTTAATGCTAATGAACTGTGGTATGGTCTTTACAAAATGGCATACCTGACAAGGAACTTGCCAAACTACCTCTTCGTAGCTTGCAGTCATCTTGACTTAGCTGACGATGGAGCTTGGTTTTCCCAGCAGATGAAAAGATGTCGGGGTTGCTGAGCTTCCTGCAGCGTAACGGAGCAGACTCGGTTATCACCTCCTGTAGAAAGAAAAATAAGCAGAAGTTTGTTAATGACAGTCTCTCCAAAGAGTAAGGGGAGGGGGGAATAAAGCAAGAAAAACCCAAACACACACATCACACACACAAAAAAAACCTCACTTAAAATTGTAAATTCTTTTTCTGTGCCACGCGTATGCACAGAAAGAACATCACGATATCTCAGTCAAATATATTGAACACTGCTCTTGCAAGGAACATCATTATTCATACTCAGAAAAAGGCAATTATGCTACAGCAGTTATTTGCTCTTACAGCATGAAGGAAAAGAGGCTACTGAAAACTCAGGCTCAGCTTTGTTCAATCTGCTTCCTGCTAAAGCAAAGAGTATTTTCTCTGAATTTCTTGAATATTTCTTCCATCCAGTCTATTATATACCTCTAAAGAAACTGTTGCAATGTCTAACTGAAATCCAAAACTCCTCTTATAAGCTACAGCTCACAAGACCTTATGTATCACTAAATAATTAGGATAGAGATCATCCTTTGTGTAATGTCTTCATTATTACTATAAACAAAATTAAACATGTCTTTGTCAGAAACCCTCCCACACATGTAAATTCCCTTCACAGCATACAACAGACTTTCAATCAAAGCAGCAGTAGGTACAGCAGTGGTAGGCACAACCTCGGTGCTCTCTTCACACACTGAACTGTTCTGGAGGTACCAAGCTCCCATTTCACACCCAAAGAACTACGAGCATAGCTATCACACATAGATTTGAATATAATGTGATGCTTTCCATTACAGCCTATATAGATGAATTTGGCCAGGTTCTCCCTTCCCTGCAGCAACGCAATACATCCCACATGTCTTAACGGACGGCTCCATTTTATTTCAAAGGCTTCTCATTAGCTATACAGCACCTCAAGCCATACTTATTCTCATAAAATCTTAGCTAAGGCAGAAAATAAATGGAAAGGAACACTTTCTCTGCATGACACATTCACCACATGGTTTAACACATCGTTAAATCATGTTTAAACCAAAAATTAATCTACCATCAGTGAGTTTTAATTAAAATTTGCAGATTCCAATCACAATCTATGTCTGAGGTCATTAATTCAAATCTATTCCGTCTACAGTGTTATGTCTCAAACTGTAAAAACCAGATCAGGGCTACCCACTCCAAAAACTTCAAGANGAAAAAAATGAATTTGGGTTTGAAATATAATCCTCACTTAGCTCCAAGACACTCATTCTCAACTTTACTTTGAGCCCACCTCCTTTTAATCATGCAATCTTCTGGCACCTTACGATAGTTAATAACTTTATTTGTTTATTGATACTTGTTTGAGGGACAGGAATGCTTTTGTCCACTTTTCAGTGGTCCACCTTCCACAGGCTGAGAAGTACCACACTGATACAATTCCTCCCTCCGGTTACAGTTAGACATTCAGTCGCCACACTGTCTAAACAAGATCAGGAGAGAGGCCTGTGTAACTGAAAGTACATCAGTTCATTTATCCAGTTCATCACTGGCTGCTAACAGTTGTGTTGGAGCAAGAGTGGGGAGAGGCACGAAAACAAGTGACCTGGGGTAGAGAAAACTGCTTGAGCTGAGAACTGCTTTAATCCAAAGGTTCCTGAGACACATCTTGGAGCAACGAACCTAAAATTTTCACTTGATTCTGACCTTTTCCAAAAAGGTACTCAAGATCTTCTTTCCCAGCAGCCTACACTTCCGGTTTTCTGTCATTTGGAGAGCTGCAAAGACATCTACCACAGTTTCTGTTTGTACTGAGGAGTAAGCAAAGTAATTTTAAACTGGAAGACGCGCAGTCTGCCAGCTCGCCTCTGAAAGCTGCAGAGGCCAAGGGCAGAAAGTATCTGCTGTCTCCATTGGAGATGGCAGAAAGTGGTGACATGCATATACATGTCTAATTAGACACACAGAAATACATATATGCACTTTTAATATGGCCCATCCTAAATGCCTCTAACATCTAAAATCCATCATGTTTCCCAACTCTGACACCCAGAAATTACCAGGCCTCAAAAAAACCCACGGGCACCCCAGGCTACAAACAAATTAATTAAATTCTCATCCAGCCTACCGTCTGACACTCCTTATGCATCAAGTCCAACAAATGTCCCCAGCATCCTTCAGTATCTACCTACTTCCCTGAAACGAGTTGTAACGCTGCACAAGATGCAACTGTTGAGCCCCACCGTCCATTTACCACCTCCTCACACCAATTCCCTAGAAAAGCCAGCTTTTTCCCACCCTCACGTGCAGGCCATTGCTGTGATTGCCTTGCCTTCACAACAGTGCACCCAGGTGCCTTTGGGAAGGGGAAGTACAGTCTTGCATGTCAGGCTGATGCAATAACTGTAGTTGTTCTTTCACCATGTTCAGCTGAGCTGGGGCAGGGAGAATATGGTAGACAGAAGATACACAGATGCTCCCACAGAGCACAAATGTCAGAAAAGAGGATTTGGGGAAGGGGAGCACCAGGGACTGGGGATAACGCTATGTGGAATTTCCTCACCTGTTGCTTTGCTGCTACTTCACTTTCACAAATATCCCACAGGTCTTAATGATGGTTTAGTGTAACCACCTTTGCTTGAACCGTACTCCTACCTCACTGACAAGTGTCCAATAAATCTAGTCATTTCACCCAAAGTCAATATTTAACAACCACATCAACAAAAGGAATGAAAATAAGTACATGAAAGAAAACAGGACATTAAGGGAGAAAACCAAGGTATTCTTTTGCCTGCAAAAGATTTCGGCAGAACAACACAATACAATAACAGTTTTGAGATTTTTTTTTGATAAGAATACCCATCAGCAGCTAATGTTTCGAGATTAATATGAAGAAAAAGTGTTCTAACTGTGACTTCTTTGTTCAAGGCTTTGGGGTTGTTTGGTGGTAGTTTGGGGTTTGGAGGGTTTTGGTTTATTGGTTTGTATTTTTCCTCCAAAACACACACATGCATACATCTCACCAACCTTTCTTGATGAACTGCAACTACAAAAAAAAAAAAAAAAATTAACACATTCCTTCCTTCGGGCCACGAAAGAAAGGGAAGACAGTAAAACCAGGTGCAATTTCTCTGCTATATCTCTCTCCACACAATACATAAACAGTCCCATACCCCTACCAACCAAAGAATATGCCTCATTTCCCAACCCTTCCCCTTTTCCCTCTACAAAGTCTCTTCTTACTGGTGAAAATACGAACAAATTCTTGATATTTCTTCTCCAGTTACAGCACAGGTCTGAAAAGCTTGTTCTAACATCTTAATCAGAAGTACTTCAGTAATCTGAAGGAGCACATGGTGCACCAACACTGAAGGGCACACCTACTGCTACCACAGTATCTGCTCAGCTGTGACATCCTGCCCACATACACCTTTCAGCTCAACCCAATGCTACGTGCTACATCAGTGCATCATTCCACATGTTTATTCAGCTGCCAACCCAGCATAAGTGGCTCCTCCCTTCCAGGACTTGTACCACAAATATATGAAAAGAACAGTGGAAAGGCAACAGTTTCCCATGCTCGCAAACCATCTACACTGTCTTCTACAGGGGACAGGCTTAGTGCATATTACATTGGGAAAATTCTTCAAAAGCCCTGTTTTGTCAAGCATATTAAACACTGTGGCAATATTCAGAAGACTACATAGCTGTTAAATATTTTGAAGAGGTCCCTGAAGATGTCCCTGCTTACTGCAGGGGGTTGGACTAGACGACCTTAAAGGTCTCTTACAACCTAACACATTCTATGATTCCATGATCCCAATCATGTTATGCAGGTTTATATAGTTTAACTCACTTTTCAATTAATTAAAAAAAAAATCCAATGCACTGTTCTGTGACAGCCTATTTTGTTTTTAAAAATGCTAAGTACTACATGGACAGTTTAAAATTTCATTTTCTATGAGCTATGTAGCTCATTGTGTTAGGAAAACAATTAAGAGGGAAAGTTTTAATGTGACAACAATAGAGTTGTCTTTCATAAGACTGAACTTTATTTCACCCACCAAAGCCCAGCTTTAATACTGCAGTTCATAAATGAACTACACGGAAACAGGAGTGGTTTATGTTACAATTCTTTAACGAGAAAGCAAAAAGACCTCACAGGAAGGGATCTTTCTGTGTTCTTGCCCAAAACAAGACACAACAGAGAGGACAGAAAACCTTCACACAACATTCCAAATCAATGGAGAAAGAAAACTGCAGTATAGAGCATTTTGCTTGCATGCTTTCAGATTAAGAAATGAGACTACCACAGCAAGCGGCTGGAGAACAGATCATGCAGCACAGACTGCCGTCACTTTGAGGACTCCACTTCCACATTTTTTCCAAAAGAAAAAATTCTTGCTGCTTTAGAAGGAAAGCGTTAGTAAGCATGTAACAGAAACACTTTGCTCACAGTTTGGAAAGGACTGTGAGTCTCTCCAATTTCTTTTCAAAGGTGACAGAAAAAAAACCTTCTTCATTTACCTTGGCCTTGTGTCTTTAGCCTCAAGGTAAAAGTCAGGTTCAAATAGCCAGATGACTCCTGCAAAGCTGAGGGCTGAGGACAGGTGTCACACAAGCAATCTTGATTTGCTAGACTATTCCCACCAGTCTCCTCCAAGGCAGACAAAAATTTGCTCACCTAACTTGAAACACTAGGATAGGAAGGACCAGAGGCTTTCCTAGGTAGTGCAAGGCTCTGTGGGTTTTTAGCTTGGTCACTCAGCACACTGGTACAGAAAAACAATTAAAGCAGTTGTGCCAGTAGAAGTCTGTTTCCTGTGCCTGAAGCCTCACACTGGGGTTATTACACAGATCACGATGGAAAGCCAGACAGACTGCAACAATAGGTGAAGAAAAAAGATGAGAAACCATATGTGCTTCTTGATGTGTAACATTACACTAACATCACACATTAAAATCCCCATCTGGTAAATTCTGATTACAGCTACAAAGCACCTTCTCGGTCATCTTTTCCATTTCAATGCACAGGAAAAGTCTCTCCAGCAATCCCAGGAAGAAATAAAAGAACAAGCCCATATACCATCACAATGATTTTCAGCAGCTTTTTGAAATGTTCTTTTAATGATGCTGCAAGAGAGCGACACAGTCCAGATCCTCCGTCTACAAATGGCAAGTGGGGACATGTGTCAAAGACTTTCCTTGACTTGCCAGACAAAGTACCACACAATCAGTGAGGCTGATGGATCAGCAACAGATCAACATTAGGAAAAACCTGAGGACCTGTCTTTATGGCCTACATTTAGGATGGAACAGATCATAAAAAGGAGCACTTCCTTACATGTAAAAGTATTACGACCAACTAAAAAATACTGTTTTCCTTGAGATATCTCTGACAAACAAAATTACACAGCTGTGACTATTAAATATTCTGGTCTGCAGGTTAAAGCACATTGCTACTATCTGGAGGGGAAGCAAGGGAAAAAAAAAGTTTAAAGAAGTTTTGTAATAACTAGCAATCCATGAGTAAGAGAAGTGAGAATAATTTTTATTTAAGCCTGATGAGCACAACAACCTAAGATCACCTGGAAGTGAATTCTAGCAAACTGCCGAGAGGAAGAAAAGAATTAAAAGTTAAACACAAAAAATTGGCAAAGAATACACTAATATTACCTTATTTTTGTAAGGAAGGTTACTAACGAGCAATGAAACTCAAGGATAACTTGATGCTTTCTGAATTATATTTAAGCAGTAAAAACAGTCAACATGGAAAGCTGTGTTTTCTATTTTTTAATGCAGTACTCTTAAAAGATAAAAGCCTGCTGTGTCAGGATGCTGTGCACATATCTGAGAAGTATTCTTTTTTCCTCATCTTTTCCTCATCGCTTTATATATAATACATGCACACCGTTAACAAAAGACAAACCTGATCCTGTCATTAGGTCTTCTCTAATGTATTTTAAAATACACTGAGAAAAATATTAGAGGCCTGCAGAACAGACAGGAAACCAAATACCTGTCTAAATAAGTAGCACTTAGCAGAATTTAATAATAGTATTTATACTTCAGTATGTAGTACTGAAAGTTGGCTTAACTTTCTAGCCTGGACACAACATATTGAGGAGAGATGGCCAGCAGTTTACCAGGAGGATGATGTGAGCCCAGATGTGACCAAAATTGTAGGCTAAATAAGAATTTGTAGCTAAAACTCTTCCTAAGTGTATCTGCTTAACTCATATACTTGCCAGGAGCATCCTGAAAAATGTCAGACAGCAGAACCAAGGCAAATCACATTACACCAATATAGCATCTTCAAGGCTATAGTGTATTGGCTTCCTACAGCAACAAGTGTTAGAAAAGTTTTAGTGATTGCATTATATAAAAGTGTCAGTAAAGACACAGAAGAGTTTTACAACATACCTCTCTTTAATATCTCTCTTTAATTTAATAATCTGAAAAACTCTGCAATAAATCCCAACACTCACACAAAGGTAAATACATAAACTTAATTTAGAGTCACTAGTGAGTATTCAAGATGACTGGAAAACTATGCATTATGGCCACAGTGATGTTCTCATAGTTACACCGTGTCACATATGTACGTTTGATATTCTGAATACCTACAGCCTCCTCTGTGCACTCACCTGCAATTATAGCACACATCACAGAAAAGCTACAACACAAATATAAATCTTTCTGTAAAGTAACAACAACAACAACAATAATAATCCCCCAGTTAAACAAACAAGAAAACCAGGGGAAAAAAGAATGTTTCCTGAAAGACATACAATCAGAAACCTATACTCTGAGATGCACCCTCCTTATCTTGTTCTTCCAATGGGAATTATTTATTTCTTTATGCTAACTCCTCACAAAAGCAACTGCAAGGCATGTTTGATCAGAAGTGATGAATTGAAGCTTAAATGTTGTTTCACCAGGGAAGTTGAAGTTGTTAAGTTTGTTGCCAAGTGTTCCCAGCTGCAGGAACACATTAAAAAGCTTGTTAAAAAGAGGAGTAAATATTTACAGCTATGTACATTATTACACCCTTTCTGAGGATCATTGAGATGCAGAATCATTTTATCCCTAATGGAACCAGTCTGGAAGACAAGGTAATCTGTGATTAAATATCTGCTCGAATGTTTGGTCCCTCTATGAAAACACAAATAACACCACAATGGTTTAGGCAAGCAAAGTATTTCAGGATCTCCCAAGGAAGAGAAAAAAAAAATCGTGTAGCTCCTGAATCCGGTTTGCAAATGCCTAACAGCAAAAGAATTTCATGTAGGAAAGAAAAAGCAACTGAGCCTCTATTAAAAGCTGTATCAAACTTTACAGAAGCTCAGGGAAACTGCTACTATTTCATATCAATATATGAAGATATATCAAGAATTAAAAGCCACCTACTACATGCTCTCCAGTTCCACTGGAAACAAAACCAATCTGAACAAAGGTCGTGCATGTTAAAGGCCACATCATTCCTTTGTCATTGGTATTCTAGGATGAGTATTTCAAACCTAACAGGTTGTACTGAGCAGGGAAGTCACTCCCAGCCAGATAAAACATGAACAACTCCATAATTCACCACCTGTACATTAGAATCCTGTCTGCTTTAAGGATTAAAAGGACCAAAAAAAGATGTGTTTTGTACTAAAATTGATGTCTTCTAACACCAAATAACACCTCTCTGAAGATGTACCTCCATTAAACTCAGAAGATGTGCCAAGCATGCACTATGTCCCAACATTGCTGAGTAACATTACTGCAAGTTCTCTTTAGCTTCCTATGGGTTATCAGCTACTCATTTATATTCTATATTCTTATTAGATTTTATACAGCCAAGTAAGATGTTTAGATTTGCTAAAAAACATAATCTATTCTATCAAATGCCAGTTTCTCACAGATTTATTCAGATATTTAGTATACAGAAAACACTGAATTTAACAGCTTTTATTATAATTATGCTGGAAGAAAGAGTAGAATGGGAACTGCTTAAGTAATCAGACAAGCAGCAGAAACACTGCTGTATCTTTAGCTGTGCATGTAAGAAGACCTATGATTTCATATTGACTATAAAAAGGAGAATTACCAGAACATTCTGCAGGGTGCCTTGATTCCCTGCAGCGATGATGCTATTTTTTTGTTTAATGAGTGAGATTTCACATATCCAAATATAATTTTGTTCACATTCAAATATTGTCTCATTATCAAGGAAAGAGCAAAACAACATAAATTGCCTGCTTATATCTGTGCACATTCTGTTCAATGCCTATACACAAAGTAAGTCAAGTGATTTTCACTGGGAATGTCAACTCCCTGTTTATCTAAAAAGAGATATGAACAAGACCTAGTGATAGGTTAAAAGTTCATTGATTCCACAAGCAATTCCTTCATAGGAATAGAACCTGGAAGAGAGTTTCAGCTAATATTATACATTGCAGACAGGAACCTCTGGGTAACATCTCAAAAACTGAGAAGTTATCCATTTGATTCTCAACCCAAAACGTACAATTTTCTATGTCTAAAGCACAAATAAAATACATTTTAAAGTAAAACTATCTGAAAATACAAAGTACAGCAAATGAACAATAATACAGTGCATTAAAATGTGCATGCTGCATAAAAACTACTTATTTGCTAATAGGAGAGGTCTAATATTCTTCTGAAAAAAAAAAAAAGTTTCCCAAAGAAAACTGCTGAGTCATTAAGTCTGAAGTATGTCTCAAATAGGAGTCTCTGTTGGTCCAGTATGAGATATAGCTCTTTAACTGTCTCAAAGCTAAGGGGGCTAGAAGAGAGAAATCCATGACCAACTGCTGTTCCAAGGCTTGTTTCAAATGAAGCTGCCTACAAAGAAAAAAAATAAGGTAACTCATAGACTGAACTTTGACAGGGAAGTGCTCAGGTGAGTTAGAGGGGCTTTTCTAATCAAACACTCAGTAACTACTCATAGATGTGTAATAAAATTATAGGATTTATCTCGATTGATTAATCTCACTTGAATAGTACGCATTACACCAAAAGAAAAATCGGAAACCAAAAAACACCTCAGGAATCCTCTAAGCATGCTACTTTTTCACCCAGGATGCTTTTATATATCCCAACTACCAACTGAATAGTAGTAGTAGTGAAACTATGCATAGTTATGCAGAGATTAGTAGCAAAATAAACTCTAAAAAGGCACGATGGTCTGCTAAAATACACATTTGAATCTGGCGTATCATCATTGAGGAAGTTTGTTATTTGCAGCAGGAAAAAAAAAATTACATCTTTTTCTTTGTGACAGTGAAAGTTCCTATCCTTTGGCATCAGTATTTTTGTTTCCATGAACCATCTGGAACTTTCTCACTTCCTGCTAGAAATGAGATAAGCACATTGATGCACAGCAAAACTAAGAAGCACTTATGTCAAGTTTTCCCAAGAACAAATTTTCCTCAAACTCACGAGCAGATTTGCATGTATGGAATGGGAATGAATCATCATTTAATAAGACTGTAAATAAAACTACTAATGGCTAAAGGAAATGATGTTAACATTTGGAAACACAACAAACACTTAATCCTTAGCTTTTCTTAACATATACCACACAAAATCACAGACAAACTGATCAACAGTTCTTATCAATGTCTGCATCACAAAATGGAGTTTTACAGTCTGGCACAAAAGCTTCTCCTTGCCGAGCAACATGGTACAGCTCCATCCCAAAGATAAAACATCCAAAAGGCTTTTTTTAAAGGACCAGCAATATATACCTCTTGCCTTCTGCTTGAGAACAAAGCCCATTCCCACCTGTGAGGTTTAGGAACACCACTGGGCCTCAAGCTCAATGGGAAGGACTGGAGTCAGCAGACACTTCTGCTGAAGTATTTGCTAAACCAGCAAAACAATGCTGTAAAGAGATTCTCCTCTGTCCTAAAAACAGGGATCAAACAAAGGTCAAAGAACATACAAACAGATAACTGAATGTGTATTTTACCTTTCCAGGTCATGTATTCTTGCCACCTTCTTCACACTGCACAGGTCTAATTTAAGTAATTTAGTAAAACCAAGAAAGAGATATTCGCTACTAATATATCACTGCATCTAACTATGACTAAACGTTTAAGCATCTAAATGCCTACAGTAACTATTAACTACACAACCCATTTATAAACTTTCCTCTAAAACAGTAACTATATTTGTACTCAGTGATCTTCTGGTGCTGTCCTTAAAACTTAACATCAGTTCTGACCACTCAATTTCCTTTTAAAGGTATTTTCTAAGGCTACATTTCAAAATGTGATTTTTATGATAATAAAGTGCTTGTAAACTAAAGATTGAATGGCTTGATTATCATGACTAATAAACCTGT
Source organism: Heliornis fulica (assembly GCA_013399135.1). NCBI lineage: Eukaryota > Metazoa > Chordata > Aves > Gruiformes > Heliornithidae > Heliornis > Heliornis fulica. The sequence goes on along the minus strand of VXBZ01004682.1, from coordinate 299,390 downwards.
TTTAATCATTAAGCATTTCATTTTTGAGATCACGGGGCCTTACAATGCTTCTTTCAAATAAAACTGGAGTCTCACTCCATTTCAAATGGAAGAAATAAATCATAAAAGGAGGTGTTGCTAGCCTTCCCTGTATGTAAGAAGAGAAGCAAACCCCAAGTTTAATGCCTAGGATAACTGGAAATCAACACACAGAGGGAAACAACCTTCCTGCAAACATGGAACCAGGCTTAAACCCTTTGTAATGTATAAATCAGGTGGGTATGCAGCCCTTCTTCCTCTGTATGACTCTCAGTGTCATGAAAAAGCATGTATAAAGCAGCAGTATCAAGTTCCAGCCAGTATACATAGCACCAGGGAGGCATATTAGAAATATGTTTTTCCAATCATTCTTATGGAGCTCAAAGCATGACAGCCATGCATTTGAAGGATAAAAGAACGATGTGCTTGAACATCAATTAGCCAATCTGACAAGTACTACACTTCATAAAAACCTTTGAACTTCCTGGAAGCAGCTACAGTGTTATCACAAGTTTTCATCCCAGACAGCACTGATTTACCCTGACTGCTTAGCAGATGTACCTTTTGCAGGTCAGTCTTGTTGGGCTGGATTAAGAGAAGACAACAAAGTTTCTCAAGTTGTTCTCCAAGACACAAATTGGTCTTTAATAGAAATGGTTTCTGTATGCTGCATTTGCTCAGCATTCTGTTTGTCTCACATCATGAAAGACAAACTGACCTGTTAACTCTTCCATCAAACCCAACAGGGGGAAATCAACAGACAGCAGGACCTACAAAACATTTTTTTTTAATATCCTGATGTGCTAGGAGCTAGCATATCAACATGATGAATGCACATAATGTACACTGAGCTGCTTTCCCTAAGACAGCTCACAGTCACTACACTGTTCAGATAAGCAGAATGTATCCTCATATTAGCAACAAATTGTAAATGTTACTGGGAATCTGTCTTGAATGGATTGCTGGATGTGTGGACAATGGGCAAGTAATGATGCAGCACTCCAGAAGTGCACTGAAATTCAGATTACTGTAATTACTTCTAAGGCTTTTTTGCTATTAGCAGAATTAGCTTAGGTGGTAAACACCTACAATAAGTGTTTGAGAAATACTAGCATGAAACAGTAAAGGAAAAAAAAATACTCAAGTGTCATTCAGTTAAGTAGTTAAATAACTTATTCTGGCTTTCTACTTTTGAAAACATTTATAGTGGTTTACTTGTCACACTGTGTAGTAAAAAACACTAGAGTAAGCCTTCCTGTGTATACAGATTGTGAAGACATATGGTCTGAAACAGAATCAGGAATTACAACCCAAGAATTCTTAAACTCATCACACTCCAACCTTCACAATGCTATCTGCTCTGGAAATTTAAACAGGTACATAGAATGCTTTAAATCACTGCCTTGCTTTTACATCCATGAAAGTCCAGATGACCTAAAAGGTTTCAGAAACTATTTTATTGTTAAACTGTTTACTATATGTATAACAAAAAAAAATAACAACAATATTTACGGTGCAGTTCTAATAGCCAAGGAATGATTTTTTTCCTGGAAACAAACACAGCATTATCCTATTTTCCATGTAAATAAGGGATCTCCATTAATATTAGTGGAAATGCAAATAGCAAAAACCTGACAAACTAGAGCACTAGATTTTTTTATTATTGCTGGGGTTTCAGCCTTGAACCCTCTTCCCTCACTGCACTGTAGCATGTACAGTAGAACATTAGAAAATAATTTCTGACATATTGCTAATTTGAGTGTTCATGGGACCTAAGCTAAGTTAGATAATACACTAATCACAGAAAATACAACTTAAAAGAAGAGCAAGGAAAAAGAAAAAAAAAGGTTTAAAGCAGGTTTTAAAAACAACAGAGCTACTTTGTTACAAACCAGACAATGCCTCTGGATCTACTACAATGAGATCAGAGTATCAACTTCCTACAGACAAGAGTGACATCTACCAAGACATAAGAAAAAAAGAAGTATATTTTCTGCTCCTGATTTTTCTACTTCCCTCCAAAAAGGCAGAAGTTTTTTGAGTGACCATGGACTCAGCTTCCTCCTCCAAACAAAAGCATTTTACCAAGCTTCAAACTGCACTATATTGCTACAAAAAAACACTGATCACAGGACATCATTAGTTGATGTGGAAAGGGAATCGTTAAGACTTTACAGGACCTGTTTAGCTACTGTGGTTCTTGAGGAACAAGGTCTCAAAGGCTGATAAGGCTTTCTAGTTTAGTCTCAAACAGTTCACCAACCTGGTGATCTTCACTGCTTCCTTGGCTTCAGCTACTGAGGTTTCATGAGGAATCATGTAAAAGTAAAAAAAAAAACTTTTATTTTAAATAAATGCCTATCATTGTATCTATAATAATCCACTCCATTTCTTATAAACACCAAAGCTGTGGCACCTTACGGAGCAAAACAGACAGTTTGGGTAATAAAAATAACTTATCAGATAAAAATAAATATCTGCCTCTTTTAGAGATTCTAAGATCTACCTTGACAAGCAGCACAACATTCACATTTTTGTGCTGCAAGAAGGCTTGTGAGCTTCCTCCAGAAGTCAGTCAACTTGCAGGTGTCAAGTCAATCACACCTAGCCATTCCTCCAACACAATACCCATGGTTGTTACTCGGTTTCTGAAGCCTGGTCATGAATATATGCCCAATCTTCCTGGATGTTCTGTACCCTTGGACAGCACCCCACAGGTATCCTCAAGTGCTCTGTAACAAGTAGCAGCAGCTTTTCCCTTCAAGATAATAACAGATGATGATTATAAGCAGTCCCACACCAAATCCAGACACCTCTCATACAAGATTTGTCTTGTCTCGGTTGCTTCTATACCTGTTTTGGACAAGAAATACAGTGCACTGCTGAACTGGGATGCAAATAATCAGCAATGCAACACCTATACATTCAAAACGTCTCCACTGCCTGCTTAGCTGTTCTAATATGCAAGGTATGACATTCACGTGGCTAATACACAATATTTGCTCTTACTCTTCACTTGTGGCAGAAAACTGAATTTTCACATGGGTGAGCTGAATCACCTACGTTGTTGATGCAAAGCCTACCTACTTATTGATTTACACAAATCAATTTAAACAGTTTAGGTTTGCCCATTAATACTCAACTTTGAAGGAGGTGATGTATGCATTCTATTAGGCCAAAGAAGTGCCCTATACCTTTTGGCTCTATTTCACTGTTATTTAACATACCTGTGGCAGAATGGGACACTTGACTTCACATCTCTTTTGTGTGCTTCTAGATTAATCTCCTGGCTCAATTTTGTTATTATCTAACACACACACTGAATGATTGATCACTTTACTATTCCCCTTTGCCTGCTTGCAGATGACTCTTTTCTTCTGTCACTTTCCCCACGCCCCTTATACTGCTATGGATTAGTATGAAACTAGAAGTAAACTCAGTGCATCACGTTGCCAGCAGTAGCCATTGCTGCCCTAACAAAATACAGAAAGCAAAACTATGGCTACTAAAGAAGTCAAGCACAAGTAGCTCTGGCATCAACAAGAATCAGCTTATGGAAGGCAACGAAACACACCTACAGGACATTGAGCTTCGTTCCTTCCTTCTGCCTCCTCTTCTTGCCTCCTCAGGCAAAGGGCAGATAAGAAAACAAAGAAGCATACATGTCATAGGGACCAACTCCTTCCACAGCTATGCTTTGGCTCTTCCACTTTTATTTCTCCAAAGAAAAGGAGATAAACTTTAAAAATTAAACTCTCAATAAGAATTCTTGCCAGCCAACCATACACGGGACTCAGGCTGACCACATTAAAAGCTTCACAGGCTGGAGTTTGGCATCTTGTTTAAAAAAAACCCAAACCAAACAAAACAAAACAAAAAACCCACAAACACAACAAACCCCACAGCTCTTTTTTGCTCTCTCCCTTGCCACAAGAAAAACCTAGACAGCAACAAAGGAAGGGAGATTGGAAATGGAATTATGAGGTCTACGAACAAGCAAACAAATGTCTGGTTGCCTACCTGTGTGACCTCCTCTAGGGAAACTGCTTAGGCAGGGGGTTGGACTCAATCTCTCAAGGTCCCTTTCAACCCCTACAGTTTTGTGATTCTGTGATACATCACAGCTACGGTTCATAATTTAGAAGTCTTTACCAGTGTCATTCCTTAAGACTTTCTTCAGCTCCCTTGATCAAACAGGCACAGGACAGAACTGCCCAAAATAAGTCCTGAACAGCAACAATACCCCAAAACAGGTAACTAGAAATATTTCTGTAAAGAGGTGGCTCCACTGATCTGGAAGACAGCAGCACTCCATTCCTCCCTTGATAAGAAGCAGCAGTGATGCTTACAGACCATATTTGCCTATGTTCAATCTCTATTTGCTTTCATGGAATCTGTAATGTGATTATTAAAAGCTACGTTTTATTGCAAATGCAATCTGCACTGCTAGCAATACATCGACTCGACCCTGCTTATTTGCTTGAATTTTGGAAATAAATTTCCACCTTCTTCAGATTAAGTTTCATCCCAGCTTGTTGGTTTTGATAGGAAGTCAGCTTTGAGCATTGTGAGCTGCTAATCATAGGGTCCATGACTGAGGGAGCAGAACAGGAGTTGCAACAGATCTCTGATCAGCTGCCTGACTGATGGACAGAGGTGTAGATACAGCTCAGGAAAAAAAGGCTCAACTGAACTCCAAATGTTTGCTTCTTCACCTATCAAACAAAAGAGAAAACTCATGGTAGAAATAACCAAAGAACATCAAACTGTTACGAATTCTCTATATGGGGCTCATCACAACAGAGGTACTCTCTTTAACAGCACTGATGGCACCTAGAGGGAAAAGAAAAAAGAGAAAACTCTTATTGTATTCAAAGCACTTAAGTTCTGATTGGGAAATAAGAAAGAACTCTTCAATTTTCAGGTTTGCCATTCAGCAAGGAAAGCATGGTTACAGCTTCTTTGCAGCTGTGGAGGCAAAGCAAATGACTAGCACTCTGGGGTTTGGCCAGGTTCTCCCTGCTCATCAGTGACTGCTTTCCAAAATAACAAACAGGGTGAGAAGATGCCATTCCTCAAGAAAAAATATATACATAAGAAATACAACATGAAATAGGGGATAAGCTTTCTAACCTAGTATTTACTGGTCCTGGACCAGTTTGCATGATGTCCTGAATTCAGAGAGTAGAAATATCCCCATAACGTTACAAAACTCTCTCTCAGAGGATACACCCAACTGTGCTAGTGCAATCCCCAAGACTCTAAGAAGACCAGCATCAAAGAACAGTGGAAAAGTAACCTTGCCTGTGATCACACCATTCCAGGCTGTGTTCAGGGTACTAACTCTCAGGATAGTACTGCACATGCTCCAAGAACAATCACGAGGAAAGCACAAAGTGCTAGAAGCAAAAGTGTCTTCTGATCCAACTGAGGACAGGTTTTGCATTTCAAATACATGGAAAAGATATGCCTGTGCAGGCATATTCCACAGCTCAAAGTTGGACATTAGACAAAACAAGCCTTGAAATAAGAAGTGGTTTAGTTTCCTAACTGCAGGAATAATTAAACATTGGCAGAGATTTCCAGAAGAGGTGACAGACACACCATGATCTAAGGCTAAGATAAGATCAGTTTCTAAGAGAGCTGTTTTAATTTGTCTTTCAGGAAAGCTCCACAGCCTGCACATGGGGAAATCACACTGGCTAACCACGGCACTCGGTTTTGGCTGTGGGCCATACAGACCTACAAGGTTCCAAAGACTCACCAAAAGAAATGAGTACCTTTGCTACTCTCAGTTCCAAATGACTGTAATAGGTAAATGATTTGATTGTAAGTCGTTGACTTTGCTCAAAGCTCAGGAAGTACTTTCTATCCACAGAAATCAAAATGTACTATCTGGGAAACAGGAAAGAGCTCCCTTCTTCAGGCACATGAAAATTTACAGTTGGAGCTAGTCTACTGCACTGACCACCCTATAGAAAGGGTTCCCCAAAACAAAACTAATTTGGGCTAAGGAAGTTTTTTATCTTTCTCTACATTATGTATGCAGCTTGCCTGTTAGCATCAGCTGAACTTCCCCATACAAACACACACACAGCAGGGGAGCCTCCAGGTTCAGCAACATTTCCAAGTCCAAGTCTTCAGCAGCAGCCAAGCTCAATTTTACATAAGACCAATGGTCCATCTAACCCCAAATCCCACTTACTACAACTTGCAGCCCCTCTACCAGCCCCCTGAACTGCTTGCTGAGATTCTGCTACTATTAACTCCTTCATCTCTTTATTATACCACAAAGTCACAGAGTCGTGGAATCTACTCATATATCCTGTCCTGGCTGTGGCCATCATAGCAAGAGGAGAGGGAAGCTTGACAGAAGTGAGAGTAAAATGCTGTCAACCACAGTCTGTTTCTGTTCCCTCACCCTGTCACACCTCCAGGAAGAGCATCACTGGGCAGTAGTCACTAGGTTCCCTGGATGCCTTTGAAGCAGAGAATCTCTAGTTCAGGGACAGTCAGTGCTCAGTGACCTCTATTTTTACTTTCGACCCTCAACCTCCATCCCTCTCAACTTGCCACAATACTTCAGTTTTCCTTGTATCTGTTTATTCTGCCCCTGCTTTCAGAGGAAGGACGGATTTGGATTTGTTAGGGACAGGCTAACACCCACTCCTCATGGAAAAAAACTATAAAAATAGCAAAGCCATTCCCTACAGACAAGTAACAGGAAGCATCGTGCATTTGCCCCACACCAGTGCTCTCCTAGACGGTAGTTATATAGGCTGTTTTCCTTGGGAGGATGCAGTCCATCTATTTAATAACCTTCACTAGGTCCCCCCCTCCCCTAAATGCTTTTTGCATCTGTTACATCCCTTGGCAAAAAAGACAAAGCATACACACAGTACCTTTTGGATGGAGATCCACCTGACTCCCAGATTAATACTAGAGAAAACAGCTAGTGTTTGCCCTCACTCAATGAAATTCAACTGACATGGGATACAAAGGCAATTCAACTATGAATTAACAGCTGATTAATGGATAGGAAATAAGAAGTAGGAGCAACTAGAGTTTTTCTCAAGAAAGAAGGATCACCACTGGAGTCTCACAAGGATCTGTTCTGAGATCAATGTCTTCAACATTTTAAAGCAAAATCTAGGAAAGAAGTTTAACACTTACACAGAGTGTGCTGACCATGTTTAATGTTATTCAAGGTTGCAATAGCAATGGCTTAAGATCTGAAGATGACCTTAATGATACTGTTTGAGTGGGCTGTAAAATAGCAGATAAGAGAAAATGTAGATAAATGTAAAGTGATGTGTAGTATAAAAAGAATTCCTAAATTTATATACAGTGACAAATTCTGAACTTATTATTAGTTCTTGAAAGAGTGTCTGTGGAGTTACAATAGACAGTTCTGCAGAAGTGCCAGCTCACTGCTTATACAGAATCTAGAAAAAGCAGACAGAAGGATAATACCGAATATGCTATCTAAGTTTACAGAGTGCCAGACAATGAAATGCTGTAGTCAGTCCTGGTTATTGTTCCTCCAATTCCTGCTTCACTATCTGCAGTTGGGAACACACCTGCAAAAGGTGCAAGGAAAACAGCACAGACAGTGAAAAGGACCGAGTCATGTCTTTCTAAAACACGGAAAAGTCACAAGGATGGTAAATAAAAGTTATCAAGCTGCAAGCCATGCAGAATAACATTGATCCTCTTTTTCCCTGCCACTTCCAATACCAAAATTAACAAACAAGGCATGAAACAAGCAGGTAGAAAGTTTAAAAACAAACAAAAAGAAGTGTTTTTTCCACACAACATGTGTTTAAGCCTCACAACACTCACCTACAGGATGGTGTGGATGTTACCAGTATACAAGGTTTCAAATACAGATTGGACAAATCCATAGAAAAAAAAAACCTCTGGGGGCACTAAAAACAAATATCACCTCTAGTTCCGGAAACCTGTGAGCCACAAATTACTGGAGGCTGGGAGAGGTATTTCCTCAATATACACTATACTCTTCTCCAAGCATCTGCTTTTGGCAGCTCGAGAGGCAGGACACCGCGCTAGAGGGATCTGTAATGTGACCAAGTACAGTCACTTTTATGTTCTTAACGTAACTCATTTAAAAAGTGAAAACATTAATTACATGTACATGTTGGAACTATAAGCACAGCACATGAAAGAACCAGATTTTTAAAGGCCTAAAGGTCTATAGTGATTAACTACTACATTCACGGTTTGACAAGTACTGCTTCCAACATCAGAGCTTAGTCTCCCCCAACCACAAACTTGTACAAATGTATGGCAAACAAACTGTGAAATCTGAATTTAACTCAGAAGGGTTCCCTGCAGCTGTGCACACTGTTGCACTGGTACAGCTGAGCGTACAGGCTTGGAAACAACAGGGCTACTTAAACCACAAGTGGCCCCAAAGGAAATATTTGTCAAGCTACAAGCTGCATCAGAGAAATGTAGTATCACACTGACTTTGCATCTCAGAAGGCCCTTCCCACGACGCCCACACTGCTGACTCCTGGTGTTTAAATACTGAATTAAAGACAAAAATGCTGTGAGTAGACTGATTTGTCCTGTTTATTGAATTTGCGCAACATATCTACAGCATTTACAAAGCTTCCACCACTTCAAATGCAAGAGGGGAATGAGAGGTTCTCCTTTGAAGTTTGGGGGGCGTCTCACACCAGCAGACTAGCAGTTTTCTGAACTTTACCTGCAAAACTCCTTAAAGACTCCATTGCACTGAATGCTTGACAGCACATAAAGGTCTGATGCTGAAAATCACATCAGGAGTTAGAGCACCCAAGCTAAAAACAAGCTGTCAGTGCCTCCCATTAAAAAGCCTCATGCCTCTGAAAAACTGGCTTTTCTGAATTTGCAGCCTTTCCCATTTTGCAATGTTAATGTTGTTTTGGTGAAGCTTTCGGAGCATTCAATACACTACATGATACACAGCATGTTCTCCGTGTGTGACTTGTAAAAGGTTTAGTGCACAACTACCACAAATGGAAATAATTTCCCCTCATTTCCATGTCAGTATGTCAAAACAGTACAACAAACACCTTGCAACTGCACTGGTAAGCCATACCAACTACTATTTTAATGGACAGTTTGCAAGAAAGTAAGTCACATCTTCTGCTTTTAGATTACTATTTCTCTTCCTGAATGATATTAGCCTTCTTTAAGTTTTCCAGGAAGTGATAAGCATCAAAAGCAGCAGTGCCTCTTAACCACCTGGCTGAACAAGGCAGTAGAGAGAAAAAAAAAAAAAAATTACAAATAGAGCTCACTCTCTTCTTCCAGGACCCAGTCTGAGAAATCTGTATACAATGGATATACATTAGTCCAAGACAAAACACAAGTCTCCTACAATTGCAGACAATGTAACAGTTTTTCTAGAAAAAACTAAGAAATTATATTTTTTTAAAAAAAAATAAACCTTTGTACCTGCAACAATGATGTGAATGTAAGATGCTTTTTGGACAAGAAAGGTCAAAGAACTTAGTTTTTTATTTTGTTACGAAAAATGGCAAAACAAAGCAATGAATTACTACGTCCTGGGAGTTTTTGTAATTGTGATGCTTTCCCCACTTGAAAAAAAATAGTTGGTTGCCATCTACATTTTTAAAGCAAGTCTCATCCCCCATTTTCTCTCTTGTAAAGGTGGGAATATCAAACCACACAGGAAAAAGAAAAAGTTCAGTGTCACCTGGATCTCTCATCCCTGTGTCTCAGAGCAGCAATCGGTGGATCCAGGTTTTTTTGGGGGGTGAAAGACATAACAAGCAGACACCTTGAACTCGCACCCTCTCACTGCTAGCAACCTTACACCTTTTTAACTAAATAAACCCCCTCTTACGTTAAGAATTAGGGCCTAAAAAACGCTGGCAAGCGCATGGCAATTAACAACATCACAATTAGAAGTGACCTACAGAAGGTTACCAGCAAGAAGCACGCTGTAATTATTACAACCAGCAACCATTATCGCACGAACTGGGCTGCGCTGCATCCTCGCTGCCTCTTCACCGGCACGCAGACGGGTCCGCCGGCCCCGGGGCTGCCCCCCCGCCCCTCCCCGGCTGACCGTCCACCAAACCTATCCATTCTTCCTCCGGGGACATCTATCACCTATCTATCTCCCCGAGGGAGCGCGGTCACCCGGGAGGATGCTCGGAGATGCAGCCTCGACAGGCGCCGCCGTGCTCAGCGCGACGCAGCCTTCCGCCCCCACACTCCGACCCCTTCTCGCCGAACCCGGCATCGTTCCTCTCGCCGACA
>VXBZ01004682.1:247251-288075 GCA_013399135.1 Heliornis fulica | reverse complement strand
CCACCCCCCCAAGAGCACCGAGCTGCAGGAAAGCGTTTAACAGCAGCATCACCAAGAGATGCAGAGCGATGCCCACCGGGGAGCGAGTGGGTCAAGATGCATATCACCATCTCGGTAGAAAAGAGAAAACATACAGAAATTCCTTTCCTCAAGGAGACATCAGAGCATATATCATCATCTCGTGTTTCATCTTAATAATTCACACCCTCTTGGCATTTTTGCCCTTGCAAATTATTCCCCGAGGGTATAAGTTACCAGTTTCTGCATTTATTTTTTAGGAAAGCAACTTCAAAGTTGTCTTTTTATTTTTTTCTCCCCACTCTTACATAGTCAGAAACTTTGCCACTGCTGCAGAAAAACAATTCTTTCGTCCTTTGTACCAAGCTGAAAAGGCTCATATGTCTTCAACCAAAAGTCTGATTTCATAAATTTTTTATTAATTTTGTACAAAGGCAACAAAAATACACTTTGAAACGATTTATTGATGTAGATGAGTAGGAACATTTTTAAATAACTAATAGGAATATTTAAATTATTGCTGAAAACTATTTCAGGATGCTGGGTTAGTTACAGAGATCTTTTTCCATCGTAATTGTATATGATAGAGCCGGACAACCATGTGGAATTTCCCAGCTGGGAACCTTGCCCTAACAATGTAAATAATGCAAATTTATGGGATCTTGGCATCCATGATAATGTGAGTCTATTAGGATGGCACAGTGCCTCATCATAATTCAGCTGGATCTTTGCCGTGTTGCAACACAGATGCCAATTAGTTATTTGTTGATTATGGCCTGTGGGCCACCTTGCACTAGCTCACACCTGTTCGCTTCCTGTGCCAAAAAAGGATTTGTGGCTATGGGAAGAAAAGTCATGATGAGAACCCTATCTTTGGCTGTTAGTTTTAGATAGAATTGCAAATACTTGCCTTCTGGTTCAGTATTTTACTCAAAACAATTTAAAAATCTTTTTGATTACTCCGAATCGAGAAAGCTGTTTGGGGGTTATTAGGATATTTTGCCTGTGAAAATATTGTGTTCAGTTTGATCTGGATTATTTCCTTCTGTTTAATCCCTGGTTAGTATTTTGCACTCGAGATGCCATTCCAATACTTTCCAAACAAAAGAACAGTGAGGTTTCATGTCGAAGAAATCGGAAAAATACTCCTCATTTTACCAATCCTCCCATATTTTTTCCATTTAAAGTTGTCGCTCAATATGACCTGAATCTGCAGACCAATCTGAATGACCTAATTTTTCTTTTCATTTTTCTGAACTGGGTTGAGGTTTTTTTTCTAACTTTAGATAAAAGTGAACACATCATGACAGGCTTGGCAGGGAAAAAGCATACAAATGAATAAGGCAGAGCGTGGTGTGATGCCACACCTATGCTCACAGTGTTTGTCTCCAGAAATTTAGTCATATCCAAAAAAAGAAGAGCGATTTAATACAGGCTTATAAAGATGATGGTTCTTATGTTATCCAGACTAACACAGAGCAAAAGCAGGGGAGCACAGAGCAACTGCCTAGCTCACCTTCTTACTGACACTTAGATAATTAATTTATTCTGGTTCTCTTTGCACTTCCAGATACTTCCTTTCCATGGCTCCCACCTTCCATTTGCTCCACATAATGTCTCAGCTCACTCTTCTGCCTCAGAAGGTAGTTGGAATGATGCTGTGCAGGAAAAGTTCCCTTCCCTTCTTCTCTAGCTGGTTTAAAGGGATTTTGATAAGGGAGAAGACAGAGTCTAGTCCATCGTACTCCATAGTGTTTTCTAAAATGATGTAAATCCATCTGCAGCATTTTTATGATTGCTGAGCACATAGCTACAGCCATAATTCTTGGAGCTCAAATGGAAATAGACAGCTTGAAGCTGTGAGGTTAAGACCTTTTTATTCCAAGTCAAATAGAAAATGCTAATTAGTAGTTGTTATTAGGGTGCTGCTGAGGAAGAGAATTCCCTCTGCAAAATGAAATCCTTACCTTTATCATTTTTATTCTTATTAAATTGGAACATTTAGCAAAACTGGTGCAGCACAAAGCCTATCTGATCACCTATTTTCACTGTTTCCAAAGCAAAACTGCATCACTAATGTCACCATATACTGCTAAGGCTTGTCATTTGTCATTCTGCTCACACTACACACATAATCTCCACACAGCATTTCTGATCTGTATGAGAAGGAAGAAATGGCTTTAGTTATTCTGCATATTAAGCTGTCACACACCTTCTGTTAGTGACCCAGTTCTAATAGTATTCACAGAGAAGTTTTGGTCTTCACACTGGAATGCTAATGTTTGGCAATTAGCAACAGTGCAGTCAGCCCAGGAGAGGGCATGGTGCTTTGGGATGTTGTACTATACCTGTGTAGAATGTCTGTGGTGGCAAGTAATTATGTAAGCTGTGTGTCATCACCATAACTTCTGGCTATTTCCCTAACTTCACCCCTGTGGCAGCAATCTTTTTTTTTCAGGATTCACTAAAAAAAGCCAGTGTGATACCGCTAAATAATCCCAGTTATGAGGAAGATAAAAAATAAAGAGCAGTTATGTGAACTGTGGGAAGAGTGATATTTGCTAGGAAAAGCTGTGACTAAGCCTAATCAATTATTCTTTATGAAATGATGCAGCATTTTGTTCTGCAAAAAGCAAGACACCAATCCCAGCTCTGCCAGGCTAGCCAAGAAACACATGCTGACTTCACAACTGAGACTGGCAGCCACAGAGCACAGCTCCCCACTGCCACCCTTAAGCTCCAGAGAAATGGTAAGAAGTCCAGAATTTTCCAAAAGAATGCAGAATTAGTAAATCTGGACCCTTGACACAATCTAGGCAAAATCTACTCATGATCTGAATCTAGTGAGGGCTGCTCTTTGAGAAGTTCTGCTCTGGATATTTGTGTAATTAATAAAAATGCCCATAGTTACATGAGGACTTTTTACAGGAAGGATATACACACTCATGTTTCAAGGCACAAATTTATACCTGAATTAAAGAGAATTAGGAAGACATTTCTTCTAGGCAGGTTATTATTCCAGTTATTTATTCCAGTGCATCTTGACTGGAAACTACTACTATTAGTCAGCTTTGGGGACAGAATAATAAAGTAAACCGACTGAAAACCTGGTTCAGGGTGGCCATTACTAAATCTAGATATAACAAAAGTCCAGTCCTAACTGGATACAATTTGCTTTCAAATTGTTATTTTCCTTCTTTATATACCATGAAGGACATACATCCCTGTTTGCAGTGATGCAGTATGTCAAAGTGACAGCTTTGCACTGCTGTAACCTTGTTCTAGATATTATATTTACATCTGATAAGGAAGTAGAAGACATAAATATGCAAATATATAACAGGAGTTAGAAGTATGGCTGTGAGGTGTAGTGAAAGCTTAGTGCAATAGTTGACAGCACTTCTTAGCAACAAGAGCTCATCAAACACATTGCAGCTTTACAGAGACAGAAAGAGACCAGTGAATATGCTGTTTTCACTGTCAGCTTGGACTTGATGGTACAGCAATCGCCACAGTTGAGCTGTTATCCCTAGGCATTAGCAGAGTACAAATTACATATGCATATAAATATGTATATTTATATTTCTGAAAGGCTCAGAAAGGGAAGCCCATGGGGGATGGAGAGATGCTGGCCAGCAGGAGCAACATCAGATCCTAACTGTTGTCACCCTCTCTGTGGGCACACAAAGAGAAGTTTTAAGAAGGGCCAAGGGGAGAGGTTTACACATAGTTCTACTGTTACTTACAGAAATTCCTTCCAAATATGAAATGACACATACAAAAAAAGTAAGCCATGGAATCCAATGGGTGTGCAGTGGGGTCTGCCATCGGGACACTTCAGGAGAATTAATGTGTCTGTAATCAAAGGAGAACAGACAGGACGGTCACATACACTGAGATGGCAGTTGGAAGTGAAGCAGGTTTTGATTGATACAACAGGGAAGGAGTCGTTTGAGCGATGCGGAGAGAGGGAGCAATGTAAGAAAAGGTATTGGGCAAATAAATACCTTTTCCATGAGTGTTGTGGTCAGTTTTCTAACCACAGATTCATCACAGTACAATGAGTCAAGAATAATAAATCAAGAATAGTATGACATGTATGGGAGTCATACATGAGATGGCTGCAGAGACACCACACGGACCTCAACTGTCCTCCTTAAAATGCGTCTCTTCTGTGATACTAACAGGAAAAGCTCAGCAATGATTAATCTGGTGGTTTCCAGTCACTGCCTTTCAGTATGTTGACCAGTATGATATCACGGTTACCTTGTGCTTGCATTATTTGTTTTCTTTGTAGTCCTGTCAGCTCTTAATTTTTATTACAATGTGTTCAACATAACAATTAAAAAACCCCAACCAGAATGCTAACACAATGGGGCTTAGATATTGGCAGCTCTGGCTTAAAGTACTGCCAGTCCTACCCTCCCCTATTTGTCTTTCTCATTGTGCTGTAACACCCTTTTCTGAGCAGCAACACAACTCTTCTACAGCTGTGCTATAAACTGAGCAGGAAAATTGGTTTGGCCACAAACACTGGAAGCAGGGGGAAGTGCTGGATGTCTTTTTGCTGGCTCAGTTCCCCCATCTGGGTTGGGAAACTGGGTTGTGCCAACATGGTGCAGGGAAAGGGGCGGTACAGGATCAGAGCAGAAGATAGGGCTGGGGGCCATCACCATCCATAATCTCATATGGGCTCCAAATAGTTTAAACCACCATATCATGACTTTATGTGGGGACATCTAGGCATTCAAATAACAAACAGCCACCATAAAAGTGTAAATAAATGAAAAATTAGTTTTCTTACTCTCCTAAGAAGAAATTCATCATTCAGAAGTGACTGTAGAAGACTCAATCAAGTATTAATAGTCAAAATTAGAAACAAGATTGCAGTTGGTTAATTCTGCAGTACAGGTCAAACTGGATCCAGATTTTCTCTGTCACTTGTGAGAGCCCACATCACACCACACAGTCAGCAGCTATCCAAACCAAAGCCCATTCTTTGTAGAAAAAATAACAATAATTGTTCGTGGTTCAAGGAACCTCACAGTAACAGATCAGCAGAATGCGAAAGGCAAATGAAAGACTAGCGCAAAGAAAGAGCATTCAGTTACGCTTTCAAGAGGTGCTTTCAACTCAGTAATAAGCTAAAATAAGTAGGTTTTTGTCCCCTTTAATTTTGAAAAGCCTAACATGGGGCTTAAAATAACATTTTTACAATGATAATTTTTTGGGGGGCTGTGATTTCTTTTTAAACTTACCATTCATTAAAAATTCTGCTTTTTCTCCCCCCACTGACTCAGTCTCTTGGTTATATAAAATTACTGGTGCTTTTGTCATTTCTGTGCCCTGTTGGAGAACTAGCTCAGCAACATTTGTGTACTCAAATAAAGCAAGCAGTCCTTACTTTGTGCCATAATGTATTCCTTACAAAGGCAAAGTAAAAGGAGAAATCCCAGCCCCACCAGAGTGAGCAGAAATGAATTACACCTAAAATTCAGTAGCACTAAGATTTGACCTCAGCTTTTTTTCCAGAGTCAGAAGTGCCAGACTGATTCCATCTGGAATATCTCCCTTGGCATTCTTGTGACATGATAGGTTCAGCAGAGAGACTTGTGAACAGGAACTCTTGGTTTGAAGTCTAACATAATGAAAGTCAAGAATATACACTTAACCAATCATCAAATAATGTGCCCTTGTTGCAAATTTAAAGGCAGTTCTGAAAAGGAGCTTCACTAAATTAGATGACAACCTGTGCTCCTCATTACATTTCTTGTTAACAGTTAACAAGAAAAACACTTCCAGCTTTTGAGCCTGCAGTCTCACACTGAGATATGAGGAACAAACAGATTAATTTCATTAGCAGACATTGCCATCTATAATAAAGCTGTAACAGGCCAAATGCTCTCATTTACGCTCCTGAAACCCTGTCTCCCTCCAGTCACACTGTTGCTACACTTTCAGGATGCCAAGAAGGGAAATGGATCTGGCAGTTGTCACTGGTTGGAAGTGCAAACAATTTTTCCCTTAACCACATTGGCTTTGCAGAGTTAATAAGAATATAAAAATGTAAAAGCTTACTTCAGTCGTTAAAGAGATCTGACTCACAAAGAAGGAAACATTAAGTTTGAGTTAGGGGTTGTCAGTTGACATAGTTACTAAATTGGCTGCCAGAAGCCGGGAAGTTAGCAACTGGCTTTATTTTTTAAACTCTTTTTTTTTTTTAACTTTTTTCCCTAATTTTCAGGTAATGACTCTTGCCAGAAGGAAGTTGCTCAGGTAGATGGCTCTTTAGACTCACTACAGCAGTATTTGTGGTTTTGGAATAGATGCATATTTGAACTAGCATCATAGGCCACTATCAATTAGATCATCATATGATAATAATAATTACAATAATTTAATCTTGTGGTGTCTGAATTGCTGTCTGTGGTGACACCTTAACGTTATGTAAGCTTTTTAACTCTTTTTCTTAACATCCTGCATGATTTAGCTGTAGCTTTTGAAAAGATGAATAGAAGTTATGGAGCACTGATACTGGAGTTAAAATTGCATGGCAGGAGGAGTCTTAAAAGTACAAGAACACCACCAAGTACTTGAAAATAATTTCCATTTTAACAAATAAAGATAAATGACCCACTCAAGTATGGGAGGGGATAAGAAAGTTCTTTTAAAGAATTTCTCAGTATAAGACATCACACCAAATAACTAGTCAGAGAATACTTTTAAGGAAAATAAATCGAGATTCACTTCTCAGGTGACGAAGATGCATAGCTGAGATCTCTAAAAGCTCCTTAGCCTGAGCCTGCTTACATGTATTGCAAACCAAAGCCAAGTCTGAGAAATCACAAACATATGACAATTTTCCTTCCTGCTGCTAGAAGCTCTGCCTAATCTCCCAGCAAGTGGTCCCGTTTGGCTCATACTCAAAGCCTGAAAGAGATCCCAGTTTCCTATAGCTTAATATAATTTGTATGTCAACTCAGTGAACAGAGGCATTACAAGAAACCTCCTGGCATGCATACACCTTTACAAACATGCATATATTTTATGCAAACCAAGCAGCAAGGCACAGAGCAGGTACTACCTCTGTGCTTTTTGCCAGGCTGGCTAACCTGTCCACAGGGTCAAAAGTGGGTGTTCCTGTTACACAGTGGTCTTTGCTTTGTATGAATACACAGCTCCAAGTGCCAAGCGGTATGCATGAATCTTTTATGTTACAAGTCAGCATGGAGCTCCATTAATTTCAGCCAACACTAGATGAAGCCACATGAGGTGAAGGCATGGGTAATAAGCCATTAGATGTACTTCAGTTTGTCCTATAGTTACTCTATGCCTTTTTAAACTTGCCTTAATTAAATTCATTCTTTAAACTTGTATTAATTAAATTCTTTCCAGAACATAAAAATTGCTCCGTTTTCACTGATGTGGAAATGGCTCTTTTTAGGCCAGCTACACTTTAGCCTTGAGGCATTTACTGGAGCAAGGATAGGAATCAGTGGTTATAGCTTATGGAGATTGTTTTATTATCGTGCTCAGTGAGTTTGCTCAATGAGATTCATACCACACTTCAACTGTGCCAATGTTTGTTTTTTCAAGCAAAAAGGTTTGTAAATAATGGCCCCAGAGTATTATCTCACAAACCAGTGTTCTGCTTTAAACATGAAAACAACAGATGCTACTTTCCTTATGCATCTAAATCATTGCAAGGTAGCAAGTGGTGCTGCTCTGTACAATACTCGGTGAGATTTGATCTGTGTAAGCAAGTGCAACTCTTCATAATCACTATGTCGACCTTATGCAATGGTTTACGTTCAGATGCAGAATACTCCTTGCAGAAATCAGATCCCACAATGAAATCCAATCAGGAATCACTGCCGATGGTACAAGTAATAGTTTCCTGTAGTGCTAATGACACTGGTTGGAGGGTACATGAGACAGGTAGAGCAAACAGCAGCAGGTTTTGAAGGGATTGTGTGAACAAAGAGCAGAAAGCTGGGAATTAGGAAATACAGATTCTCTTCCAGGGGCTGCAGTAAAATCACTGTGTAAGACAAGGCCAGCCATCATATCTATAATTAAAATTAAGCCAGTCAGGCTACAATATAGAGTGATGTTTTAATGGATCTAATTCAGTAATGTCTTAATCTGTGATAAAAGCCCCATGAAACTTGTAGAAATCAATTGATTCATTAATAATAAAAGAAATAATTAAACAATCAGGCAAAGGGGTTAGTTGTATTTGGTACACAGAAGAGCTGTTATTTTTTTAATTCCTACCTATGTTTGTACTTTCCTCTTTATCATGTCAATGTTTGCAAGCAATAAAAGGGCATTATGTGCTGGTCACTGCATCTGCTTTTGAGATAAATCTATGTTAGCATTCCAAAGGGTCAAGGAACTCTTCCAGGGCAAACAAATTCTGTGGCACTCATGCCAGATGGTGTGTATATAAAGTGGAAAATAAGAAAACCAACTTACTGTGTTCCTGTTCCAGGGAGAAGTATTCACCCAGGACAGCAAAAGAGGTGAGAAACTACTGAGATATGGGAGAGACAGTTTTCTTCTTCTGTAACATGTTGTCTTCTTTATATCTGAAAAGCCTAGGAAGGGGTTGAAGCTTGAAGGAAGGGGTTAAACCTGTGGTTCTTATTCAGGAAAAATGTTCAAAAAAGGTAACAGGAATATTTAAAGAACGAAGGGTTGAATTAATAACATGTATAAAGAATTATGCATTTATTTATGTAACAAGTTCTAGATTTATCTGTAGAGCTCACCATTATGTAGTCTGTGATTAGAGACATTTTAGTATCACAAACAAAAGGTTTATCTTGCATTTTTGACCAAGCTCTACAAAAGAGGCAGAATATAAAAGATCAGATTCTTAACAATAAATTAGCATAGCCTCAACAAATGCAAGGTATCAATGTCATTTATCCAGCTCAGGTGCTGACCACTATTAGCTCACTTGCCAATGTATTGAATGTGCGATTTCCAAGTGCACAAAACAACTCCACGAGTTTTAGAACTAAGCAATATTGTCTTCAAATCTAGTGAAGCAGAGGAGTGTCTCTTGGAAGGGTTCAAAGATAAATTCAGGTCAGTGTAAGAAATTTAATACAATTTTCTTAAATACTTAAAATTAGAACATGTTTTCATAAATAGCCTGACTATTCATGGCTTTTAGCACTCACCTCAAATATAATGTATATATGCCTCAAATAAGGCAAAGACAAAGGGAGAATTTATGTGTGCACCCTTTCTGTATTTGATTATACATGCAGCTTTTTTTAAGCAGCCCTTCCTTTTAATGCTATGGCTTCTCCTAGAAATAAAAGGTATAAATAAAACCTTCTCTCCACACAGGAAAAAGAACCAAACAACAATGCTGAGGTTTGTTGTCACCCTCTTTGCTGTCATAATGTCATCTACCTGTCAGAAATACAAATGTCTGGAAGGAGATACCCACAAGCTGAAGCCAAGTCCTGAGCCAAAGATGCATGAATGCAGTCTGTACTCTGAATGTAAGAGTGGTTTAATTTTTGGCAAATATAGTCTACAAGTACAGCTTTGTACACGCGAATTGTTTTGACAGTTCCCTTAATTTCTAAAAAAAATATATAAGATGCAGTATAAGTTGCATTTGAAAAGCTTCCTTTGGGAACATTTTACCACATGTCATTCGTGAATAAGATTCTGGCTTTTAACACAGTCAAATGAAAAACTCTCACTGACTTAATTTATTAGCTTTAAAAAATTCTGATGCAGTTTCCTTTTGCTGTAGTTCCATCTGCTTAAACAAGTTTCCTCAAAGATGAATTTGGTGTATTGTGATTAAGTATAAAAATTAATTAGTTGTAGCAGGCACCTAATGGGAAAGGTTGAAATCCAAATTTTGTAGTGAGAAAAGTAGAGCATTTATGACATTTCTTTAACTCTCCTGTTATGTTTGGTAAAATTTTTGGGGCTCTCTGGGCACACTTTGAGAAAGCAATGTTGATGCCAATCCACCTCACCTAGCATTTACACTGTTACTTCCAAAAATATTAGAGCTTGAGTAGATCTTCCAGTTAGTACTAAGAGACTTTATCATATTATGGACGAAAACAGATTAATCTTACATTTGAGTTTTCCAAATATAGTATTTTTAAAAGTCCTTGTTGCAAGATCTCTGTTTCATTCCTAACAGCTTCCTGTTGCTATGCAAACTTCACGGAGCAGTTGGCTCATTCCCCAGTAATTAAAGTAAACAACAGCTACTGGAACAGATGTGGGCAGCTCAGTAAATCGTAAGTCAGCTTTGATGTTGTCTATGTCCTGGTTCAATAGATCTATGCTGTAGCAGCCACACAGCAACAGTAACTCCCCTGCATCTGCTGATGGACAATCCCCAGGTTGTCCCAGAGGTGATGCCACCCAGACTAGTTGCCATCATCTTTTCTGTATACCTGACCAACGTCTGAATATTCTCATCTCACAAAAGCCCATGATCCCTAAGTCTGTACTATCTGTGCAGAAGGATTTATGCCCTTTTATCAAAAAAGGTTTATGTTTTTTTCTATGTTTGCTTTCAGAAGAACCAGGCCTAGTATGGAAAAGCAGTCTTAAACCCACTGTAGAAAACTATCCCACTGCACCTCTGGAGCTCTCCACAGCAGCCATCACATACCAGTGAGCGTGATCCCTAGACAATACTGACCAGGCCTCTTCCTTTGTTGAGAAAGCAGATCAGCTGGATTATTAAATCACACGAACAAAACACTCAAGAATCTAGAAATTAAACTTCTGAATATTTAGAATAAAACTTCTTGTAGTCCTATGAGTTTTGTAGCCATGAAGAATGTCTTCACAATTAAGACTTTTAGTACCCTTTTAGATGTTAGAGCTGTGCAACATGGCAAGTTATAGAAATAAAAGAATGAAAGTACAAAACAATTAAGCAAAAACAGATGTGCAAAATAACAGCTATTGCCTGCCACTCCCAGAGGAGCAGCATCAGTATGCCTTTTTAAGTAATTTCAGCTAGGCTGTGGGAAAAATCTAAAGATTAGTGAAGGTAACACTTATGAGGCTACAGCATAGAAGTTTTGTACTATAGTTTTAAACTGCATTTTATTATTGCCTGGAATCCTTGTTGCTAGGAAAACTCAAGGCCTCAGAAGTTTACGGAAAGCTTACACAAATGAGGCTGAAATATGCATGGAAACATTTGTGCACTCTGTAGCTGGCTAGGGCAATTGCACAGTCAGAGTCCATACACCATGCCAAAGGAATGAGTGTGGGACCTAGACATTAGCAGGGCAAAAGGATGCTTTTCTGGGTTTTTCTCCTAATCTGTAGCATCACATCCACATCAAAGCAGGCCGAGAAAGCAGAGGCTGTAGCCTTGATGCTAAGGAACAGGCTTATTTGTGGCTTTTCTCACCCACCGCAGATGCGAAGATTTCACAAAGAAAATTGAGTGTTTTTACCGGTGTTCTCCACATGCTGCTCGCTGGATCCATCCCAACTACGCTGCTGGTATTCGGTCTGTTCCACTGTGTCAAAGCTTTTGTGATGACTGGTAGGTTCAGCTTCTTATCAAAGTATTCTTATTTAGCTTTAATACGCCTGTGTTACTCAGGTCTTGAGAAGTATGGGTGGATGAAGCACTCCCAACCACATGGCAGTAAGATTCAAAGCTGTTGTACCACCTTCATGCCTTTTCTCTTGTTTTTCCTCTTCATTTCTTGTTTGCCATCTCTCCTTTTTTCCTTTGCTAAGACAGTACCCCCAAAACAACAGCTGCAGGCTGAATGCAGGATGGATTCACTAAACTCTATCTCCCAGAGTTTAGTGACTCAGGAGCAGCACAGCTCTGCTTTGGGTGAGGAAGCAGTGCAGTGGCACCAGAACTGCCTGATGTGACGGAAGACCTCTCACCACACTCACAGGCACTAACAGCAATATGGGCCTGCCCATGCTCTGAAAAGTCCATGCCAGTGAGTTAGCCTTTATGCAGTTAACATTTTAAATCTAAATAGTTCATCGTGATGTGATATATTCCTTTTGTATGTATAAAATGCACTATGAAAATATGAAAGCAGACACTTCCTGTATGTTTGCAATTAATTCATGTAACAAATTAGCTTAATTCCTTAATTTTTCACCCTTGGTCTTTTTTCCCTTCCATCATCCTTCTCTCTAAAACCACTTCTAAAAGCCTGAATCGCAGAGAAATTTGCAGCTACATAATGCTAAAAAAATTAATAGCAATAAGCAAACATAATAGCATTTGTTTCCAAAAGTACAGCATGAGGGAATCACATTATTTTCTGAATGCAAGACTTGTAGTGGGACAACCCATGACCTCTCTGTCCTTAGTCTTGGGGTAGGAATATTATATCCAAGTGGGGTATTGAGATTTTCTCAGTGGTCCAGATCCCTCACTTGATCCTACCCTCCTTCCTTGTTATGAGATGCTGGATCTTAAATCATGTCATATAAATCTCAGCCAATGGCATATTAACAGGGAGCCTAGTAGCTCCAGGAAGCAGTATGGTTAAATTGGTGTGAAGCGTAGTGCAAACAGCACAGGCTGTGTTAACACTATAGGGCTATAACCACTGGCATCCCCTGAAAGTAATGAACTGTGAATGTCTGAATCCCTTAGACTCCTCTGAAAATCATGGAAAATTGTTGATACCTCCAAAAATGTTACAGAAGAGCTTTTCTTGGAAGCACAGGAAATACAGAACATACGATAGCACATGGTCAGGTTCTCTTGCACTGCTCTGTGTAGTGCTTCCCTTAACAGTTATGTGACTTGAATGTTATTGACACATGGATCCATTTTCACTCTCATCTTCTCTCCAAGGGCAAAGTAATGTATACAGTGCAGTATTTTGGTAGGACTTGTCTTTAAATATGTTTCCATTGCATTGTGCCAGAGATGGAAACAAGAATCATAGCTTGGATTTGTAATGGAAGGTAGTGAGGCAGGCTGATGTATTTCTTAGCTTCCTTAGAATTTCCCTTAGTGATGAATTTATTTCTGTGTTAGGAAAATTTGTATGCCTCAGGAACAGATTTGTCATGTGCAATCTTCTTAAATTTGTGGTAATCCTCTAAACTGAATCCAGATTATTGACCTCCTTGAAGATAAAGACTGAAACCTTGACTTTGCCTTAGAGCTCAGAATCTCAAAGCCCAGAACCAAATACCACCAAAATTTGAAGGACTTTGGAAACTAAAGCACTGGAGTTGCTAGTGAGCTTTAGAATAAGTCTAACAGGCAAAGCAATAGAATACCAATATCTAAAACAAATGTATCTGAAAATAATTAGCACATAAAGTCACACCAAAATGCTGTATCCAGTGAAAGTGTAAAGATTAAGAAAATATAGCCTCCAAGTTTAGCTGGCATCTATGAACCAGGGTTTAAGCCAGACTTGTATATGTAAGAGTTATACCTAAGTGTATATGATGGATCAATATTACATAGCAAAGCGCTCAGTGTCCCCTGTGTATTGCCAGAGTCTTTAACGTTCATTGTTGGAAAGTATGTGTGTGTGTGCTTGTGATTGGGAGCTGCTGCACAGGAAAAACTGACCCTTTTCCAGCACAGAGCCTCCTGGCAGAGAGCAGGCACTACACTAAACAAACCCTGAACAATGATCTATTGCCCCTGTTGGCGTCAGAGATGTCTGGCCTGAATCAAAAATGTAGTGATGACCCATCACTGGACATGCTGGTCTGTGGGCCTGCCTAATGCCAATGTCAAACCCATTTCCTCACCCTGCTTAAGGCCTGAGGGTAGAAAAGAGCTTGGACAGAATTCCTACTCTTTCTGGTGATCTAAAGGAACATTTTTTCATGCTCTATTCACTGGAGTCCCTTTAGCGTGCCGTAGCTTTGCTAGTGATGTGACCTACTTTCTCTATATGCCATGAGTGTGCCTGCTGCATACTGTATGTCTTTGTGGCCAGAAATGTGCAGAGGATTCTGAATGAGTAGTGACTTCATTTAAAAGAAATTCATCTGTCTAGCTTCAGGCCTTCCTTTTTTTCCTATTGTCTTAGGATTCCTTGCTCCCACTAGTCCTAAAACTATTGCTTTTGAAAGAGCCTGATGTAGAAGCCATTTTCTGATCCACCTGTGCCCTTTCAAAGAGAAGCAGCTAATTATAAAAAAAAAGGGGGGGGGGAACCAACAAAAGCTTCAAAATAAAAATATCCTGCCCATTGTATATAGGGAACTAGAAGGCTTAAGGAGGATCTTTTATGTTTCTCACAGGTTTTAATTAACGTTTGAAAAAAACACTTATGGCTTTCTGGACAGCAGAAATCAGACTTCTCATAATTACTTCCATTTGGATAAAGAAAACCTCATAAAAATAGAGTTAGGTCTTGCTACCTGCTTATATAACACACCACAAAGTCATACAATAATCATATTTGGGGAAACATTTCATCTGACAGTCCAACCGAAAATAGCAAATAGAAATATAAACACTTCAATAAACATATTCATACTATTAATGATTTGAAAGGTATAGCTGAAGGTGACACTAATTTTGAAAGAAGCTGTTCTGCCCTCTCCTAAGCCCCAAGAGCTGCTCATTCTTTCCCCTGCCCTGTCCCCACCCACGTGCCAGTGTCTGAGAGGTTGTGAAGCAACTCTGGTCTGGGAACCCATCTGGCTGAAAAATACTTAGCCAAATAAAAAGAAGCGAAAAAAAGAAGACTGTGGAAAGGGCACAACTTCTTTCAGTAGAAGTGCTAGTATAGGCAGGTCATTGTAGATAATGATGGACTTTGCTGGAAAGCAATGAATTTAAGTAGATGCATAAAGGACATGCCTACATGGCTTGAAAAATCCACATCTAACTGTTGAATCTGATGGTGGTTTGTAGAGAGTTTATAACAGAAAGCTTGTGTTGATGCTTCTAACTGGTATGCAGGTGAAGCGACTAGTATTAGAGAAACAGCTGTCACTGGGCACTTACCTCTGTGTGCTCTCTTGGTCAGGGTACTCGGCAGCTAACAACCAACAAACCAATTATCTTCTAAGTCCCTAGTCCCAAATCCAATCCTGGTAAAAACTACTAGAATCTGCCTATTAGTGTCACATTAATTTATCAAATTGCAGCCTATTTCCAGCAGAGGCCCTCCCTCTGGCAGCAGACTCATGGATGAATACAAGACATTTAAGACTACATGTCTCCTGCTCCAGACCTGTTTAGTCCAGGCCCTAGTTATTCTTCATCTTTCTCCCTCCACTTGCTCTGTCTTTACTCCACTACCACAGAGAAGACACAGGAAAAAAAAAAGTGTTTCAACAAACTAGCAGTGGATTGTTACCACTACAATATGAAGGATTTTCCCACCCTAGTTCTCTGATGACTGTGTCAGAGAAGCCTTGAGAAACTGAATTTGTAGGAGATCAGTAGGTCACTGAAGCTCAGCAGAGCTTCTTATCCAGTCACTCCTTCAGCAAAGATCTTGATATTTGCAGACTGACTCCAATGCAAAAACAAGAGGCAGGAATATTTTAAAACCACTGCATAGTTTCTCTGTGCGCTGAAAATACGTTTAAAATCACTTCAGCCATACTACAATAAAAATTACTAAAGGTCCTATAGGACCTATAGGATCTATAATGAGCTAAGCACTTGTAATTAGTATTTGTGCTTGTAATATGCCACACCTGAAAGTCCTGATAGTGACTGTGGCCTAATTTTCCGGGCACTGTGTCTTAGAGATTGCTTGTAGCACAGAAAGCCCAGAAAACCTAAAGGAAGTTTCTGCAGATGTACATGTTCTTACCTTTCTACATCTGAAATTGTATTGCAGTGTCTAGTTCCTATAGTTCTCTGACCACACAACAACCTCATATTTCACTTAAAAATGTAGGTCTGCAGCCTTCAGGATATTGAAGTTGTTTCTGGAATCATGACCCTGGAAATTAAAAATGGCAAACAGCAAATATAGCCAAATACATTAGTTATACATACCACGGTGAACTACACTAAATTTCTGAAAGCTGTGCCTCATGGCTTAGGCACTTTCAGTTACTGGTGCAAATAGTCTGTCAGAAGCCATTGAGACTCATTTTAAGTAGATGTTAAATGATTTGCAGAAAATGATCCTTGAGAAAGGTAAGAGCCAAAAGGTAGGACATAAAAAGTAGAAGAAAGGAAATTATGCAGGATATGTAGCCATTAGATCTCTCATCACATAGACCAGCCAGTTGCATACCATACTCATTCCAGGCCATTTACAGGCTTTTTTATTTTACTTTTTTTTACATTACCATTTACAGTTGTAAAAAAAAAAAGAAAAAAAAAATTAAAACTTAAAAGCTTGGACCACATACCCCACAAGACTGTTATCTTTCCTCTTTCATTTTAACTTCTTTGAAAACTTAATTCCAAGGCCAACTTTATATGATTTTTAAATTTTTTTCCTTATTTTAGCAAAGATTCCTCATAGCAATTCCCTGCCCAGGAAATACCATTCTTCCTTTCCCGTATTAATTCATAAATACACACTTTCCCCTCATCTCCCTCAAGTGACTCTTAGCACACCTATGCTCTGTAACAATACTGAACATCAGCATTCACAAAACTCCCTCCCACACAGTATTTCCTCTACTCAACATCAGCAAACACAACCCAGCAGAAAACACTTGGTGAGTGTTGCTTCTCAGAATACAAGCCTTTTATCCAAGTCTGTGAGTATAAAATGTAGAGGGTGAACTGTTTGATTTTTATGGGTATTTAGGTCTTCCCGGCCAGCTCAGAGTTTATGTACCTGTCGAGCCAAGATAACAGGGATATTTCTTGAAGATCTCTTGCTAAGCTGCACTGTGCAACAATACAATGTTACTAGCACAGCCCATGAGTTGAGTTGAATCCCAGTCCACTGAAAAAAGTGAGATAAATAACTATATCTTCCATACTATTCTCCATGAAGGTATGAAGCCTGCAAAGATGATTCCACAT
The DNA here is from genome assembly GCA_013399135.1 of Heliornis fulica. Lineage (NCBI taxonomy): Eukaryota > Metazoa > Chordata > Aves > Gruiformes > Heliornithidae > Heliornis > Heliornis fulica. Next base: position 271,076 of record VXBZ01004682.1, on the reverse strand, counting down.
GCGTCCATAACTGGCTGAATGACTGGGCATGGGATGAACGTGGAGAAAACCGCTGTAAGAATAAATGCATTCCCTATAGCGAGGTAAGAAAACCTCATCAACTGGAGCAGAAAAAAATGGCACTGACTTCTTTTTTTTCCTAAATATGTGGGTGTAAAATGCAACAGGTGAATTATTTTTATTTCAGCAATTTTGAGCCATGCCTACATCAGACTTTTTAAGTATAAACATTTTGAAACATTTATATTTATATAGATTGATCACTCTAAGTATATATGTATATGTATTTAATCACTGTTCACTAGTGAAACAAAAGTAAAAGTTCAAGCAGCACTGATATTTGACCCACAATGGAGCTTAGTGAGTAAAAGCTAAATGCATTTTGTTCATACAACAGAGACTATGAGATGCATTTTATAAGGTTCCTTATATAATGTGGGGTTTTACACACACCTGTCTTTTTAAACTGAGATGTAAGTTCCCATGTCATAATGGAATTTTTAAGGTTTTGCCTATTAGGCATCTTCACCCTTTTCTCTATTATGCTCAAGTCCTCCATCCTGCAAATCCCCAAGTCCCGATATTCTTCTAATTGTCTCCCTTTTCTTCTCCATAGATCTATCACATCGCTGATGTGTGTTCTCCATTGTGTCTGCTAAAGGCTAGACAGTGCTAACTTTGTTCTGTAAAACGCTGATGGATAAAGAGCAGCATTGATAAGCTTTCTGAGAGCTTATCCCATCTTTCTGAGAAGGTTTAATGTTTGGGGTAACTAATTTTAGGAGGAAAAGTGTATAAAATTAGAACTGATAAGACTTAGAGGAGCAAGGTTGCCTAGAACTTGATCTACGCAGCTTTCAAGAGTCAGGTAGGATTTTTTTTAGTGATTCGAGTAAGTTTAGCACCAGGGCCCAAAACTGATATACTTACTCAAATAGTTTTAAGAGTTCAACTCCACCAAGTCCATGAAAGCTGTCAAAATTGCAGAAGTAAACAAAATCTAAGTGTAGTGCTCAGGGACTTGTAATAAGGCTTGCAGAGAACCCAGATTCACTGTTTTGAATTCAATTCATGTGCATGTACTTCCAGAAGTCAGTTCAGCAACTGATCTAAGTAGAAGTCACAGTCCAGTTAGTGCAGGATTGCTGTCTGCCTTGCAAAAGGGACACTAATCAGCAGGCTCAGGAAGATGGCCAAAAAAGCAAACGGGCTGCAGAAACTTACAGCTTAGTTTCCCAGATGTGCTAAATCATCAGTAGTTCCAGATGAAGTGAAAAATCTCCATAAATAATCTCCAGTCCCTGTTCAATCTGTCCCTGGTACAGAGATAGGAGTTTTTAACCTTGAATTCCCTTCTACTTATTTCTTAAAGAAAATATACCAACTGCAGGGAAAAACATGCAGCAAATCCAGAGGTCTTATCACTTGAAGCCAGGCGCAGCTATTCCTAAACTAAATTGAACCACACCCTAAACTGCCCATGTTTTTCTCCAAAAATAGGTTTGCATGGTAAGTAAGAATTAAGATGAAGTTTCTTCAGAGAAATTAAAAAGAACACATTTCCCATATGAAAATTACATGATATACAAACACTATACTTGCTTAGTTTGGATTCAGCTTATGGGAAAGAAACCTACTGTTGCTCAGAAGCACAAAGGATTGGTTCTCCAGTGTCAGAGCACTGTCAAGAAATGCTTACTTTCTTCTGATGCCCTCAGCTCATACAGAGGAGCAATTGGCGGCATTTGACATACACAAAGGTTGTAAGGACTATTTGGAACAAATGCTGAATATTAAGAACACACAGTGGATCACAGCTAGTTTCAGGCTGGCTGAAATGAGGAACATTTTGTCATTGCTCTCCCAGCTGAGTGCTTCCCAAGCAATGTTAATGCATAGACTAGAACATTTTTCAAGAAGCTGAAGAATCAGAATCTTTTGTGGTAATTTAGGGATATGTTTGGTAAATGGGCTGTCTGCATTATCTATGCTCTGATCTTTAAGCAGTTAGGAGGAAAGCCAAAATAAAATTACTAATATAGCATGTAAAAGAGCATGGATACATGTTACAGAACTTGTAGGACAGAAAAGTGGGATGTAGCTGTGTCTCCTGCATACAGAGCTAGGAAATCCCACATGATGGCTTTTAATACTTTCTGGAATGATTAGCAGGTAGATCCAGGAACAGTACAGGAGCTGGAAGAAAATGTCTAATGCTACTTAAAAGCACAGGAATAGTGGGAAAGAAACAGCTAGCTAAGATCTGCCTGCCCTGAGAACACAGAGAACTAGATGCAACAACCTATTCCTGATCTTGCATTGCTCTCGGTGCACTAGCCAATCTCCACACTCCTCCTCCATCAACCATGACAGATGAGCCCTTGACAGAGATGGTGTGAACTGAAAAGCTATTTTATGGAATCTTAGGGGCTATCTGGAACAGACTCTATTATTCACAAAGGATAGATTTCTAAGGCAAAAGCAATGGTTATGATTGCTTCCCAACTGCCTTTCTGCATGGTATAGGTCATAGTTTTGCATGTGGAGAGTCAGGGAGACTTCTCATAAGAACTTCTCATAAGAAAGAAAGTAGAATAGAAGAAGCTGCAGGACTACAGATGCCAAATCTCACTTCCACATAACAGACTTAAATCTGTAAACATTTTTTTTTTCCATACAGAGCAGCTTCCATGCAGAAATCTCTCAACCACAAACAGGGCACCTTCTCTGAGATTCACAGTGTCAGATCTTTATCTGAGCTGGTGATGATGGTAAACCAGCACACCATCCAGAAATTACAGCACTAAAAGAAACACTGTACAATGAAAGAATCAGCATAATGTGCAAGAACTACTTGTAATATTACAGTTGAAACATAGCTTCCTTCAGAGAGATTCTGGTGTCGTGGTCAAAGTGAATCAGTCAGTAATGGAACTCAGCAGCCCTGATGCCTGATCCACTGGTTCAGTCATTAAATCTCCACCTCCTTAATTCCCAAGGCTTCGACTTCTGACATCACTCCTAGCCCAGACTTCATTCTTAGCTTTGCTTCTGGGAGTACCTAAAGCTTCCGTTACAGAAACATAAAAGATTGAACTTCAACCACAAACACATGGGAGAAATGCAGGCAAGATAAAGTGTATGTCCTGCCCACACTGCGGCTGGGTGTGGTAATTCCTGAGATAATACTCTAAGCAAACTCAAGCCAGGCAGACAGAAGGTTGTCACACTGTGAGAAATACCTTTGTTGTGTGATTGTACAGTCACAAGTGCTGTACTATGTACTCTCAAGAATTGGACAGATTTACCTGCAGAGAGCACAAGAAGCTGCAGTTTACCATTTCTTGAGCCAGGAAGACCATTGCACTACTGGACAGAGCACTTCAGAACTTGAACAAAACTTTTCTTCAAGTAGTTTTTAAGTTATATCCTTCGTCTGTGAGGTCCTGCCCAGTCATGATGTACAGGCATAGTGAGATCTGTGACTCCGCTGGTCTGTCTCCAGCCTATAGGTAAAAGGATTCCCATATCCAAACACTCAGTCTGGTGCTTTCAGCACTACTCAGACCCTGAGACATGGCAGAGTGTCCTGACATGCTACAAGATGTACAGGCTCTCACACACAGAAAGCTAGCTGGGCTGTCAGGCTCAGAGTGGAACAAAGTCCTGGCTGATGATCACTTTGCACTTTGTGTAATCACTTCACAGAATCACAGAATGTCAGGAGTTAGAAGGGACCTTGAAAGATCATCTAGTCCAACCCCCCTGCCTGAGCAGGATCACCTAGATTAGATCACACAGGAACATGTGCAGGTGGGTTTTTAATGTCTCTAGAGAAGGAGACTCCACAACCTCTCTAGGCAACCTGTTCCAGTGCTCTCAAAACACACTAATCTCTTTTGCCAGTGCTGGGACTGGATAACATTTTAAGACATCTCCGAAGTGACAAAGCATGGAACACAGCAGCACAGTGGATGACTGGAGACTGCCTTTTTATACTGTAGTACCATTCTTTAAAAAGTAATATGTGTTTATTGATTAGATAGAAATCAATTTAATTCAATTATTTTTAAAATGTAATATATGCATTTCTTGTTTGACACACAGATGTATGCAAATGGAACTGACATGTGCCAGAATATGTGGGGAGAGTCATTTAAGGTGAGCGAATCCTCCTGCCTCTGCTTGCAAATGAACAAGAAGGACATGATGGCAATGAAGTACCTGCTCTCCGAAAGCTCAGAGGAAAGCTCCAGCATCAGCAGCAGTGAGGAACATGCCTGCCAAAAGAAACTCCTGAAGTTTGAGAAACTAGAGAGAGAGAAAGGGGAACAGACAAGATAAATGCTGGTGGATGTATGTCAGGACAAGAGAAATCATTGTGCAGGCTGGGCTCAGGGCATTATGGCAGCCTGCTTTATCCCTCACTTCCTAGAACACAATAAATCAATGACTGGTTATATTAATCTTTCTCTAATGTTTTTGCATCTGCATCACAAAGCTTCCAGGCAGGTTAGCACAGGTGTAATCCTGTGACTTGAACTGAACAGCTAGAAGCCTGCAGGTAACATGTAGGGATTGGCTTTCCAAGAGGAGAGGCACAGGCAGCTCCTGCTGACTTAAGGTAGAACAGTGAGAACTAGAAGCCTCTGGAAAGCCACACCAGTAACGCACCAAGTCTTCAACCCAAACCATTCGTTAGCATAGGCGCACAGCACTCCTGTCATGAGTTCCTGTGTGCCAGGCTCTGCTCAGATAAAGAAATGCTCCAGCAAGAAATAGGTCAAGGAGCCCAACCACTGGCCACTGAAAATGTATTTATGTCATATCTCAAAAAAGTAATGCAAAACAGGGGATTGTGGAGTACTAGATAAATCCCTGTATCCATATACTGCCAGAATACAATATGCAGGGACTGTTATACTGGGCTTTTACCTCATACAACAGTAGTACCAGTTTCCTACAGTATGAATTTGAAGCATAATTTTGAGTGCAATTAATCCCACTCAGTCATTCCAAACAATAATCTCTGACAAATGGAAGTGTCAGAGGGCCCTAATTGTGTTGTTCCCATCAGTAATTCTGCTTCCAGACTCCCTCTGATATCACAGCAGAGTGGCCAGGTCTGTGCCATTCTGTACAGCTCCTCATAGTGGCATCACCAAGAAAAACATCAGAAGGATTTAATTTGGGATTCAGATTATCAAATTGTAAAAAAAATCAGTCCTTGCTGTATGTAGAGCTGGGCACCTTACATCACTTAATGATCTGGCCCACAGTTAAAACTTACTTGGCACATCCTGGTAAACTAGGAGAATCTTAAAAATAGACAACACTTTCTCCACTGGGCTGTTAATTTAATTGAATGGTTTCACATAGCTGCAAAAGAATTGCTCGTCCCATTAGGTCATGCTCTGCTTCCAACCAGCTTCTCAGTATGTTTAACAATGGACTAATTCCTACCAGCACTGAACCATTGTTAAAATGATACTTTGTCACATTTGTATTTTGTGTAAACTCAGTTTGTCAGTTTTACTGTTTAAAAAGAAAGAACCAGAATTTGATCTTCTGTAAAGTTCTGACAGTCCTTTTTCCTCTATTTCACTACCTCTGTTCTGTCCTGTCCTTTATTGCACCTGAATCATAGCAGAATTTTTCTTATCTTTATTTTGCTGTGCTCAGAATTCAAGAATAAATTATCCCCTCTCACTGCCGTAAGTCCAGCATTTTCTGTATCACCATGGCCAAGGATTTCCTTCATGTTTTTTTTGTTAAGTATAGCACAATTGTTTCTGCCTGTGTCTCTGCTCTTTGTCTTCACATTCCACTTTGTTCTCTTTGCTCTGGCTACATTACTCTTGAAACCACACTCAACAAACTACTCTTCCATGCTTAGTTTCAGGATGACCCATGTTCTTGAACAGCACTGTATCCTACAGCAGCTCAGGGACCAAACCATTTAGCTCCTATTCCAAACTTTCTCACTGACTCATGATGTACCCTCAGCAAGCCATTTAACTCTTCTGTGACCCAAATAATTCTGCAAAGCTTCCATACTTCCTCTAGCTCATCTCTTTTCTAAACCAAGAAGTCAAGAACCACTCATTTGAGTGGTGTGAACTTTGATCACAGCAAGCCAGCTTTAAACTTTGTTATATCACAAGACTTTCATGTACATAGAGAAACCTTTCTAAACCACTATTTGCTCTGTCCAGCTGCTTTATACTCAGAGTCATTTACATCTTCAACAATCTCAGTCACTCAAATGCTATCAGTGGTGATTTGACATTTACAAAAATGCTAGGATAACTCAGATAAGGCAAAATTAAAAATAACACAAATCACTAAAAATCAGACTACAGCAATACAGTGTGAAGGTGGACAGGGAAAAGAAAGATCCAGGTTACTGATGACTGCAGACATGCCCAGCTAGTGCTGACCCGATTTGGTAAGTGCCTGCTATGCATCACAGCTCAAAAGCACATGTCCAGCTTCTGAACCCACACTGGCTCTGAAAACTGAAATGTCTGTATTTAGTGACACTAGATTCAACTAAGATCTTTATCAAAATGTCACAGTGGTAGATCAAATGTTTTGTGACATTTGTTGTGAAATTTGTTCCCACACTAATCTGTAGGAAACAGGCTTGCAACCTTTATCAATAAATTAAATTTAACTTATCAACAAGACAGTGTTGATAAAAATAAAAATTATTGCCAATTATTGACTTATTTACTACCTGGCTACTCATCAGCTTTTGTATTGTGCTACTTGTGACTAGTGTCACATTAACCATAACACATGTAGCTGGGTCATCCTGCTTATTCTGTTTATTTAACTTTCCTCCTTAAACATTGGCACAATACTATGAGTCTTCTGCAATTTCACTGGAATGCCAGGAGTTGAAACAAATGAGATCTCTCCTGGCAGTTCTGTTAAAGCTTTTTAGTATAGGTTTTCTGAGCCTGTTGCTTTAAAATTATTAAAGTTACTTACAATGTGAACCTCATCTATAATTACTTGCAGACTGAAAAGGATTTCATCATCCTTCTGTAATCCAAATGCTTTATCCTGCATGTATTTCAATACCAAGCATCATTAATAAAATTTCCCCACTGTAACTTGTGCTATTGCAAGGCTTTCTTCGTCAGGTTACTCACTTCTTTTCACCTTCAGTTCAGTTGTGCAAGCCACAAATTCCTGTAGTTCCTTTACAGTCCTCACTTTATTTTTATAGTTCATAATTATCCATGGATATTGATTTCAGCACAGCTTCCTTTTTAAAAAATAATAAGCATCAGTAATGATGACATTTTCAACTTCTGATGCATTTTTCATGTGCAGGGTTCACTCAGAGCATTTTATAAACACTCATTAATCTTCAAAATATACCTGAGAGGAAAATAGTGAGAAGCAAACTGAGTCAGTGGGAGAGTCAGCAAGAGTCTTATCTGATCATTGCAAATATTGCAGAACTGGGACTAGCACAGACAAGTTTGGTCTCAGAGCCTTATTTCACATTGCAAATGGAATTGTGCCTTGTAAGGTGATCTTTAGACAAAAAGTTATTTTGCAAAAATTATAAAGGAGATTTTAATAAAATATTGTAAAACCCTGAGCATCGCAAAAATAGAATGAGTTATTAAACATTGCATTTCCATGCACCTTGAAGGATGAAAAAACATAAAATTGATAATTGTTAGATTATTTAAGACTAATAATGTCGAACCAGGCTAATTTCCCTTGCTGAGAGACAATGAGCCTGCAGAAAAAGTTGTAGATGAGATATGGCTTTTAAAGGGTTTTAATATCATTTGCTGTAACATTCTGATAAGCAAACTGTGAAAACCAAAGTGCATGAAATCAACATAACATGGGTGCACAGCTGGTTAAAAAAACATTAAAATATTACTGCAAGTATGTTGTCATTAATCTCACATGGGTCTTCTGTTAGGAATCCCAAAGGGTCTGTTCGGATTCTAGTCAACACTTTTGTTTATTCAGACAATGAAGTAGATATTTTGCAAACACTTTGAAGGGAGAGATTAGACTAAAAATTATCTTTCTAACCAGAGAACTAGTCCAAGCCCCCAAAGATGAAGTGTCTGAAAAGGGAGATGAAAAATGCTTACACTGAGGTAAATCAAGGAAAAAATTCATTCAGGGAAATACATGGCAAGGGAACAGCAAACATGTGCCATTTATGGTGGAAACGTTACTGTGGAAGTTTTAATCTTTTAAGGCTTCAGTGTATGGAGAGCCGTGGATGCCCTGACTCACAAAGCAAGCAGATGCAGGACCTGCAAACATCCTTCTAACAGTTGCTCACAGAGTTCGTGAGTAACTCACATTCCACTGAGGCGCTGCTTCTGGAATGACCCCACTGCACACAGAGGCTGTGGAATGTGGTGGGTATCAGGCAGACTTTAACTCTATCCATCTTCTCAATTAAATCAGCTCACGAGCTCTGTCAATGCAAGGGCAATACTTTCCAGGAGAGCAAACATGCTCCTGGCATATATCTAATGACTATTTAAAATAAAGGGAATAAGATTCACTGAATTTATGCACATACTCTGGTTATTTTCCTTCTTTTTTATGTTCAAAAGGTTTGTATAACTTGGAGTTATTTTAAAAAATGCCACATGGTCTGGACAGCTCATGGGTCTGTTGTGTGTTTGCTCTGCTGTATTATCCAAGGGAACACAGCAATTTAAACGAGTTAAGTAAAGAGTCCAAAAAACATTAGGATTTGGATTACAATTTGACACACTGCCAAACTTTACAAATGGCGATATTAAAAGTCCCATGTACCTCAAAACTGATAATTCCCAGGCACAACTCATTTTTTCTTTTGGCAAAAAAAGACTTGCACCTTTGATAAAGTCACCTTAGTGAGCAGGTCTAACTCACTGTAAAACTTCAGGGTAATTCTAGACAATGGCGAAAAAAGAGCCAAGCTAAGAAATCAATCATCTAATTCAGTTAAGTGTGAGGATACGCTGAGGGTCAGGCCCCAACAGTCTGTCAGCTTTCAGCATCTCCAAGAAAAAGTTGCAGCGATCACCTACTACTAAGATTTAACTTATCAGAAAAACAAGGGGGAAAACTCTCTCTGCTGCACAGTTCTGCTTCCCTTTAGCTACTAAAGGCGTACCTCTCCCACCTCTGTTTTGATCACCAGCTCCTATCTGAGTCTGAGTATTCTTTTGGCCTCCTTCCTTAGAAATGCAGCGAGCTCTCTGTGGAGTTTGCCTTGGTTCCCCTCTCAGACAGCTGTGATTAATTCAGTGTTCGAGCTCTTGAGTTAATTCTCTCATTAGATCACTTTCCTTCTTCATGGAATGGTTATTCCCACAGGAGAAATGAGAAAGACTAAAACAATATTGTGCTAGTATCTGACACACTGCATCCAGGATGTTTACTTTAACTCAAATTGCCTGGAATTGCTCCAGATCTATGGCTTAAACTCAAGAATCTTCTAACTGGTGGGGAACTGTAGCCATGAATGTTGCACAACATTCCAAGTTTCACTGGAATACCTCCAAACTTCCTGCTAGGTAAGTGTACCCAGAACATGCACCTCTTCACACAAGTAGGTCAGATGACACTAGATTCAAGGGAATACTTTAAGACTGCAAAAGGTTTTTTTCCTTTTTTTTTTCCTTTTTTTCCCACATTTTATCATACACCAATTACCTTTCTACCCAATGCTATTGTGAAGGTGAACACACCTGGAGCACACAGCAATGAAATATTGCCAGTGCTCCCAAAATCACAGTAAATATCTGTGCATTACTCACTGGGAATGCCCCATTCCATCTGTAAGTTCTTGCAGCTAAAACATGCTCCCCGCTTTTGCTGCCTGGAAAATGGCTCCCCGTAGTATGGCTGGTCATTGGAGGGCATCACTCCACTCAACTGGGTTCTAACACAACCTGCTTCTCTGTACCTTTGGTGCAATGTGCAGGGAAGGAGAGGGGAAGGGAAAAGAGAAATCATTCAACATGGCATTTCAATGAGCCTTAGTTTTCCCAGCCATTAACAGTTCAGCAGACAAAGGCACAGAGCCATCACCACCTTACTGGAGACACCTGTTTTCACACAAGCCCTATATTCTGGGGCTGCCTGTACAGAAAGAGTAGCTTTAAGGACTCCTCCTGCTCTCCATTTTGGTTCAATTCAAGTTCAGACCTCTACCTTAAACACACACACACATAATCATTGAGATTCATTAACCCTCACAGGAATGAAGGTAATAGCTCTTAGGCCTGGCTCAAAACTGCCAAGAGAGAGTGTTCTCATGTCTGGCTTAAGACTGGAAATTGTTGGCTCACTGTGAAGCACAATGCCTTTACCCACTGAGACAGAAAACAATCATACCCTGAAGGGAAGCTTCTTCATCCACTAAAGCTTATAGTCCTATGTATCACATAAAAACATAAGCAGACAACAGACTTATGCAGGTATCTAATTGGTATGTAGTGCCTGTAGCTCACTGGAGACTCTTGACTGAGTAGACAGCATAACCAGTCCCACTGGGGTGATAACAGATTAAGCACCATTGTCTGAGAACTTAAAAGTCCCCAGTGACTCTCTTCCCTCTTCCATGTTGCTTTAGTGTGAACTGCAGCAGCCTCTCTCAACTCACCCCTACTAGGGGCTGCAGACTCATGCAGACTAGGGGCTGCACATAACACAACCACACCACTAAACTGCATCAAGAGTGACTGCTGATCTGCATCACTGCCTTGTGCATGCCATGGCATCCAGGGTAAAGGGGAGACCTGAGCAGACATAGGCCTTCACAGAGAAAAGTTGTCTTGGGAGTGTAAGAGACATCAATCACTGCACTACATATACTTCTCATTCTCCAAAACTCTCGATGGCTCTGTGTGTGTGCAATTTTGGCCTCCCTGGGATAAGTTTGAGTACAAGCCCTTATGAAGTTTAGGGAAGTGGAGCAAAAATGGTTGTATCCTATGAAGATTTTGTGACCTGGACAGCAAAACACAAGGTAAGCTTCTTTTAATTTTGGTGAGGCTGTCCAACACCTCTCATCTGTTAGGTCAAGTGCATTAAATTGCAAGTAGTAACTACAGAGGTAATAAATTAAAACAGCAACTGATTGTACCACTAAAAGATTATAGCAGATACCTTAGCATGGAGGACAAAGTGCAGAGATGCATTGCAATTTGGAACGGGAAGTAAAGACTTCATGCCCACTGAAACTGAGAGGAATTTGACCTGGCACATTCTTGTTGAATTTCATGGAAAATGGGTCCTTATTACAAAATATCCCATGGGGTTTGGTGTACCAACAAATAGTCAAGGCCTGAATTTCATGTCTCCTCTGCAAGAGAGAATTTTAGCAGCCAAGCATGGTAAGGATACTGCTTGAATAGTAAATAAAAATGATCCCCAAAGCTATAGGTGTACTGGAGAGGCTTCTGACTAGAGACAGTCAAAACTACACTTTCAAACAAATTATTTTCCTTTTAGGGTTTGCTTGGGTTTTTTTGGAGTTTAAGACTAAAATGGTTCCCTCTTTATGAAGTTCATGAAACAAACACAAAAAAAGAAACAAAAAAACCCACCTAGATCTAACTACAACACATACACCACCTTTTAGGCACATGGGTGTTTTGTATGTTAATGTATCATGTAGTAACAGCACCACCTGTGGGATTTAAGAGAGTGAGCAGAGACACCTTACTGCTCAGTAGAGTATCTTGCAGGCATCTGGAAAGGTTTTCCTGAGAAGCCTTCAGCCAGGGAAATCTGTGGGATAACACAGGGAGGACTGCAATGCTTCACGGTGCTCTGGCACAGCACAGGGTTTTTTCTTCAAGAATAAAGTCTGAGTAGCTTGTTTGTGAGCTTCTCCTCACTGAGGGGGTTTGATGCTGTGACAGCAGTGCTCTATGCAGGTGTGAGCAGTGGGACATGTTGAGAGCACAGGGCATGCCTTTTTTGTCTCCTGTCATATATCAGTCAGCACTCAGCTGGCTTATTGGCAAATATCATGTTAGGAGCCTATTAAATTGAAGGTGCTTTTAATTCCTTCACTGCAGTGACCGTCATTCTTGGTATTAATTAATGAAAAAGCCCCTAATCACAGGGTAAATGTACTTCAGACTTACCCCTGAAAATCTGCAGCTTATTTTGGGAGATGCACAGTAGTCTACGGGAGCATTAGCTCAGTCTTACACAGATTCTCCTCCGTGGTTGCACGAGAAACATGCTGAAGCAGTGCCCTCTTCTGGAGACAGAGCCATTGAACCACGTTAATATAGCACAGGACAGGCCTTCAGGGCAAAATTAGCAGTCTCAGCAATGCTATTTTGTGTCTATAAATTTGGCACTATGGTGTGAAATACTAGTACTGGCCAAGTGTCTAACAGCTGACATCAGCCAGCGACAGAGCCACTGGCATTTAGGAGAATTCTAAGCCTTTTACTCACAGGCCACTTCCAATGAATAAACTGTCAGTGCAAGAGGGGTCTGGTTTCTTTTCCTGACTCATCAGTGAAAGAAAAAAAAGTGTTTATTAGCCTAGATTAAAATTTATATCACGTTATATCAGCATGCATCCATCTGTGTGTGCTTGCAGACACATTTTTTAATCTAGATCTATATTTTCTATGGGTATTTTTAAAGTCTAGGTTGAAAGGTAATTTTAACACTCACAAATAAAACATTGATGAATGGAGAAACCATCAGCCCCCAGAGAGTTGCAGAGATACAGATTCCTTCTAGAAGCACACTTTAAAGTTATTACAATTGAAACATGGAATTCTGAGAAAAGGGTGAGGGGCCACAATCATTGTAGCTGTGAGCAGACGTGGTTTTCTTTCCCAGTCACACAGTAAATAGACATGGAAGCATTCCAAAAGGCTGATTGCTTTTTGCCTTGGCTGCATGTCATATCTCTGGAACAGTTGTGGAAAACTCAAGAGGGATGCTTTTCTCTCAGAATCAGTGCCAACTCTGCCAGACCCAGTGATTGTGCTCACGTAACTCAGTACGTGATGCTCATCCCTCAGTCAGTGCTCAGGCATGGTCTGACTCAGTGAATTACATCGACCAAGATGGAATCACAAACTGCCTCAGGACCAGTGCTGACCTCAGAGGCCCACATGGTACTGCTGCAGGGCAACGCAATGAAACATCTCTCCTGGAATGAAGGCCCAAACATGGCATGACACTAAGGAGACAGAGGGTGCATGGGCTGGCTCTTCCTCTGACCAGTCAGGCTCTGATGCCACAGTCCTGAGCTATCGACATGCAGTTCCCTCCACCTCACATCTCTGAGGTTCCTCGGGGCTGATGGGGAAGAGACCACAGCTGCTGTGTTTCTCCTTCAAACAGAGTTTAAGGCAGCTAGGAATCCAGCTTGCAAAAGCACACCTGAGGGGGATATAACCGAAGGACGGAGATTGTGAAGGCAGTAAGGTATGCTGTTCACGAATTACCTCAGCACCAAGCACAGTGACTGAATCCATCAGAGAACCTGCTTTAACAGGGAAAAAAAGGCTTCTCACGGAGCTGGCAGTGCGCTCACGGTGCAGTGGTCAGAGCTGCCTGTGAACAGGCTCCACAGGGCCCACTGACCAGGCAAGCGCACAAAGGACTACACAGATATATCACAACCAGGACGGACAAGCAGCCTCCTACACTCGCTGAAGAAAAAAGCACGAAGCACTCTGGACACCTCATCAAACTATCAGTGACGAAACCCACAACCTCAGTGAGACGAGAGGGCTTTCCCCTAACGACTGCTTTCCGCGCCTGCGCCAGGGGCGGGCAGAGCTGAGCGCCGTTGCGCATGCGCCAGCACGGCCCCTCAGGGCGGCGGAGGAGTGGCGAAGGGAGTTCGGGGACGCTATGGCGTGCGCTGCTGAGGCGGCGAAGGGCGACGGGAGCTTCTTCTCCGATCGGCACGCCCGCCTCCTCCTGGCTCAGATCAACCGGCTGTGGGCCGGGCAGAGTTTCTGCGATGTGCGGCTGGAAGTGGGTTCCGAGGTGTTCGCCGTGCATCGCCTGGTGCTGGCGGCCAGCAGCCCCTACTTCGCGGCGCTATTCGCTGGCGGCATGAAGGAATCCGGTCGGGATGTGGTGCGGATCGCGGGCGTCGAGGCTGACACCTTTCACACGCTCCTCGACTTCATCTATACAGGTAATGGCTGAGAGGCCCGGGGGGACGACAGCGGGTTCGGGGACGAGGAGAGTGGGGGGGTCCGACGGCCGCAGCCTCGAGCGGAGCCCCGCTGTCGTGTGCGTGCCTGCAGGGGTGGTGAGCATCGGGGAGCACAACGTCCAGGAGCTGGTCGTCGCCGCCGACATGCTACAGCTCACCGAGGTGGTGGAGCTCTGCTGCGAGTTCCTGAAGGGGCACGTCGACCCCCTGAACTGCATCGGGCTCTTGCAGTTCGCCGAGCAGATCGCCTGTCACGACTTGATGGAGTTCACCGAGAGCTACATCCTCGGCCACTTCCTGGAGGTGCAGAGCGGGGAGGAGTTCCTGGCCCTGTCGAAAGAACAGCTGATCAAGATCCTGCGAAGTGAGGACCTAAGCATCGAGGACGAGTACCAGGTTTTCACAGCGGCAATGCAATGGATTTTGAAGGATGTGGGAAAGAGAAAGAAATACATCGTAGAAGTACTGGAGCCTGTTCGATTCCCTCTGCTGCCAGCACAGAAGCTACAGAAATACATAGAAAGTAAGTGAAAGAAGGGAACAAACAGTATCAGATGTTTGGATTTGAGCAATTTAACTGTCATCCACAGTTACTGGGTTTTGATGGCCTTTGTTAAATTAATAGCAGGATGATTGAAAAGACTTGCTCCAAATTCTACATCTTAACAAATGAGCACAACATGCTTTAAAATATGCTTTTGAGAAAGTCTTATAAAAGTAGGTGATCTTGTTTTGTCTGCTGTTTTAGAAGCTAGTAACTTTTCTACAACTGAGTTACATACTGTCTGCACATTTTTACTATGCCTGTTTTCATCTGTTTTTTTTTTTTTTTAACTCAAGGTATTCCAGATTTCAGCATTCGGGTGGCCTTGCAAACTCTGTTGAAAGAATACTGTGAAGTCTGTAAAGAGAACAAGGTCAGCAGTTTTCTGCAAGCTTCTAAAGGTCATCCCCGGAGGAAAGCCAGGAAATACCTTTATGCAGTAGGTTAGAATGTGGCTGTTTGAACCTTATAAAACAAATGATGAAGTAGTATCTTGTATTACAGTGATGAAGGAGACATTGGATTTAACTTTTGGTGGGTTTTTTTAAATCAAAAGATATAAAACCATCAAAATAGTAATGTGGCTCGTTTACCATGTTAGCTCCTGTCTGCTTAAAGTTGCACAGAAGTTCATCATTGACATTTTTTCTCAGTATGATAGGCTAGGCTGTTGACTAGTCTCTGTGTTTGCCTAAGAACACAAGTGGTAATATTGGTAGTGTTGTGATGAGGTGGTCAGCTCAGGCACAAGTTACAAGACCCTCAAAGTGACCACTCTTCCTTGTGCGCTGGAGCCGCACTGCTTCTTGGAAAAGTCCGGTTCCTACTAGAAGTGGCTAATGGCCATTGCTATACTTTTTTTTTCCAATTGGTTTAGATATAGAAGCTTTTAACTAAGCCATGATCTTTCCACTTACTTTCTAGGTGGATACACCCGACTGCAAGGAGGACGCTGGAATGACAATACATCCCTGAGCTGTGTGGAGCAATTTGACACCTTCAGCCACTACTGGACCACAGTTGACTCTCTCAATCAGGCCCGAAGTGGACTAGGTGTGGCTGTGGTGGGAGGAATGGTCTATACCATTGGAGGTAACAGCTGAAACACACTGTCTTTCTTACAGGGTATGTAAGGGATAGCAGAGGGTGGTCTGAGTGGGACACGATGGACAAACGCTAGCCAGGTTACCTTGGCTAGATGACCAGGGAGAAAGAACTTTAAAACAGTTCCCATGAGAACTGACCTTCATGTGAGAAGGAAAGAACAACATTCTCACGAGAATTTAACCTTCATGTGTGGGGTAAACCATAACACTGTGATAGTGTAACGGGGAGCCATTGCTAGTCAGTCAGGATGGTAAGTCACCCGCTGTCAGCCAGTCAGGCTCACGAGTCCAGCAAGGCTCGTTGTATGTGTAGGCCCCACGTGCAGCGACCCAATCTCAGGCCTGATGCAGGATATAAGGAGGCTGCCTCGGCAGTGCTGGGAGACAGACATCAAGCGTCTCTTGAAGCCGCAGGGGACACCCTGAAGATTCTGTGTCTGCCTCCCTTCACCGGTCTGATGTGGATCCTTATCTTCCTGCTGCTCTGCGGCATTGCGGAGATCCCGGGGCTGGTGGGGCTCTCTTAAAACCTATTCTATTCCTTATAACAGCCTAGCAAGGCTTTCTCTTACAATTGCTATATGCCTGAACACAGCCTAGTAAAGCATTCTCTTAGCATGGCCATACACTGGACATCAGCTTAGCAAGGCTTAAAACAATAAAAGTTGTAATATAATTGCTGCTTTGGTGCAGACTCATGTTTGTGCATTGGAGTCCTCTTAAAAGAACCCTGTTACTTCAACAGTAACACAGGGACTTATGGAATTATTTTTTTTAATTATTTTCTCACTTGTATAGCAGAACTCATAGCATGAAAGACAATAGTACAGGTCAGGCCACTTGTGGTCTGCCTACCTAGAAAGGTTTGTTATGTATGTTTACACAAGGATATGATGAGTAGCTCTCCAGCACATTAGGAAGGAACGCATATGTATAGTGCTTTTGTCACCACAGAACACATTCTTTGGTCTTGAAATCCTTCAAAGATGTGCTGTAGAGTAAAAAGTATGTAGTGTTGTGGGTGTTTGCCCTTCTGATGTTTTCAGTAATGTTTCAGGGAACTGTTGATGGAACATTGTTCCTAGTGATGATTCAGTTTTAAACAAAGCTTTTGGTCCTTTGGCCATTTGGCTAACTGAAAGAAAGATCTTATATGCAAATACTGTCTGTCCTGGAAGGAGTTGAGGAGTGCTTCTATATCTCGTGGAAAACATTGTGTTTCCCCTGTCTGTATTTGCTCTTATGCAGGTGAGGACAACGCGATGATTTTTGGCTGTACTGAGTGTTACAATCCTGCTACTAAGAGGTGGACCACTGTGGCTTCCTTGAACTATCCCCGTTGTGGACTGGGCGTGTGCACATGCTATGGTGCTATCTATGCTTTGGGTAGGGTAATTTTAAAGGTGTGAATTCATGGAACTTGTAAATTGATTTGATCTTCAATATTATATCTTGGGTGTTCCAACTTTGCAAACTGTTTCAAAACAGCTGTTTACATGAGCACTACCATATCACATCTTTGCGGTTTAGTTATTGTTCAGGTATAACTTATTTCCATTATAGACTGCATCTTGGCTTCAGAATTAGTCTGTCCTGGAACAGTGTATCATATATCTAAAAAATTCAGCTAACATGCAGCTTCATGCCATTAAATTCTCTCCTGTCTTTGCTGTTATTTGCAGGAGGTTGGGTTGGAGCAGAGGTTGGTAACACGATTGAAAGATATGATCCTGAAGAAAATAGTTGGGATTTGGTAGGAACCATGTCTGTGCCCCGTTACTACTTCGGCTGTTGTGAAATGCAAGGTGAATATTGTGGTTTTTGTCAATAAACACTTGGATTTTTAAGCTTTCTGTCATGAATTTTTACCTTGTCTTGTACTGTCCTGTCAGTTGCACAAGCCTGTCTCACATGTTCTTCTAGTACCATATTTTTAATTCTACAGAACTTAAAGACTGTAAAGTTCTTTCTGTATTCTGTTTGGTTTCAAGAAAATAATTTTATGTGGCTGCTTTATGGTTATTCAGCTACTGTCTTTAATAGTTGATTGTCTTTCCTGATGCTGCTTTTATTTACTTCCTATACTTGGGGTTTTGTATGTCTGTGACAATCTGAAGAGTTGCCACAAGTTATTTTCAGACACCTCTGAAGACTTGATCTCGAAATGTGCTTACTAAGCATTTGATCCAGGCCTGGTCAGCAGTTGCAGTTTTCTGAATTCCCTCCCCTGCACTTGATTAGTTGATGCTTTCATTAGAGCTTCTAGTGCTTTCAAGCCTCCAGTTACACATTTGAAAGCTTTTGCTTTGTGTATGCTGCTACTGGACAAACAGAGGACCTTTCTCTGGTATTCTTAAATCATTTTCATGTCAGGCTGAAACTTGTGAAAACGTTTTCTATCTTTCAAATCTTTGTGGTGTTTAACATAATGGAGGAAAAACTGCTTCCACAGGTTTTATTTATGTTGTTGGTGGTATCAGCAATGAAGGAATAGAGCTACGTTCTGCTGAAGTCTATGACCCAATATCTAAACGGTGGTCTGAGCTTGCTCCAATGGGCACCCGAAGAGCATATCTTGGTGTAGCTGCTCTCAACGATTGTATCTATGCTGTGGGAGGCTGGAATGAATCTCAGGATGCACTTGCTACTGTAGAAAGATACTCCTTTGAAGAGGTATGGTAGAATCCCTGTCTTTTTTAGGTGTAGAGGTAAGATGTAAGATGACATTAGAAAGAAAAAAGCCATTTCCTTTTCACTACTGGCTGGTAATCTGGGTGAAACGACACTTCAATGACCTCAGGGTCTGTCTGTCCTAACCAGCTGGTACAATCTTGCTCTCTTAGTGAGGTGTTTACAGAAATGGTACACATGCTTTTGCAACACAGAAAGGTAACCAATACTGATGCTGCATACCTGTACTGTAGTTTGGTAAATATTTAAGGTGAAGATGAAGGGTTAGATTCCCTCTCTGCTGTAGAATGGTCAATAATCTGATGAGAGAGGGGAAAAGAAAAAAATCCCCCAAAAAAGTAGGAGTTGCCTTTTGTTGCATAGGTTCAAGATCTTCTGCATTAAAATATAGTGGTGCTTTAGCATGACTAGAAAAATAACTTTGAACACTTAATAATTTCTTACCTTATTCAAAAAGTTGGCTACTGTTTATATGATACTCTCTGGAACAGTAGTTAGTGTTAAAAGGCAGAGCATAATCCAGTGTGGCATTCTGTTTTGCTTTTCCATGTTAAGTACTTTAAACTGTGTACTGTTCTCTGTTTGGGAGACAGATTGCCTCTTCAGTGACTGAGGAAAGAGAGGGTTGTTGTTTACAGACAGTGCCTGATCTGTTCTTTGAACCTGTGAGGTGCATGGGTAGTGTTCTTTGTTATGTTTCAGGCTTTAAGCTTTAAAAGTTACTTTTATCAGAATTAGGTCTTACTTTAAAACTACTTGTGGACTCTCTCCCTTTCTCATTAGGAAACATGGGTTGAAGTTGCATCAATGAAGGTACCAAGAGCTGGTGTCTGTGTTGTGGCTGTGAATGGATTTCTTTATGCCTCAGGAGGTCGAGCTCCCAGTCCTGATATTGCTGCTCCGGTAACCTCTGACTCTGTTGAAGTTTATAACCCTCAGATGGACACTTGGACTGAAACTGCCCACATGCTCACCAGCCGCTGCGAAGGAGGTATAGCTGTCCTCTGAAATGCAGAGAAGAAAACTCATTAAAGGAGTTTCTAGTTTCATTGGCCAGACACCTCTCAACACATGACCTTCGGCAGAGACAGTGGAGAACTAGATCAGAAGGATCTTCCTCAAAAAATGGAAACTATAAAACTCGTGTCCTTCAGAAGAAACTGGCTTACCCTATGTCTGCCCCAGGAAGTATTAAGAATAGGAATGTATGTTATGATGGGATTAAGCTCACTGAAACAAATGGTGAATTTGCCCTATAAAATTTGGAGAGATCGTTCCAGCATGTCAGAGGCATTAATCAGATTGTTAACTCCGTTAACAAGGTTCACTGAAGCTAGCATCTTTAGCTGGCCTTACAATCTGGAAGGAGGCTACTGCAGACAGTTTGGAGTTATCTGTAGATAAGAGCAGGTGGTTAGCATTAGTTGTGCTTTTCTGGTGGAAAACAAAAGGCCTTCCCCCCTCCCCCTTTTTTTTTCCCTTAGTTAAATGTGGGTTTTTGCCATGTGTGACACATGCTGAGACTTGGCATTGAAATATGTGCTATTCTACAAGGTGCACACATTCACCTTGCTACATCTGGTATCCTGCCTCTTCCCAATTTGAGCAGACAGAATGTTTTGTGAATTAGCTGCGTTCAGCATTAAATCATGTTGTGTGTTTTGGTGTAATGAGTTTGCATTTAGTTTGCCAACACTTACTAGAACACTACTACTAGGAGTTTGGAGTTACTTCTAGATTAATTTGACTAATGTACTTGAAACTGCTTTTTGTTCAGTGTGATTGCATTTCCCGCACAACTGTGGATGATATGGAGTCTGCATAAGGCTGCTTGAACTTTGATAGTCAGTGTTTTTCTAAAATAAAAAAAAACAAACACTAAACCACCACTGGAATGTCACAAAACAGGAAGCCTGTGCTATGTAGACAAAGGAGCATTCATGCTGTCTAGGTCAGTATCCCCTCTGTAAAATTAATAAATTAATACATGAATAAAAATCCTCCAAGGTGAGCGTTGCGGGTACTTTAAAAGTCTAGGTCTTACATTCTAACACAGGGCTGAGAGATTGCCTCACCAAAACAAGCTAAATGATGGACCATTTGTTTTTCTGATCGTTCTATAATCTTGTGTTCTATAATCTTCAAAAGGATTTTTTAGGTGTGTGAACTAATGTCTATTCTATAGGGGCTTTTTTCTCAAGTTTAAGATTATTTTAAACAGATTTTTTGTAATAAAAAGCATTTTCAGAACTGAATGTGTAATGCTTTTGAATAGGTTGCTTGACTATCTAGAGTTTTATCACTAAAAAAAAGTTCTAAAGTCCTATTTCCCAGTAGGTTATAAATGCTGGTATTTGAAAGGTGCAAGTACCGCAGTTTTGCAGTAAAAATACTCATATTTTTTCCTCTTCTCAGTGTAAAATCACTCTGACTTCTTGGAAGTCTGGCTACAGTCTTAGACAGCTCTGCACAGCTTTCTGGTATCAGCTCTTTCTTTGACTGTCATTTTTATGTTTCAGGATCCCTCATGAACCACTTGAGAAATATTACGTTAGTTCCTAAACTAATAAAATAGAGCTATGAGCTCACTTCTGATCCCTACCTGTAAACTTTAACTGAGCTCAAAGGCATCTGCTGTGGTATGAAGCTACCTCTTCCAGTGTTACATAGCTGATTTCTGTCCTCTTTGAATGAAACTTTGAAATCTGTTGATTATAGCCTCTGATATTCAGCACCTCTTCCCCTGTATCAAGCCAAAGATAGTACTCTTCTCTGGACCCATTTTACAAAATGTCACATTTAAGCCTGAAAGAATAAAAGAACTGTTTTCACTCACAAATGCAATTTTACTTGCCTTATATTCACAGGTAGTGGTTAGCAGGTTACAAAAACAAGACTCATGGAGGTAGTTGTTATTTCAGTAATACCATATAAGAAGAGGGCTCCATCTTCATCCTAAAGGATGAAGGTTTCCTAAACAGCTGCTCTTTGCAGAATGAACAGAAAACAACTTTAACATAGCAGTATGTGCTTTACTATGTATAGAACAAAGCACTAGTCCTAAAAGAAATATGAGGCTTAATTAAATGGGTCCCAGGATTGGGTGTGGATGTTACTTAACACTTTTCTTTTTACTTCTTATACTGTACTTAAAGAATACTCAAGATAAAAGACCCACAGTAAATATGCACGTGTCCCATTTCATAGGTTTCTTGAGGTGAGGCTAGAAAAGAAAATGCATGGAACTTAGAATCTATATTCTTCCTCTTTGGAAGTACAAAAAGCATATGCTCCTGCAGTGCTTCCAGTAATGGCCCATCATGGACAGTTTTCAGGTTACACATCCAGATGCTCAAACAAAACGAGTCTGAAAATAGCTGTTGTCTAAACTCATGTTGTAATCTCATTATCTGATCCCTTAGTGCCAGTGACTGCCTGCAGGTGTTGCATCAGGGGATAGCACTTGAGTGTAGGAATATGACATCTCTTTATAGCGATGTTGCACACAGCTTCCTTGGCCAGGCACCCCCAGTTCCAAACACCACCCAGGAACAGATGGCCCAGATCTCCATTAAGTAGGAAATAACCTCCTCTCTCATGGCACTTTATCAAGGACACAAAGCTGCCCCATCTAGCTGTCCCCACTCCATCACAGCCGCTCAATGACAAATTTTGGCGAATGCTGACCATGGCTTACCACTACAAATCAAACTTGCCTAAACTTTCTTACCTGACTAGCACTTAGTCACATAGCATTTTCAGCACCTTCTCAGTTGAAGACAGTTTTATCCCACAACACAGGAATTTAACTTATAGGTACTTTTGCACAATGTTCTGGTGCTCCTTTGAGCACTAAATTAGAACCACTTTCACCTTGTTGGTTTATAAATACACAGTTGCTCTCTCCACCACATCACATTACCACACATGGTAGGTAAATCAGATACTTTAATTCAGTATAGAGCAATTCATACCCATGTCACTTGAATCTCCATTTTAAAATCACATGGCAGTAAGATTTCATTCATGAGTGCTATGGATAAGGACAGACTTGTACCTGCCTTGAATGTCATTGTTATTTCCATTCTTCCCTCCTAAATCAGCTGTCCTGCTTTGAGAATAAACATCTTGCTCGCTGCCATTTTATGATTTACAAGCACAAAAAAAGTCTATTTCCCCTGGAACTCAGTACAAATTCATACTGACAGATAAATAACTTTTTTGCTATTGACTTCTTATTTTTTGTTCTGCTGTTTACTACTGCTGTTATGCTGCAGCTCCTCTGAAAAAGACTTCAGTGTCATGGTAACTAATAGCGAGAATACCATCACCACTGTTCCCACTACCCTCAGTACTTTAAACCACCTAGGGTAAGTAGGAAGAAGGGAAAGGTCATAATGTAATGCTATCCCTAAGGCCATTATCAGTGTTAATGCACCATAAGAGATATCCTTAAAGAGAAAGGCTTGCCAGGCAAAGAGAGGAGGAACTGTACTGTTAGCCAGGTTCATCCAGTCTGGCTTGGCTGGGCTGTTTTCTGGGAGAGCAAACCCCCATCTCATTCCTCCTAGGAAAGAGACTGTTACAGCACCATACGTAACTTGAGCAAACGCCAGGTCTGGGTAGTAGGTGCCTTGGATGACCATTGACAGTGGTATAGAAACAAATGGAATTAACCCTGCAAGGCTTAAGTAAATGGCTGGCTTTGGAGAATCCTTTAGTGATTTCATACTACGTTTCAATAGGCCGAAGTCTCCAGTCTCCGATTCTTTGGGTGTTTTCTTCTTGAAGAAAGGGAGGGAGGTGTGAAAAGCCTGAATCCTGGTTGCATATACTGATGCTGGGTTGAGTTTAGAAGAGCTCGAGATAAGATGCAGATCTCTCTGCAGACGGTGGAGGCTGAGAGAAGAGCAAGTTGTCTTATTCTGTCCATACAGTAGTAGTCTGCGAATAGTTAACTTCTGGAGCTGCAATTACAAAACTTGGTCTGAATCACAGAATCACATAATCACAGATTAGGAGCTGGAAGAGACCTCGAAAGATCATCCAGTCCAACCCCTCTGCCCAAGCAGGGCCATCTAGATTAAATCACATAGGAACATGTCCAGATTGATCTTGAATGTTTCCAGAGAAGGAGACTCCACAACATCTCTGGGCAGCCTGTTCCAGTAATCTGTCACCCTCACAGTGGAAAAGTTCCTCCTTACATTCACATGGAACCTCCTCTGCTCCAGCTTGGAACTATTTCCCCTTGTCCTATCACTGGCCATCACTGAGAAGATCC
>VXBZ01004682.1:210149-244870 GCA_013399135.1 Heliornis fulica | reverse complement strand
GGCGGCCGGGGCCGAGTCCGCGGCTTCTCGCTTATTGTTTCCTGTTTAGCCGGAGAGTTCCCAGCGCTTGACGCTGCCGTGGCCCGTCCGGTTCTCGCCCGGAGTTTTGCCTTGTCCTGTCACCCAGCAGGGCTGGTCGGGTGCGAGGGGTGGGGGTGGGGAGGGAAGGACGGGCCGGAACGCCGCGTTCCGCCGGGGCAGTGGGGTGAAGTCCCTGGGAGGCCGGACCGGGCGCGGAGGTTCCTGCGCGGCTGCCCCGGGGCGAACGGAGCGTCCGCGATAGGGGCGATCTGGCTGCCGTGTGTTTTGATTGCGAGTTGGAAACGAAACTGGGTGAGCCGTGCTGGCTCGGGCCGTTTCCCTTCGCCTCCGTGGGATTCACGGCCGCTCTTTCCGACAACCACCCCCACCCCCCCGCGGCGGGAGGGGGCGGTCGGCGCCGCGCAGTGACACGTGTGCTGCGGGCAGCCGAGCCCCGGCTTCCCCAGCCCCGCTGGGCCGACCTGTGCGGGGTCGGGGCGGGGAGGCCAGGGCAAAGCGGAGCCTGGGAAACTTGTCAGGTGCCAGTCGTTATCTGTTCGCAGGAAAACAGCGCCTGGCGTGAGCGTGAGGTGGCTTTTTCCGTCGTGAAAGTTGTTTCTGCGCGTCCGGTGTGCTTTATGCTTTGCTGGCCTAAGGTTTTACTTAAACGGGGTGCAGCTGGACTTATCCAGGACGGCTGTGTTCACACCTAGCATTTCAAAGAGGTGTTTAAGAGGTTTTTTTTTAGTTTAATTCGGGTTTGTAACGAGCTGTTTTGGAAGGATTTTAGAGCAGTTAGTGGGTGTCTGTACAAGTTATGAGTTTTTAAACAGCTTTAGAGAAGCAGTCTCTATTTAAATCCTTATAAGTAATGGTAGGAGCGTTTAAAAGCATTGCTTAAAAATATCTTTATAGTAGCATGACCAGGTAAGTCAGCCTTCCTTTCCCCGCCTCCGAGGTCTGACACAAGTGTTAGTAATGTCGATAATGCTCTGAAAGGTTGCCTCACTGAGCCAAGTGAGGAAACAGCAGAGGGGTACACAGGTGAGAAAGCTGCTGGGAGAATTGAAAAGCCAGTGATGCCGAATTTACTGTAGAGTTTGATGTTGCTTTTATAAAAATGTTAGGTGGCTGTGAAAATAAACTTATGGGAATGTTAATTCATGAATGAATGTGGTCGGTATTTCAGTCAGAGTTTGCCTGTGCTCATCCATTTGGAAACCAACCGGTATTTCAAACTTCCAGTCTCTGACTCGGTAAGGGAACAGGTGTAGAGCAGTGGGGTAGAAAGAAATAAAATCACTAGGTTTAAGAACAGGTTTTGCTGTTGCATTCTTTCTGATTGTTTGTAAAGAAAAGTATCTTAAGAAGAACTTTCTGGAGTTTTGTATGTAGAATGGAAAAGCTTCAGGTGATATTTTCCTCATTTTCTTTTTAATTTTTTTAACCACTGTGTGTAGGGAAGCACAGCTTCTGCATTTTATATTCATCTAGTTTGTAGTCTTAATCTTATATGACACAGAAGTTTCCATTCCAGATATCATCATAGGACTTAAAGCAAAAAATATGCAGGGAACAGATGGCATTTTTGGGGGAAAAAAAAGTCCCATTTTTTTCTGCAGTTGTCTCAGGAATAAGAGGCAGTGTATAACAAATCAAGTGGAAGTGCACAGTTTCTGAATTGTTAAAAAGAGTGCTTTGCAAACATTTTTTGCAGAGTATGGTCACCTTATGTCACAGGTGTGAATGCTCTGTGCATGGTGCTTGTGCCTCTTGAAAACCCTGTTTTAGTTTAAGAAAATAAGTTACAATTTATTTCAAGAGCTGGGGGACATGTTTAATACAGAAAAATACTGTGACTGGATCTCTGAATGTCTTCAGAAGTGTGGTATGTCAGTAGTTCTTGTCTTTACTAAGTGAACAGAAGCTACTGGCTCGAGAGTCAAAAGTTGCTTTTTAAATTTAATTTCAGTCTTAGAATACATTTGAAGTAAGTTGTGTAGCTGCTGAAGTGACTTGGCTGCGCAGTGTACATGTGCGCGTGCGCTACTCCTTCGTATGGACGTACTGAAAGAGGGGCTGGCTGTGTTCGTTGAGCTAACACCTAACACACCTCTTGTCAGCACAGTGCTGGCTGCTCTTGCACAGATAGAGCTTTTCCTTACAGCTTTATAAAAACAACTTGGGCTGCTTGTCGCTGTAGCTTACACAGGGAAAGGTCATTGTTACTGAGGTTTGCAGCTGACAGGGCAGCGCACATACCAGGAAGTTTGTTTCGGATTTTTAAGTTTTATGTTAACTTATTTGTGGAGGCAGGAGTGGTTTAGATTTTGTTCTAACACAGCTACGTAAGTGACAGCAAAATGTCTACTTTCATTGTGACCAGGATACCAACTAAGCCATACGTGGCTTTCGTTTCAGTAAGTCATTGAAGTGCGTGTTCCCTTTACTTGTCAGGTTTGATGAAAAGCAGTGGAGTTGGCAGAAACATGGTCCTGCTTAGAATAGTTGGTGAATGCCAGGATGTTGTTTAACTTGTGTTCTGTAAGTTAATATGTTCCCGTGAAAATGTGCCAAACTTCAGTGAGTTACTGTATGGATAAATTTACATTTTGAGGAGTGGATTTAGGTAGATACTGATAGTAGCTAAGTATCCACCGCCCTGTCCGTGTATGTGCAAACACTGGGCAGACCTGAAAAGCCTAGGTTAGAGGAGGCTATAAGCATGACGGTAAGTGGTAAGGGAAGCACGTTGGTTTAATTAATCATACATATTAGTGATCAGACTCTATCACTCTAAACTGGAATGTCTCGATTAAAGTATGCTTAACTATTTCAGTTTCTGCCTTCTCTGGACTTGAAAAGTGTCAGAAGAAGGATTTCAATGCTTTGTGCTTTTTAGACTTTTCTGTAATTAAACAGCAAAAGACTTTGTGAAGTGTTCGTGTTTGCAGTTCTGTGAAATGACTAATCTGAAATAGTTGCACTTCCAAAGTCTGGCTTAACAAAAATCCTTTGAACCAGTGCATCCAAACATAACTGAGGTTTTCTGCAATCAATTATACTCAGAAACAAGTATTTTGCAGTGTGTGACCTTGTGCCTCAGGGACTATCATACACTAGATAGTTCACCAGGACCGATTGAAGCTCTAGGATTTACAGCCATTCTAGCAAAAATGCCACAGTGTCTCTTCTTTTTCTTGTGGATTTGGGTTTTTTGGGGGGTTTCTTTTTTTCTTCCTTCAATCTTGTGGTTGCTTCCAGTGTAATGCTTTTATATTATCTTCCACCCTGGAACGAGCGTCGCTGCTTCATGGTGTGATGTTGGTGGTTCTGCGTAAGTGGGGGGTGTGCGTATGTATAACATTGTCCAAATGCGTGTCCTTGGTTTTGGGAATCCCCTTTTTCCAATTCAAGAAGAAATGAATCATTGTAAATTCCTCTTGGTGCAGTTTTACTTTCAGCATCTGTTCTAGGTTCAGGTAGGTCGTAAGTGTCAGTGGTGGATGATGATATGGTCAAGAATGACTGGCAGCAGGGACAGAGGTTTAGTGTGGTGGTGACTGCTTTATTGGGTGTCTGTGTGACTCTCCTAATGTAATTGCAACACACAGAGCATGTGGCAACAATCTTCATTCTCTTTGGATTTTGTCATGTTCAGTTTGTGATGAACGATTAACTTGTAAATAAAGGGCTGAGTCTGCCGTGGAGGTATATGGCATTATTCTGAGCACAGAAATTACTGGTATTAGCAAAGTTGCTGGTGAATTTGTATGGTAAAGATTACAATAGGTCTCCAGCTCTTCAGCAGACAAGAGCATTTTGCCATTGTGTTCCAATGCATCATCCATCATCAAGGGATTAATCAGGATTCATGTGAGGTGGTCTGAAAAGACCTTTGATACTAATCTTAAACTCAGCAAGGGAACTCTCTCCATCTAGTAATGTTGCATATGTTATGATCTTGACTGTTAGTTTAAGAAAACTGTCTTTCCGCTACTTTGAACTCCAGCTAAAGTAGAAAAGCAGGTTAATAATGGCTTTAATGTTATCTTCAGGTTGGCTGGGCTTTATGGATCCTCTCCTACAGTATTTGGGGAACTGAGAGCATGTGGTGCTGGGAAGAGCTCCAAAATACTGAGAAATGTTCAACAGCGCTTCCCCTCGCAACATCTAGAAAAAAGCAGGACTTGGGTCTTTTTTGAGACACTTTAGGATTAAGGACTTGGTTCAAGGCAAAAGTGTTCACATCGGGGAGTCTGTCTTGTCACATTCAGTTCAGTGTTTTCACTTTTCTACATTGAAATAATATTCTTACTTTCCTAACTGGAGGAATGATGGGTCTTCAGCTATAAGTACTTTGATACTATCGTACTTTGGGAAAGTTACAGCTGGGTAACAAGGTCTGTAAGGAAGATAATGTGTTTAGTTGAGGAGAGAACCCCTGCGTGAGGGGTTGGGAAAAAGATTGGGTTGTTTAGCCCTAGAATGGCTTTATACAACTCATGTTTCATGAGACATCAGCAGCTGATCTATAAAGCAGCTTTAAAAAGTTAAAAAACTGGGAGCCAGTGCTGATGTTCTGTCACTGCTTGCAAGCTGTCATGCTTGGGAGGTGGGTCACATAATTTTTTTCATCATCAGTGCTTTGAACTTAAAAGCTTATAGCTCCAACAGTAAAATTGAAGGGGGGGGTGTTTGTTTTCTAAAAAATTACTGTATTTGATCCCAGAATACATTACTACATCCTTTTTCTGCTGCCAAACAGTGATGGGATACAGGGAAGTCTATTGGACTTCCCTTCCAACACACACAAAAACAAATAAAAAACAACCCCACCACCCAAAACAAAAACAAACAAAAAACACCACAAACAAAAAAGAAAAAACCAAACAAAAAAAAAAACCAACAACAAACATATACCCAGCCATCTGCTAAGATTGGGAATAGTGAAGTGCTGGTCAGAAGAAAAGATGTCTTAAAAGGTACCTGCAGAAAGAGGTTAGTCAGCTTGCCGTGTCTATGGTGAGTAAAACAAGTCGTCATGGGTTGAAATTGCAGCAGAGTGTATCTAGGGTGGGCGATCAGTGCAGGGACAGGTTTTCAACCACAGGAATAACCAAAACAGATTGTAGAGATACACTAATCTCTTGGTTTACAGCTCCCAAAAAATATTCCAGTGGAGTTATCAATAGCTGCATAATGAATCCCAGGCTGCTGATAAGCTTGTTTTTCTGATACTTTTTGAGACTTTTTTAGGATTAGTTTTAGACACTTGCAGCTCCACAGCCTGAAGATCACAGTACAAATTGGTGAAGGGGACATCGCTTAGTTTATTTTCAAAGGCGTCTGGTAGGAGAGGGTAGTGATAAAAATCTTCTACATCTCAGAAGAAGGGGTTGAACTACGCAGCTTTTGAAGATTGCCTGCCCTGGATGTTTTCTTAGTATTCCCTGGTTTATTGTAGGACCCAAAGGTAGAAGAGTGACATACCTGCTAGTAACAGCACAATAACTCTCTGCAAGCTAAAAACAAAGCTCAAACCAGCTGGACAACACGCTGTCCATAACTTTGTGTTTTATTTTATTGCTAAGAGTTTCATAGACCAGATCATAGAGGGAGCTGCAGCAAAACACTGTGAACGTCCAAAGAGGATGTGTTGTCTGGCTGCAGCAAATCATCAGATCACAGGATTAGAGATCACTTGTTCCTTTTTTTTTAAACCAAGACCAAACAAATGGAATAATTATTATTTGTGCAATTTACAGGTATGTTTGGTTTCAACTGAATTGTCTTCAGTGATTTTTCTGCATGATGTTGGGTTATATTTTCTTAAAGAAAAGTGCTGAGAATTTTAAGATGAGGGAGTGAAAAACATAGTGGACATGTAAACCCTACAAACTGTAGCACAGGTGCTGGACACATGCTGAAAAGTGCAGAGTGAGCATGTCTTTGTTGTGTCCTGGTCACAGGCAAATAAATGTGGAGTTTCTTCGTATTGTCCTGGTCTCAGGTTAAAATGGTTTGGAAATAATCTGGGTGGAAGGAGGGGCAGAGAGGGTATCATTAGTCCCCCACATTTCACCTGTTGTCTCTGGTAGGAAGTGCCTACACCTGGAATGTACCATCATTTCCCAATCTGCAGTACTGGTCTTGTAGGGTTGGGGTAATGGTGCCAAGGGAATTACTATAATACTGTTTAAAGGAATGTTTTCTTATTTCTGAAAGTTCTTCCCTGTTTATTTTGTTGACTTTCATTTCTCTTTCTTCTATGTAAGTGACATGCTGCCTTTTTTCTTATCCTTCATCTGGAATGCAGATCTGTACTTCCCTGTCCTTGATTTATAGTCTCTCGCCTTGACACAAATATTTCATAAATAGTCTGGTTGTATTTAATGCACTTTTCCAAATGAAATATGTTTTTCTCAACTCCAAACAGAATATATTTAAATTTAAATGGGCTATAGTAGTGATAGTAACCCGTAAAATACTGGGTTGTAAAATACACTTGGTGGGAAACACTCATCTCATTTATTGGGTTTTTTTTAAGGTGCTGGAGAACTACTTACTTCACTTCTGCTTAGGCTCTGTCTGCATCTCTGGAAGACAGGTAGGCAGGAGGTATGTAATATGCAGCAGGGATAAGCTAGTAATTACATATTTGCAATTCTTTCCCTATGATGGAGAACATTATCCTGGTGTATGCTGCTGATCAGAAGTGACTTTATTCATCAAGGTTGTAGGTAGACCATACAGATAGGCTCTTCATTTAATTTTTGTTCCTTTCAAGAGCTAAAAAGTCCTTTGGACTTGATTAAAATTAGCAGAATACCTTCTCCAGACTTAAAATACATTGTTTAATAAAAACCTGGTTAAAAGTTCTGAATGTTGTTCATATGTTCAGCCTGATACTGTTTAAAATACATTTCTTTGTTTTGTATAAGTAGTGTCAGCTGAAACACTTAATAGAGGCATATGCAATCCCTGGAACCTTACACCCTGAAGCAGGGCAAAGCAGTGAGCAGGTTTTACTATTTCAGGTAAATGCTGCAGTCCTCCCAACATAAACAGTACTAAAGGCTGTTAAAGGGGCACTGGAAGGAAGTGGAATCTTAAGTGGCATGAAAGAGAGGAGTAAGGGGTGACAGTATTGCCTGTAAAAATATCCAGGAATAATTGTTGGTAGGCATAGCATTGAGAAAGTCTGTGCTGTCCCTGTTCTGTGCTTATAAGGAGTTGAGCCTTCTAGATTTTATAGGTTTAAAATTGCCCTAGTCTTGGTACTCGGAGTAAACTCATCCAAACCCACTGGCATGGTCCAGTTGCAATGTATCGCACTTGCTGGCTGAAATTCAGAGCCTTATCATCTTACACACAGGCCTGTGTACAGGTTCCCCAGATGCCTTCATTTCCAAAACGTGCCTTGGGCTTTTGTGTAAAATGCAGCTTGCTTCCAGAGACAGTCTGGATGGCTTTGGGGTCAGCGTTCTCCTCAGCGCACCTGATACTGTTGACCCAGCAGTGATGTGGTGGTAGCCTTGCTGGCAGAAACTCAGATCAGCTGGGGCTGGAAGGACAGTCATCAGTCAATAGCATTGCTAAAATTGATGTTTCTGTCACTGGTGTTTTCTTATTTGATGGAGAATCTTCCCTGTGTTGCAGTCCTAGATGTCACTTCTCTCTGATTATGTTACTATCATATGTCCTTTGTATCTTTGATTACTGTTAAGAAAAATATTTTATCTCCTTACCCAGACTCTGCTGCACTATAGAGGTCAGTATGATTTCACAAGACCGAGCTGTTGGGGCTTTGCAAGGTGTGTGGTTGGATGGGTGCGTGTGTTTGTTCCAGAAATTTTCAGGGAGGTAGGATTCGGGTCATCGTGACCGTCAAGAAATGGAAAGTAAGTAGGTGAGCAGACAGGTTGTTTGTGAAGCAGTATTGTACAAGACTGTCAATAGAGAAAAGGGGTTTCAATTATAAATGTGTCCATGTGGACCTTTCTTAAACTGTTTTCAGTTTGTTGAAGTTAACCATCTGACTTGCAAAAGTGGTCAGATACATAACAGCTAATATATAGATGAATAAATAGATCTGCAGCGTTGTTTGTAGAATATGAAATAGTTATGATGATTCTGCAAGATAGATGACATTGCCTTAAACTTGAAAAACAGGATGTTAGTCTTTCAGTAATAGCTGAACAAGTGAGTAGTTTTCACAAGAACTTTTACTATCTCTCTGTATCTGGGAAAACTTTGCTTTGGTACATGATTAACATTTTAGTCCGTCATTCAGTGTTCTAACAGGCTTGTGTTTCCATAGTGCCATCAAGTCCTGCATGAGTGATGCATTGTGATTTTTAGATGCTAGACCAGCAGCCAGATACAATTTAAACAATGTTTTCCACAGTGTTTCTAATTAATAGAACTGTGTTTTCTGTTCAAGTAACTCTCTTTTTTTGAGGAGGGGGGCTAGCTGTGTGATACAACGGAAAGAAACAATGGGAGGTGTGTATTGCAGTCATAATAGCTCAGGTGTGTGAGCAGTACCAGTTGTACATGCCATTCTGGAACATCTACCTTTGTCCTTTCAGAAGGTAGCTGTATTTCAGCTGTGTAGACAGGCTGAAGGTGTGTCTAGACAATTGTGTTAATGGAAGCTGAAAGCAAAATGAAAGCAAGTTTGTTTTGTAGATACTTTTATGTAGGTGAACATGCCATTAACTGCAAATAAACGATCTCAAGAAGACGTAGCTCACCAGCTGTTATGACAGCTCTTCAAGTAGTAATGCTGAACTTGTGTCTTTTATAGTAGGGCCTAATAACGCATGCAAGGCTGAAGCAAGATGCATAATTACATTATTTTTAAAGGGTTCTGAACCCAAATACGATTATCTTATTCAATAAAATGTTTCTAATAATAGTAAGACCAAGGCATGTTCTGCTCTTTTGAAAAACAGGATAATGAAATTCCATGTGTGGCTTTTTGCTGTCTGTAAGGAAATCACTGGCACGCTTTTGACTCCTCCTAGGTTGGGCCCCAGGCTGTGACTCACTATTTCTCTGCACATGTTGAATGAATCAAAAGTTGTTAGAAAGAGATTGTATTTTAGTGAATGCATGTAGTATTCTTTATCATAAACTAGCATGCACCTGTTAAATGATGCTCTGACGAGTAGCTTAGTGGAAAGGTTTGTTACGTGTTTTAGGCATGTCCCTCTGATTAAACAGCTATAAAAGAACTGTACAGAAAGAAAACTGATGAGGGAACTAAGTTCTGTCTTATGCATCCATTAAATTCCTCACTAATTTTTTTAAATGCATTTGCAGCCCAGCTGACATCTGATCATTAGGAATATTACTGATACTGAGTTGGCCAGTTAGAAAAACAAACTTTCTCTTTTTTTCTAAGTAAACTTAGTCTATTTAGAGAAATACATAGAAATGCAATGATGTGAACTGAAATGGTGTTAGGACAGACACATGTCCTTGTGACCTTTTACAGCTGCTGTTATCTGCATTGATAAGTGTATAATGAAGGGTGAAAGTTTACTTTTATGCCATTATTTCGCTAGAGGCTCCACATGTGTGTCAGGTAAGCTTTAGAAACTCTCTTCTCAAGTCTGTTATGAGTAGATATGGTGGTTAACAGAAGGATTAAAACATCTGTATTCAGCAGTAACACAGCAAGAGTGCTTCCATGGATGGGGTGTGGGGGAATGGGGGTTTGTCCTGGACTTTACATGTTTCCTTACTGTAGTCTGTGCCGCCTCCTTTACATTGAATAAGCTTGTATGTTCTTTCCATTTTCATATCACAGTTTTAATATTTTAGAAAAATGCACAGTGAAATTAGCAGTATAAAAGTATTGACAACTTTCACTTGTGTGACTTGGTAATAAATACCCTCTCTTTCACTTGTGCTTTTAACAGGGAGAACCCAAATGCTAATACAGAGTTTAAATTTTTATGTGCTCATATGACTTGTCAAACACTTCTGCATTTTGATAGTTGAAAGAGTGTTTTGGGGTGGCTGACAGACAAGACAAGCAATCTTTTTCTTCTTCACTAGAGCTCATTAATTCAAACTTAGGTATCCTGAAAGGAGGTGTGCCTTTATAGAACATCTCATTTAGTGATACTATTGTTATTGTTTTCCTTTTTATGATTTGTGTTTTCAGGCATAAGTCAAACTTGAACTCCTTTTTAAAAGAGAGAATTAATTAAAATGACATTGCTGTTTTCCTGGAATTGGGAGTGGCTACCAGGGATGATCTTTGTCCTTGCTGTTTTCCATAGCAAAGCAGAGACCAAATCAACTGAACTGTAAATGCAGTATGGGAATGATTAGGAATTTCACCTTTAGGGAATGTGAGAGCTCCACAGATGTTTTCATGTTTGTGACCAGAGAAAAGCAGAAACCACCTGTACTTTGACTATTATCTTTCTTCTGTTCATTATTGAGTGATTGGCAAAGGTCACTTCAGTTATATGTAGTAATAAAGCAAACAAACCCCCAAATGTTAGGTATTAAAAAGAAAAGTTAAAAAGCACACCATTTTCCCACTGTATCATTGGTCATGCCCCAAAATGTTGAACACTTTATGCAGTTTTGGTGATGTTATATCTAAAAGATATGGTAATGGCTAGTAAGGATGATTAGAGGTACTCAGAAGGCATCCATGCATAGTCTGACTTTGCATGGAAGAGGGTTGACTTGAGTACAAATACCATGAATAACATTATCATGAGTATCGTGGAAACCTGAATAGAATGTGGTTGGGCACTTTTGGGAGCACAAGAAAGCATCCAGTTGAATCAAGGCTGATGTTTTTATAGCCATGGATCAGTTTGTACACAAAGCACAAGTTAACTGTGCCCCCTCACATTTGGAAGGCAAAAATGTGTAAATATGTCTAAAACAAAACAACAGATTTACATAGAAGCACTGATGGGTAATAAACTGTAATCCAGTGTCTGGCTTGAAAGTCCAAGAAAGTATCCTGGGAGCCCTTGCTCTTGAACTTTTTATTTCCTTAAGAATTTGTCATAGGTTGCTGTCTGGGAAGGTAATTAAGAGGCTTTGGGTCTTGCCCATTATGATTTTGTGATGCTGCTCTTGTCTGCAGTATTGTACATTATAGAAGCAGCCTTAGGTAGGTTGAAGGTGTAATGTAGGGCAGGATTTGGAGTGTGAGAGGAGGCCAAGAAACCCTAGCACAGGGACTGAATCTGGAAACTGAAGGGTTTCAGTAGCAGCATAATTTACACCACTTATCTAGCAGCAAGTTATATTTTAATATCACACACTTTGTTGTGTTTGCGGTACTCTCTGCCCAGGGAGGGGATGACTGAAAAGCAGTATTGAAGAGCCTATTGAAATACAGAGCCAGCTGCAGGCTGTGTTGACAAACAGCGTGTTGGCATATAGCCTTCAGTCCCTTGCTCCTGCCAGCAGTCACAGCTTTGGAAAGGATTGAGACAGGACTTTGAATTTACTGTCTATCTGAAGTGCCTTCTGTATGCTACCTGAAGCGGAGTGGGTGGAGGTTAATTTAAGCCTATTGCTTTAATTTACTGCAAACTCCACGCACGGCCTCCTAGTAACCGTGACACCCACGAGTGAGATTCTTTCAGAATAAAGGTTAGAGAAGTATCAAAATATTTGATAGAAGGTTTGAGGTGATGTGGAGGTCATTCCTTTAACGACTGTAAAGTTTTCTCTTCAGCAGTGCCTGAATTATGCTAATTGTGCAAGCACCATGTTTGCAAGAGTTGGACATGAGTCCAAAATGTCATGTCTGGGAGCTGCACCACACTGTCTACGTGCAAGTTAAATACTGCTCTGTAAAAAACTGCTCTGGTCACTGACACTTAACAGCAGGCTTTTTTTCATTATACTAAAACAGCAGGGTTTTTTTTTTTCTTCTGCAGAATCTTTTCTAAATTGGTGGTTGCAAAGAGTTTCGTGTTTTCACTTGTGATGAAATCTAAAAATGTCTTGTAGTGACACAGGTTTTGCAAATGGTGATGTACTTTCCTGCTGTGTTTTCTCTCCCAAAGGTACTGGGAATTCTTTTTGTGTAGTGGAACCTGCGTGCATTGCACTTCTGTGGTGTTTTTATTTTTGTTGTGTCCTCAGACCCAACTCCTCCTTTAGAGCTGTAATTCTTTGGTGTTTATTTGGGTGCCCTTAAATGCAAAGAACAGTTCTGTGTTTAGGTCTGTTTCACATCACTGTGAATAGTTCTCAAGGTTTGCTAAATAAACCTCTTAAAATACATGACTTCTGTCAATAGTTTCACATGGCTTCATCACTATAGTTTGTTATGAATAATTGTGCTTTTTGGAATGTTACAAATCTTGTTTAAATATAGTCAGCTGCATTGACTTTGTCCCTCTTTTATCTTATGCTTACTGCTCAAACATTTGGTAGCAGCATCAGAAGGTCACATCCCAAGGAGTTCTGTACCGGTGCTGACTTCAGCATGGCTGGAAGACTGTTCACTTGGCAGCAGGTGTTCCAGCATGTCCCTATACACACTGAAAAAAATTACCCTTTAATAGTAAAACAGGTCTTGATAGGTTAGTGGTTCTGGTTGTGCAGTGTGGGGTGGGAGGCTCAGGGGTTCCCAGGTCAGTATTGTCTGTGGCCATGTCTGCTCTGGTTTTGCTTAATCTTGTAGGAGTTGTGAGAAATGCAACCTACTCTATGTAGCAGTAACATCTAGTTTGGGGGGAGGAATGAGAGGGTTATTAAAGAGAATGACCTAGAGGATAAAAAGATGGTGATTCTTTTACTATTCCTTCTGAGTGTTTATTTTGAGCCTCTATCAAAACTGTCTAAATATACTAAAATACTAAAAAATACTAAATCTGCGTGATTAATGAATGGCATAACAAGTGCAGTGGAAACCAAATCAAAGAATGGAAGCATACCCAAACAAGGAAAACAAACTCATCCATTAAGTCAAATAGAAAAGCATAATAAAGCATGCCTAAAGGGATCCTGAGAAATAGCTGATGGCATTGCAACAGTAATAAAACTCAGATATTTCAGGAGCAGTAAACCTATCTGTTTGCTTCTGGTTAGGTAAGATGGTTCAAGGAAAAGAGGCCAGAGCAAGAAAAAGTCAATATTTTTGTGGTGGTGGTATTTTCTGTGGAGAAATTAAGAGGGGAGCCTGGTTACAGTGGAGCAGGTGAGGAATGGTGTGGGCACATAGAGGAGAGGAAGCACCTGAGTTGGCCAAGCCAACTCAGGTGCTAGCCTAATGTCTCATTATTATTTTAGCAGCTGTTTTTAAAGTTGTTAAGAAGTGTGGAATCCCTCTCATCAGCTGTAAGCAGTTTCTCCACTTTTCCTTTTATTCTGATTCAGCTGGTTTGTACCGCTCTTTTGTAAACTAAATCTAGGAAGTGATCATTCAAAAGCAAAAATGCCCTTTTCAGGGACTTTTTCTTAATTAGATTACTCCAGGTATTGTTTTCATCAGAGATAGCTTTTGACACTTGCACTATAGTTGCTCAGTTTCTCCTCTTCTATCTAGTTATGCTTTGTCATGTTTATGCCACTTGTACTGATGGGATTTTGTTTGTTTTTTTACAGTGACTACAGTTCCTGTCTCACCTCTTTGATGGAAGAGGCCTATGACCCAGAAGTGAACTCTCCACTGTAGAACAAGAAGCTCTTGTGGATTAATTTGTGTCCCTTCAAAAGCAGCATTCTACAAAAAAAAAAAGAGCAGAAAAGATTATTTTTTGGACCTGGCATTTTTTTGTTCATGTGACCTATGTTTCAGCATGTAAATGGTGGAAACAGGGAGATAGACGTTTGTGCCTGCTTTTGAGCTTTATATTAAGTAGTGCTTAGCTCTGGGGAGCATTAACCAAGTTACGTGAAATCAGAGTATATTCTAGTTTCCATTTTTTTAAATACTATACCTTTTTTTAGCAGATGTATGTGATAAAGATGAAGTTTATATTTTAAGAGTACTTGGGCAGATGCTTCTTGCTTAGCTCTCAGCATTTGGGGCAAACGTACTTATGTAACATTGTTCTTTTTCCAGAGTGTTCAGGTTGATCTGCTGCAGATCATGAATTATCCAGCAGACTTGAGTGTATCTGTTCAGTATTAACCATGGTATTGCTCTGAATGTTGTCATGCAGACTTCACAAACCTTTTTGTAATGTAAAGGCTGATTT
Organism: Heliornis fulica; assembly: GCA_013399135.1. Taxonomy (NCBI): domain Eukaryota; kingdom Metazoa; phylum Chordata; class Aves; order Gruiformes; family Heliornithidae; genus Heliornis; species Heliornis fulica. The sequence goes on along the minus strand of VXBZ01004682.1, from coordinate 230,645 downwards.
CTGTACTACAGCGACAAGAGAAAATTTAATGAGGTGAACGTGGTCGTTCCTTTTTTTTTTTAAATATAAGTTACCTTCTTAGGTATTTTTTTTTTTTTGTAGTGAGAGTGCAAAGAGAGTTTAAAATGAGCAGCTGAGGGGGTGAAGGGTGTAGTTGGCACGAAGTGCGGCCTCTCGTGCTCCGCTTTGAGACGCACTATTGCCTCAAGGCTGGCCTTACAGCATTCTGGAGAAGGAAGGGAACCCAGAAATCAGTGAAGCACAGAAACTGAGGACATTGGACTGCAGAGGCCAAACTCAGGGTAAGTGATCGTACTTTGCTTATATAGTGTGGATTGTACATACATAATTTCAAGTTGAAAAATAAAGCATAATGATAAACTGGACCTTCCTCAAAAAGGCAGCATTCAGTTATACAGAGCAGTAATGGCATTTTCATCATTTTGAGTAGTGGAAATTTCTGTGATATGTTGGAAAGCACAGTTCAGGTCTGGAGTCCTCAGACACCTCAACTGGTCTTCAATTGAACTTCCAGTTAAGATCCTTCAGCCAGCTTGTATTCTGCTCCTAACCATTTGCTTTCCTAGCTGTGAAAGCCATTTCAGTGTAGGATGTGCCCTGATGATTGGAAGCTGGTGGATCTGGATACATTTTTAAGTTGGGGATGCAGGAGCTGGCATCTGATTTGTTTTTCAGGTTTACGATCTGCTCTCAGTGTGTCTTACATCATCAACCGGTTTGGTCGTATTTGATTTACAGCCTTGTTGATCAGCCCTTTGTAAACTGAGACAATGAGCAGTTGAGATGTGCCCCAAATTCTGTTGTCTTGATTTTACACATGTGTGGAGTCGCTTCTAACCCTAATCATTCTATGATTCTATGTTTTTGTATGCTGTTTGTTTTGTGTTCTTCTCACCTCCATGCCCATCCTATCATGAATTTCACGGTTGTGTTAATTGTAAACAGCAAGTAACTGGAAATGTTTTAAGTTCTTACCTGTTTTGGTCAGAGGAACAAAGTCAGCAGGAAAAAAAGAATAAATGTTTAAGTGTAATAAGAAAAATGCCAGTGCTTTTCCCCTCCTATTTGTATAGGCCAAGCTTTGGGAAATGAATTATCATTTCAGTATGGAAAAGGTGACAGGGAATGTTCTTTTCATTTGCAGATCCTGGCCATGAGGTTTGATGCCTCATTTTATTGAAGGGAGACACTGGACCTAAATGGCGCAGCATGACTTTGTTCCTGCCTGGCTTAACTTCTCAACGCCACAGTCAACCAAGGTAATGTTGGTACAGATCCCCTCCTATGCCAAGAAGAAAAAGAAAAAAAGACAAAGGAAAAAAAAAAACCCAAACCACTGGTGTTTTGTTGAGTTTAAAGTGCTTAGGTTTAACAACTTCTGTGTTTTTAAAGAAGGCTTTTGGAAACTTACTAAGTTTAAAATAAAGTTTGTTTCAACAAATGTATCCCTTGTATTTCAGAGGAGGAACAATCTTTGTGTTCAGACACAGAAGTAGTTCACTGTCTTTGTGTTGGGATTTGAGTAGATAGAAAATCATTAAAGAAATGGCCCTAAATCTGTGGGAATCAAGACTTGAGTTGCCATTGATTTACAGTTAAGGATCATTTGGGTTTGATTTAAGAAAATAATCTGATCCTTGCTGAGTCTGGATTGATAAGCCCTTGGGCTCTTAACTCCAAACTCAGAAATACTTGATAGTTTTTCGCAACTATAAAATGAGGGCAGTTTGCCTGCTACCTTTCTAAATCTGGTTCCAGAAGAAGCTTGGGCAAACTCAGCAACTCTGGGGTATTTTGGACTTTAAAAATTTGCATTGCTTGTGCATGATGTGGTGGTGACATTTTAATAGCAAACCAGATCACAATGGACAACACTGAACAAGTTAAGAATATGGAATACAGCTTTCACCTTTAAGCTTAAATAAGAAGAAACAAAAGCAGTTTTGGAATATTTGATCCATTTAAAATAAACCTCTGATTTTTTTTTTTATAAATGAGTGGGGAACATTTTTTGGAATCAAATTGCTAAAGCATTAATGTTTTCTGTAGCAACATTGTTGTTTCAGTCCAGAATTGCTTTAACATACTTGAGTGTCTCTGAATTGTAGTCAGATGGATTAGATCCTCCATTGCTGTCTGCTCTCCTGTCTTTAGAGGGAGTGAGGGAATGAGCACCTATCTATCAAAGAATTTCTTAAATGAATGTAACAGTGTCATTGTGAAGATCACTGGTGGGGTTAGTGTGTTAGGTTCTCTCTAGTTCTGCATAGGATTCACTGATGTGTGTGCCATACTCACTGTGTTCACGTGATTGTTGATGTCGTTAGCCAAGCAGTGCAGGTACGGATGCTGTACTGAGCGCTAGGACAGGACTGTGGGGTTTGGGTTAAGGTTCTTAGCAGTTGACAAAATGTCACTGTTGGACAAACAGGCTCCTGGAGTACTCTTAAGGAATGCTTCGTTACAACACTTTTTTTTTTTCTCCTGCAGTCCCCTGCAGCCACCTTTGAGAAACATGGAGAGCATCTTCCACGGGGAGAGGGCCGCTTTGGGGTGAGCCGTCGGAGACACAACTCTTCTGATGGATTTTTCAATAACGGGCCCCTCCGAACTGCCGGAGGTGAGTAGGAAGGGTCAGAATGCAGGCTGAGACCAAATATTCTCCAGAATTAATAATACTGCAGAATATAAATGGCATTTTCCAAAAATACTTTTCAGAACACCCTATAAGAAGCTAGTGCTATTGTCTTCTACCATGCTGTGTGCTCAGGTCTTAAGGGGTTTGTCATAGCAGTATGTGCTTTGTGTAGCTTGGTTTGTTTCCTGATCTAATCACACAGTAGCTTAATAAGTTTGGCCTAGTATTTACTTGATGAACACTGACTTAAGCAGCCTGATATTTCCACTCTTCTGCACACTGTTGACTTGATTTGCATACTTATCTCCTTTTGTTTAGACTGCTGGCATCAGCCATCCCTTCTCCGCCATGATTCCGTAGATTCTGGTGTTTCTAAAGGAGCTCATGTTGGGCTTTCTGGCAGTCAGCCTGGCTGGCATGGTCCTTCACGAGGCCATGATGGTGGGAACCAGCGTGGTGGAGGAGGAACTGGAGTTCATCGCCACTGGAATGGCAACTTCCATTCTCGGAAAAGTTCCGTCTTTCAAGAAAAGCTGCCTGTTGAATCCAGGGAAGAGAAGAAGGAAGATAAAGAGCAGTTGCAATTTGAGGAAGAAGACTTTGTAAGTGTGTAGCTTCTGACTAGAAGTGACAGCTGTGAGAAGTGACTTTTCACATGTCATTTTAATTAGCATTGGACTAGATGATCTCCACAGGTCCCTTTCAGCCCCTGTCATTCTGTGATAGGAAGTAAGGATCTAGAGTTGCATTCCATTCCATGTTTGAGGTGACAACAGATTGAATAAAACTATTCCAGTGCTGACAGAATGCTAATTGGCAAATCCCAAGGACTCTGGGTACCCACCTGTTGGACTGTGGGGTTTGGCACATTAGTATATTTTGCCAAATGGTTATTGTGAACTGAAGACAGCATTGTAACACACAAGCCAGCTCTCCAGCGAGCCCTGTGAGGTGACGCTTTGCTCTGCCACAGGAAGAGTAGTTGTATTGACATTGTGGCTTTGCTTACAAAGCCGTTTTTGCTCCCAGGTCCGTCTGTTCAGCTATCTTCAGTCTGCCTGCTGTTCCTGTTTCCTGCATTGTGGTACATGTTGGTGTTTGATAACCTTCCCAAGCTTTTTCATGACATGTGCTCAGACCGTTGTAACCATCTGTCTTGAATCTTATGGAATAGTATTTTGTTATCAAAGATGTTTTCCTAGCTCTCTATTCATCTCTGGATCATGGTTTCTTGAGCCATTTCTTCCATCAGTAGATCTCCAGTTAATAAACTTTCTTCCTATCCGGCTTTCTGATTCATGTGGTATTATCAGTCTTTTACATCCTGGCTTGGTTTTTACTGAAATATCTTTTGTTTACAAAACTTTACCAAATAGTACCTGCATTTATGGCTTTCTTCCTTATACCACGTGCGTTCCTTAATGTTAATGCTTTCAGGGTTTTTTTCCCTCCTGTCCCCTGATGAGGGTATTATTATCAGAGCTTGTATTTTGTGCTTCTGCATCTTGTTTCTTGCACTCTCCAGCCTTTTCTTGACCAGTATGTGGTCAGTATTATCTGCAAGATTCTTGTAACTCAGTCCCTGCAACCAATGCAATTCCTCTGACTTCACCTTCAGTGCTAAAGCCATCGCTGCTTCCAGTAGTGAGAGTTTCTAGTGATAGTGTGCACCCTTGTGTGTATTGTAATCTTGAACTTTTTTGCTCTCTTACTCAGCTTTTCCTCTGGAAGTCTGTTTACAGCTGCAGTTGTTGTGGCAGTTTGATGGCACTGCTTCTATTCAGGAAGTTAGGAGCTGGAGTGAAATACATGAAAACCACACGGCTCCTTCAGGCCAAAGTCTAGAGTCCCTGCCACTGGAGCCAATTTACTTTAAGTTGCTGGGTTTTTTTAAGTCAAGTGCCAAGGGAGTGATTGTGTGTTCTTCAACAGCTCCTGCTAGGAGTGGGACCCTGCATCCCAGGGTAGTTAATACCCAGAGAGCAGCGATAAAGCTTGTGTACAGATGTCTGTAAATCTTAGTTCTTAAGAATACTGTACTTCAGGATTTCTACAAGCCTGTTCTTTAGACTGTTAAAAGCCTGTTGAAATGTAGAACATGAGTGTAATGATTGTGACTCTGTACTGTTGGAGTCTGTCCTAGCCTCAATCTTTCTTCCACATACTGCTTCATTCTCTTCTTCAGTACCTCGATGAGTGCCTTCTCCCAACTGCTCAGCTGTCCTTCTGTAATTACTTCCTCCAGCTTTTCATTTTTAAGATGAGAATGCCACACAGTGTCTAATAGCAAGCTTTGCTGAGGAACTCCTGTATGTCTTTGCTGTAGTGAGTAAACTAGTGTGGACTGTGGTTAAGTGTGGAGATTTTAGGCTTGTGGCTGATGGCAACACTTCTCCTGAAGGGTCTGTAAAACAGTCATTTGTTTATGTTCTCCTGCTGTGTGAGCACCCCTGCTGTAAAACCGACCTGTAACTAAAAAATGCAGCAGTGAAACAGAGGGATTTCTAGGGTCTAAGGCAGGAATTTATGCTATGGTGTGACATTTTTTCCTGACTCTTATAGAACAGGAATGCCTACTATTTCAGAAGCTCATTATTAGAGATTTACGCAGTCACCATAGTAACTAACATATGAAGAATTCATTAAAAAAAGGGAAAAAGATGGCTTTATTTTGAACTGAAGTTATTTGGGACGGGGGAAGAGGAACAGCTAATCAGAGGCACTTGTCATTGAATGCTTAGATTTTTTTTTTCTGTATGCTGCTTCAAGCTTGGACATGTGCTTTGTTCTTCCACTAAGTTCAGCTCTGATACTGAATCAGAGGTGAGTCTGCATGCAGTATTGTCCTGAGAAGTGGACTCTGAAGCTTAACATAAATTTACATGCAGCTTTTTTGTCAGTAAGTGTATATATGTTATTTACATTAGGAGCTTAGAGTTGCTTTTGAGTTTCTTTTAATTAGTCAGTGCATAATTACTGTATTAAAATATTTGGGAAATGAGATTAGATTCTTCATAGGCTGATTACTTAAATCTTGTACGTGTGTGTTGATTGGTGGAATCTACTTAATATAGTAGAAGACTAAAGGGCCTGAACCCTCTGATAGTTCTACTGGAAATGCAACAGAAGACACGGAGAATACACAGTTAATTTTTAGATGTCTTCTGGCAAAGCACTCTTCAAATTCAGGTGCTGATCAGAGAAATCTGCCTGTACTCTGGATTTCTAGAAGCATAGTGTTATATTTAAACTGAACACTTTTGTTATGTGCAAGATACTGATATACTCATTTGCCTTGTCTTTTTGCAGCCATCTTTGAATCCGGAAGCTGGAAGACACAACAACCAGAACAAACCTTTAGGAACACCTTCTGGAGTATGGGGTAGGTAAAAGTATTTGTGTTGCTGTGCAGAGGGAAGATGTGACGAAGCAGAGAGTTGTAACTGATATTTAAATGCTGGGGTTTTTTTCACCTAGGAAGATTTAAGTGAAGCAGACAGTTTGTAGCTTTCTCTGCTTTGTGGTATTCATCCCTTAGTCTTCACTGATCCTTTTTGTCCTCTTGAAACTCTGCTTGTCTTGTCATAAAAACCTGCTGGTGGCAGTAATGTCACTGCTGTGTTTGCTGCCTGTCTTCCTGCAGTTAAAGTCTCATGCAGACATCACTTGAAGGGCAGAGCAGATTTGAGTGAACTAGACATTAGTTCCTAACTTGTGATCATCATGTTGGAAATACAGCAGAACTGTCATGATTCTGTGGTTTGAACTGGATTTTTTTTTAACTCAGAACAGGCTTGCTGTTGATTCTGCTGTGGTTTGCAAATCTGTGGCTTTAAAAAAAAAAAAAAAGAAATGGTACCAGTTCTAGCAACTAAATACAAGTTTGTTAACCTCTAGTTACAATGCAGATAAATAAGCTGGGTTAGGTACAGTAAATAGTACAAATTTAAAAAATAAGAACCCTTATCAAAACCACTTCTTGCTATATCGCTGGACTGTATTCTTTTTGCATGCTTGTCAGATAGCTATTGTTCTGCTCAAAAGTATGGTTAGGACTTTGTGGGCTTTCAGCTGTTCATGCTGTTACTGTTTTTGAATTGTTTCTGCTTCTGCAAACATGTTGATTTGGCCTGAGAATGATTAATTGTGCTAGTTTGTAAAAGTAGGCTGTCTTTCAAGGTACAAGTTACACAAAGTATTTTTACTGTGCTAGTGAATTAACAAAGCTGATCACCTACTGCCCCTGCCAGTATCTGGCAGACACCTAGTGTATGGTGGAAGGCTGTGAGCTGATGTCACTGTAGGCTTTTCCCTTTGGTCTAAAGGGAGCAGTGCAGTTAAATGAGAAGAGATTGGACTCTGACATCCCTATCCCAAAGTATCTTTGCTTCAAAGCTAAAATGAACGAACAGCTGATAGTCTCAGAATCAGAAGATTAAGAAGGGAGAAAATGGAGCAGAATACAGAAGCTCTTATGAAACTGAGCATTTGTGGTTTAGAATATCTCTGTTTATTTTCACAGAAAACCCCCCTAGTGCCAAGCAACCTACCAAGATGCTGGTCATCAAAAAGGTTTCAAAAGAGGATCCTGCCGCCGCCTTCTCAGCTGCATTTACATCACCTGTTTCTCACCTGGCAAATGGCAACAAAGCCACCACCATTGTCCCAAGTGTCTACAAAAATCTGGTTCCTAAACCTGCAGCTCCTCCTTCCAAGGTACTGGGGTTTCAAATGAAGTTAGTGAACTGCAGATGACAAGATAAATCTCTCTATTGTCAAGGGAATTTCCCCCAACAAATAGCATGAGTTGAAATCCAGCAGTTTCTGGGGTAGTGGCATTACAGTAGAAGTCTGTTTACTGCTAAAACTGTTAGAAAGGGACCTCACTTCTGTCTGTACTAATGTCTGTTAGAAGGGTGTGTTCTCATGCATTAGACAAATACTTATCTTAATTAGACAAAACAAGCAGTGCTAGAGAAGTGGAATGTGTGCTACCATGTTCATGTGACTGCCTTGAAAAATCTTTATTGGGTTACAATACTTTGTGTTTAAAACACAATTGAGGCCAAGATCAGATTAGATTGTAGCATCCTGTAATTTAGCTCTAATTTAGTTAGGCCTTAAAGGCAACCTGGAAGAGTAATGGGGTATGTGCTATAATTCTTTTACTGAATGAAATTCAGGAGTGTTGAAAAAACAAGTAGCTGGGGTATTTTTTTCTTAGTTCTAGGCTTTATCTTGCCCATTTATCCAGAGAATCTGCATGTACAGATGCCCTAGAAACGTTTTAGGTTTGATAGTGAGAACATTTACGAAGCTAAAGAAAAATATTAGCTAGGTAGTTCTTTAAAAAGGTGTCCATGCTCTTCTGGGTTCTAAAATTTATTCAGTAAGGTGGGAGATCAGCATATCCTTAGGCAGAAAAGCTGTGTGGATCGATGCCTTTTTTTTTAAGGCACAGACATAAAGCAACTGTGGTAGGTAGGATATTTGATTGACAACTCTAGAAAGTTGCACAGAAAATTGCAGTATAAAGTCAAGCCCCCTCTGCTACCCCTTGTTAAAGACGTCCCTGCAGGGAGGGTTGGACTAGATGACCTTTAATGTCCATTCCAACCTAACACATGATTCTGCAATTAATACATTCCTTTTTGACCAAGTCAGCAGAATTGGAAAGCTGTCACAGGCAAGCTGGATGAGAAATGTTTTTGTTGAGTTGTACCAAGCAGTATTGAAAGGAAGAGAAATGGTGGCAGCAGAACAAGTGTGCTCATTCTTAACTAATCAAGGTGGCTAATTGTTCACAGTCAGGCAGTCCGTGAAGGTCGTAATCTGAATAGGATTTGGTTTGTTACTCATCTCTGGTGGTTGTGCTTGAATCTAGTGGCTTGTCTAAGAAATCTCTAGGAAAATGTCTTTGAATTCATCTCAGCTGCCCCTTGGTGGAAGCTGTGAGAACAACAGCCAGCGGCCGGGTATCTAAACGCTGTGACCTTCGGTTTTAGTGCCCGGCAGTGTGGTGCAGGGCGGGATGTTTGCCGGCTTGGAAGGGAGCGTGGGATGGGTGTTGTGAGTGCCAGATAAAGCGCTCAGTGATACCGACTGCTCGCGTTTGAGTTGGAGCGGAGGAGTTACTGCTGATGGCCTTCCCTACTCATTTATTTATTTTAAAATGAATAAAATAACCCAGTGAAGAGTGGGAACATACTGAAATAATGACTTCTGCTGTCATGCTTGCAGAGTGTAACATCTGTTGTATCTCAGATTTAACCGAATCCCACTTGTGGGTGAGTTGTTTTGCTACTGACTTGAAGTTGGCTTCAGCAGTCTAATGGGTCAAGGGAACCAGTATGTCTTAGTGCTCTGACAGCTGTATTTCTCATGCTATTTCATACAAGTTTTCTGTTAGGATCCTTTTTGTACAGACCATCACTTCACGGTGTTTGTCCTTGGTTGATAAGATAAGGGTCAAGAATAACATTCCAAGTAGTAAAAACTTATTTTGAAGTTTTTACTTGGCAGCTGAATTGCCAGCATATTTGAAGAGATACTGCAGAGAGTTTCCAGAGCAGAAATGCAACTGTGCATGTGCAGTAACAAACTGGCTGAAGTCCTTTGGGGAGGGAGAAAGGAGTTGGTTGAGAGTTGGGGTTTTTTTCCTCAAAATCAGTGTGATGATAGACACTTTCAGAACCCTAGACTATAGGGGTTATAGTAGTTTGTGTTCTCAGCCTGGACAGAAACATTCCTCGATGAGCTTCTTCCTTGCACAGGGGAGGTTCCTGCCAAGTGATGCCAACTCTTTCTTTGTGACATACAGTGTTCCCATACAAAATGTGAATTTAATTAGGATTTTTACCTCTCATCTGTGGATAGCTGTAAGATATGTTGCATCACTTGGTGGTGATTCCAGTCGATGAAAAGCAATTCTGGATTTTCTCTTTGAGCTCTAATGATGATTTGCTGGAGGGTGGTTTGGGGAAAACACAAGGTGGGGTAGTCTGGAAACAGTGACAAAGTAAACCTGAGACCCTTCTTGGAGAAGGAGGAAAAATAATCTGTACAACAGCTGACAGACTGTTTATCCGGTTTACTACTTGCAGCAACCCACTTGTCATACCATACCACTCACTGTCCAGTGTTTGTGTTCTCTTCCACCAGCCAAGTCCATGGAAAGCCAACAGAAGTGAACACAAACCAGGCTCGCTTTCCTCCAGCCGTGACTCTGCCTTTACCAGTCCAGTGTCTGTAACCAAACCAGCGGTACTGGCGAGTGGCTCAGTCCTCACCTCTCCCAAAGAGGTAAGGGGTTGGGTGTGGGGGTAGGATGGGAAACTCTTATCACTGTCCCCTCTTGTCAGTGAAACGTGATAGTGTCCTCTCTGTCCATACTATACCTACTGTTGCACCCTTGAAGAATGACTCACTTGCACACACTGCCACGTCTTTGATCTGCTGAAAGAAATAAAAATGTGGTTTACCTGTGTATATAAAACCATTGGCACTTGTCCAAGTTGATTAGAATTTCCCTCCAATTTATTAAAAAAGTACTAATGGTTTAAATGGCATTGCATAACTAGACATGCATAGACTTGGTGTTACCAGAGTGCAGATACCAAGAACTGATATGATTAGATACACTGATTGCTGTGCTAGTCTTCAGTTCAGGAAAAGAAGGTGAAGGAGTGTCATCTGCCTTGTTCCCTTTCTCTAGGAAAGCAGCAGCACAAGCAGTGAGCTCCAAGAGAGTTGAGGGGGTTCAGTGTGTGTACACGTGTCTTCATCTGCAGTGTCTGTTTTTAATTTTGGTGTTGGATGGAGGCGAGGTGGAAACTGGCTTACCTCCACTTCCCATCTGAAGTATGGGGACAACCTTGCATATAAATCTGTTAACATCTCAGCAGCAACTGTGACAAAAGATATTTTGGCCAGTATTTCTGTGCATCACTTCATAGCTTACATACAAATGCTGTTTGGGAGCTTGAAGTCTCACAAAACTTAATAGAAAAGTGACACAATAACTTTTCTGCTGCTTGAAATCAAAATCCAGCAGGTTTGTGATTGTATATAAAAAGAATACAAATTAAATAGACTGTCACAAGTGACCTGTTCACATAATTTGAAATCACTTTGTGTTTGTTTCAAGTGCAACAGGTTTTTTTTCTGGTTGTGCATTTGGTGTTTTTCCTTTGCAGATCTTACTTCCAAAATACCAAAACCACCTTTATGATCCTGCCCATTGTTTTACTTTGCCTGCTGCAGGCTTGTACTTCCCTGCTGCAGGCACTGCTGAGTGTGGAAGCCACTGGAAGCAGTAGTTAATACACACGCGCCTGCCGCTTTGACAGACAGATATTACACCGTATCCCTTTCCCTTCCCTCACTTTGTCTGCCCTCAGACCAAGTCCTTTGTGCTACTGACAGCCTTCCTCTGTGTAATGCACAGTATGGACACCATTGCAGTAGAAATATGTAAACTTAAATAGCTTTCACTCCTGGGTAGATAGAGAAGGATATTTGCTTTATATTGTACAGTAGTAATGCGAGCAGTCTCCATTATTTTATTACCTGACACACAGGCACACCCCCAAGAAGGTCTTGCATGAAACTAGTCAGCAGAGATGTCAAGTACTAATCTGACAGCAGGAGAAGGCAGCTGGGTTTACCCCAGAGCAAGCAGTGCCTCCTTTAATGCTTCTTGTACTACTGGCATCAATCAACTAAACAAAAAAAGGCTTAAAAATCCCTCCCAACTAAAACTGAACACTTGTAATTAAGAGGAAAATGTATCTGCTGGAGACAAGCACTGTGAAAATGCAGAACCACAGCCAGCAAGTACTACTGTAACCCCAGCTCCACATGCCTACTTACAAGCAATCTCTGCCTTTATTTCTGACATGGGGATAATGTCCCTCCTGCAGTAGCGTTGGAAATTGCACCTTGATTCATAACCTTCCCTCACGTTGACAGCTAAAAGGGTGGCAGCTAACACTTGCACCATGTCCCCACAAGCCATTCTGAGAGAACCAAATTAAGGTACAGTCTGAATTCTTAGAATGACATAGAAAAGGATGGCTTTTCAGTTAGTAACCACCCCTGTTACACAGACTGGTATCTGGACAAGTCTGAGATTGTGCCCAGGGCACTCATTTTTAAAGAAAATAATCTAAGATGCCTTGGTGTTTCAGTCCAAGGTCTAAACCTACCTTTAGAAAAAGTGTCAGAAAACTCTTTTATGTAACATTCTCATAGTTCTACAAAGCCTTCTACAGGAAGTTATAAAGCCAGAATTGAGGTAAAACTTAATTTCCCCTCAGGACTCTGTTTCTGAACCTGAGCTGTAGCTGTTGTCACCTAATGGGTAGAAATGTTTAGTGCCTTCCTCATTCAGTGTGGTGCTATTAAAGCAGCTGCTTCTAGCAAAGACCCGAGTGCTTTAGCAGAGCATCCCAAATCACCAGAAGAAATCTAATTTTTAGTGTACTTTGTTCATTATTATTTTTTGTCCCTGCAGTCAAACTAATTACCATGTTGGGAGCTTTAATTTCAGTAGCACACTAGCTTACTACCCTAATACTCAGTCACTTATGTCTGTTACAGTTGCTGGTTTGTTCCTTACTGTGTTGAATCAGGCAAAATGCAAAACAGCTGCCTGAAAAAAAATCTTTTCCATAAGACCTTACTTTGAGCATGGATCTCCCTGAAAGGCATTATTGCACACTGGTGTTTTGTGTGTAACAGGCATTAGAAATACAAGCAGCAGTTGCTGCCTTGTTTTTGTTTTGCTAAATGTTTTAGTTGCCTTGGCCTTTGCTCAGAGCACTGAAAGTATGATAAAAATACTTTGCAAAGGAGATGTTTTGAAGAGCCTGAATTTGCAACCTTCCCACCCTAGTTTTAAAAAAAAGGAGGGGGAGGTGGAGAAAAATAACAGACTTTGAGGAATTTTACTCTCTTAATACTGAGAAAAAAGTCAAAGCAAGTAAGTGAAGGAGAGGAATAGTTTTGAATGCAAGATGCTAGTATCGTGTGTCCATATTAATTCCTCATTGTCTTCAGAGTAGCCAGGCTCCATGTGTGCACAGAAGGTTCAGTAAGGTATTGTTACCTTGCACCTAACACAATCTTGGATTTCTTTTGTGTGTCCAGTCATAATGGTGGAAGAGTCTATACACTGAAAGCTCATCTTGGTTAGCAATGTTTTTACTGCAGTGGCACGGCTGGGTTACTGCTCAGGTGCAGACTGCTGTGCCATATGCCAGATTCACAGATCCAGGATCATAAAGCAACCTTGAACACTGTGGAAGGCGGCCTTGGCTTCAGGAGTGGGCTCAGCACATTTCCAGAGGGTCTGGGGCTGTGTCTGGCCACACACCAACCCCTTTGGGCCCATAGCATGGAGTCAGCAGTGTGCTCTTCGGGGCAGGCTGCCGCTGCCTGGTTCACATCCAGCCAGAGTTAGTTAAGGATGTGACCGCTCCCTGAAGGGAGATTGCCACCCATAGCTGAATGTCAGGGTAAGGTCTGTCAGGATGGCTTAAGATGCAAATTTGAGCTGAGCCTGATCTCCTGAACTTTTAACTTTTGAGGGTAGAAGCCCTGCATGAAGTTCTCTGCCTTCATCCGCTGTTGTGGGCTCCAGCATTGCTTGAGAGCTACGTTGCCAAGGAGCTCCTGGGTGAGGGAGTTAGGAGTCGATAGCAATAGGTGGGAAACAGCCAGTGTACTGGTAAGGGAGGAAGTGAACGTGCCCCACCAGCCAGCACTTTGGTGGGAACTTTGCATTAGGGCTTTTTTGAGGGGTTAAGAACCAAGCCAAGAGCTGATGGGTGTTTGAAAGGTGTAAGCACAGGCCCTGAAGAGGGGCCCATCCGCACAGCAGTGCAGTTTGAAAGTCTCCCTGCTCTACATTCCTTGTCTAGAGTCCTTCCAGCACCACCCCTCCCATCGAGATCTGCTCCTCACGCTTGACGAAGCTGATGCGCCGTACCACTGACAAGAAGAGCGAGTTCCTGAAGGCACTGAAAGATGACAGAAACGGGGAGATCACAGAGAACAGAGAATGTGACAAGCTGGATGACGTAAGATCGCTGTCCTGACTGTCATTTACCGTCATGTGTTGAAGGAGTTGGGTACTGGAAGGAGGAGGGTAGTGTGCTCCTCCTGTAACTCAGGCTCTGGAGCAGGAAGGGAATGGCTTCCATTGCTCTGGCACCTGTGCCAGCAGAGGTAGTGCACAGCTGTGATGAAGGGAGATCTGTAATGAGATTAAATGTAATTGGAGAGGTAATAAACGAGGTAGGGAAGATCACAGATGATGATGGTCATTAGATTTTTGCAAGGATTCTTTAAAGAGGGCAACAGAGCCATAGTTTAACATCTTAATCTGCTTTCAAGCTTCCTTGTCAAACTACATCATTCCCAGGAAAGTAGAAGTCGGTGCTCATGAAAGGTGCAGGATAGTGGCTCAAGCCTCAGGCTTGGAGCAGACCCCTTCATGTGCAGGTCTGTGGCCTAGTTTGTGTGTAAAGGGCATCTGTGGGAGTGTTTAGGTCTCATAGTTCTGCTCAGAAGCCACTGGTGATGGCTTTGTAATGCCAACACTTGGCACTGAAGTGCTGTCCACCAAATACTGTTCATGTTGTGTTGCCTTTCCTAGCTCACTGCGAGCTCTTCTTGAGCCGGCACCGGCTCAGGCTGCATAACACACCAACTGTGGTGAGGGGCTTTACCTTGAGAGAAGCAGAGGCTTGACCTGGGAGCTGTGCTGGTGGCACAGTCCCTGTAAGCACACTTTGACACTTCCTTTTCCTTTAGATGGAGAGCAACAGCACACCAGAACCAAAGGAAAACTGGGAAGAGAATTGCCACCAGAATGGCCTTTCTCTCCCTCTGCCGGAGGAGGGGGAAAACCTCTCTCATTCATTGGAAGCAGAACACAGGTAAGTGGCCAAATGAAGTGTCAGGAGTTAAGGAGGGCGAGTCCTGGGGCGGTGTGAGGAGAAGGAAGCTGTTCCACAGCCAGCTCTCTCTGGGATGCAGCAGGAGGGTTGTGTGTACTGAGCTAGAGGTGTGTGGGCTTTGCTCCAAGCGCTGCACTGGGTGGAGTCTGAAAGTAAAACAAGACACTGATGATGGGTGAGCCAAGACTTTGCCAAGGTCTGTAATTAAATTCCAGCACTTGTCTGGTGCCACAGCCCTGTGTGCTAATGCTGCTGAAATGTTTACCTGCCTGCACCAGGAGGGAGTGCAAACCTCCTGTGGGTCTGGTGAATTGACAGACAGGTGTCCTGAGTGGGATGGCCTGAAGACTGAAGTGAAGGTATGCCCTCACAAGCACACTCAGCTTTCTGTCTTCATTTGGGATGTTCCTGGACTGCTTTAAAAGCTGTAAAAGTAGAGGAGGGTTTAAAGAAATTACTTGCCTCATATCTTAGCTTGTATCTTGCTTCAGTGAGTAAGAAGTGTGTGAGCATCTGGTGTAAGTGGATAGTAAGCTGTAGGAGATTCTGAGCTGCGATACTGGTTTGATTGCCTCGCGTCCTCCTTCAGTGCCCTTGGGTGGAATTTCAGATCTCTGCCTTGCTTTCCTCCTGCCAGTCTAGTTACTTACCCATTGCACAGGACTGCTGATGACTAAGTATTTGTGAAAGACATTATAAGATGTTGAGTAAACACAAAGCATTGTTGAAGCAGTCTCTGATACAGAAGATTCCCTGGTGAATTGGGAGAGAGTTAGTACAAAACCTTGTGCTTCATGGGCAAACTGTTCTCTCCTTTGCCATTGTTCCTTTGCTTGATTCCCATGCCCCTTTTATTTCCTCCACAAATTAGGTTATTGAAAGAAATGGGATGGCAGGAATATCCTGAAAATGATGAGAACTACCTTCCCCTCACAGAGGATGAGCTCAAAGAGTTCCAGATTAAATCAGAGCAGGTAAGTTTACAGCTCTTGCCACTTGTGACTGCTCTTCTCCCTCTCCCTTTCCCTTCTCATGCATGAGTCTCCTGTCTTGTAATTAATTCTTAAAAGATGCTTGAAAAGACAAAGAATTGAAGTGAGATTGTAGTGCAGATGGTGAGACTGCATTATCCATGCAGGGTGCATGTACACTTAAATAGATAGTGCCCACAGATGGATAGGTCATTCTCAGCACTCTTTTTCTTTTCTTTAAAACTTGCTTTCATTCCTACAGCGAAGAAGAAACGGATTTGGGAAGAATGGATTCCTTCAGGGCCGCGGCTCCAGCCTGTTGTTCCACTGGAGAAGCACTTTTAAGACAAAGATTGAGGACTCAGACACAGAAACTAGTAGCAGCGAAACGTCAGATGACGATGCCTGAAAACGGGCACAAGAAAATTAAAATAAATAAAACCAACCCAATAAACTCAGTTCATAGTTCAACACGTGTTTGGGGTTGTATAAACTAAACAGAGTTTATTCTGTCTCCAGTCTGTTCAGTTTTTTTCTTTGGTTGTTGATACTTCATGCACAAGGGAAATAATTGTATCCCAAAGAAGAGAGAAATTGGCTTCTTTAGCTTTTTCTTTTGGTTTTGCCCTAATGCTTAATAGAAGTTTGTGCAGCTAGCAAATTTTGACACAAATCCCTTGGGGGGCAGTGCACAAGTTCAGTCTTGTTAGCAGGATACAAGTGGCTGACTGATCTTTGCAACAACAAGCTTCTAACAGTGCCGCCTGCGTTACACGATGCCGTGCGGTACCCGTGTGCTAAAACAATCATTGTCAATGACAAAATGGCTATTGAAGTTCTAATTATGTTAAATTAATGCTAATAACATGGATTTTTTTATTTTATTTTTTTTGGCGGCTCGGGGAGCTTCATCACTTAACCAGGCGTTTGTGGTTTTCTTTTTTTGGGTACAGCTGTAAAATATTTGGATATAGGAATTGTTTGTGTTCTTCTTCTTGCAGCCTTGATATTCAGGGTGGATTGTAAAATATAAATTTTTTGTGAGATTTCAAAGATTAAGATTATTTTGATAACATTATTTACAGATTTAAAAAAGTGACTATCACATTGAGTCTGTATGAGGGGGAAAAACTACTGCATCAAAAATAACTAACTTGGAATAAATATTTTGCATCAGTTTGCCAATTCTAATTGTCTTTCTTATGTAAGAAAAGCTTTCCTCTAAAGGGACCTGCAACTTTGGGGGTTTAATAGCACTGGGGATAAATAGTTTTCTTCTCCCGCTGTATTTTTCCACTTGGCAAACATCGCTGCAGCGCTCAGGCTGCAGGAGAGAAACTCTTCCTTTAAGAAGGGAGAGGGAGAACAATGGTGAGATGATAGCCCGTGTTTGTGTTTTGGTTTTGTTCTGTTTGTTGGGTTTTACTTTTTTTTTTTTTTTCTAGAGAGAAAATAATTCAAATTATCTTCCACTCAAGCAATTTGCTTTTTTTTCTTTTTTCCCGCTTCATACAAAGTCGTGAAGCTCGACTGGTCGGTGTCACTTGTTCCTAGTGCAATGCTGCTGTTTATGTTCACAACGTGGCAAGGGAATGTCTGAATCCAAAGCTGTTTTCATTGAAATCTTTTTTAAAAATTCATGAAAACATTTCTATTAGATTAAAAAGGATTTTACAAACAACTCGGTTGTGGCCTAAGCTATTTCAGTGTCTGTTTGAAGTTGAGCTCGTACACAAACGTTGTGGATTGGAAGCACTCGCGTGGTTGTGCACTGCTTGGAGGTGGGTTGGAGGGAATTTCACAGGTGGATCCTGCTCTCGCTGACCTGGGGTGATTTCACCCGAGGTCAGGGGCTTTTTTAATCTGCTCCTGGGCAGCCAGGGAGGAGGGATGAGTGATAAAATTAGTGTTTGGCCATGGATGTTTGTCTCTGGACTCGGGAGTCCTCAGTGATGCCTGGTGTGTGACTGCGACTCGTGCTTTCGGTTCATGCTGGTGCTCAGACACTCAAGGCCGGGATGAGGGGGATGCTCGTTTCTTCTGGCTGGAAGCCAGGCTCAAGTTGCTGGGCCTCCCTTGAGATCCTTTAGGAATTGCTTGGTCTTCTGGTAGATGTCTTACACATCATCTGGTTCCTTTGGGAGGACCTGCCACTTCGGTCCCATTAAACATGGCTTTTGTCTGGAAAAGTTTATTTTATTTTTTTAGTTTAACTCCTCCTCCTCACCCCTCAAGTGAAAAATTGCACCAAGGGCTTTGCAGGGTTGCAGAGAAATGGGGTAAGTTACAAAGTCCTTTTCACCTGTGCTGATGGACACTTGTGATGGGCAAACCAACCCAACTGCTCCCCAGGCTGCAATAAGGATGGGCCTGGGGGACAGTGCAGCTGTGTGCCGAGAGCACACTCCTCCTCACCCCTCTGGGGGCTGCGAGGCCTCGAGGCATTGGTGATGCTTTTTGAAGCTCTACAGACTGCAGGGAACCACCTGGAGCAAATCCTGTCACTCAAGCAGGAGCTTTTTCCTGAGCCACTGGTGGCCAAGGTTGGGGTGACCTACAGCACCTGGAGCAGAGCCTGGGGCTGCTCCTCACCCTGGTGCTCCAAAAGCTGAGATGGGACATGGGTGGAAGAAGAGGAGCTCATTTCGACCCTGAGTGGGGCAGGGGCAGGTGCTCCTGGCTGGCTTCAAGGCTGGGGGGTGTAGGGGTAGAGCTGCTCCAGGGAGGGAGCGGGGCAGCACCGGCAAGGCCGGGGCAAAGGCTTTGTAACCTCAACACAAGTCCTGTGGGGGTGCTGTGAGCAGTGGTAGCTGACAGATGTGCTTCCCCCAGTTGTGTCCTGCCAATTCCTGGAGGAGGGGTGAGGATATTCCCTCCTGGGCCGGCGGAGCCCCTGGCCTGGTATCCCGTGGGAATCGCTGTGGCTGTGGCTGCCCTCCCAGCCTGGCCGCCCTCCCTCGCCCGCCCTCCCTCGCCCGCTGCAGCATAGCAACGGTGCTTCAAACACGCTGCCGGAGCTGGGCAGGTCTGTGCAGGCTTCCCAGGCTGTGGAGGGGGGAAGAGAGATCCCCCTCCCCTGGGCATGGTGCCCCCCAATTGACTTCCCCTGCTCTGCTTTCCAGGCTGCCCCATGCCGGGCACAGGAGCCTTTGTCTGCCGGCGCTGCCGCATGGCTTTCCACTCCCGGCCACTGCTGCGGGCACACGAGGAGAAGCTGTGCCTGGGAACCCCAGGGGCCCCCAGCTCTCGCCTTACCGGAGGGGACCCCCCACCTGCCGAGGGGGCTGCGGACACCAGGAGGACACAGGATGCCTCGGTAGTGTGGGAGTGGGCCTGGCACGGGGCGAGTGGGGACTGGGACGGGCACTGGGCTGGGCCATGCCATGGGTGGGAAAGTGGGGTGTCACAGCCAGCCCAGCCTGAAGCGGGGACACCCCCCCCAAGTCTGTATTGGGAAGTGTTTGTCACCCCTTTTCCTTCCCATCCACCTCTGTGAGATCGGAGTGTCCCAGCATGGAGACCACGTTGAGCAGAACCATCTCTTTGTGCTTCCCGGCCTCCTGACGGCTGTGAGGGGACAGCGGGGGCCGGGGCGGGCATGGGCAGCTCCCCTGGGGGACGTGCTCACCGCCCGGGAGAGGGCCCTGCTCCACGCAGCCGACCCCACTTCCAGGAGGAGGCCGACCATGGAGGTACAGGGGACCCCACACCCCTGGGCTGGGCACTGGCACCCCAACAGCTACCTAAACCTCCCACCCCATGGCTGGTGGGGGTCCTGCCCCCCCTGCCTGCTGCACCCCCCCCGAGCAGCAGGGAGAGCCTGACCGGCAGCTGGCCTCGCTGAGGGGGCACAGGCAGCCCCAGGAGCTGGTGGAGGCCCACGAGCGCCATGTGGCTGAAATCCGGGCCAGGACCCAGCAGCTGGAGCAGCAGAGAGAGGGTGAGTGCTGGGGTGACGGGGGACAATGGTGGGCTGCAGTAACCCCCAGGGAGTGGGGCTGTAGGGAGGCCACGCTGAGCCCCTGTGGCCCTTCACCATCCCACAGGGCTGTGCCAGCAGCTGGCGGCGCTGGGGACCAGGGCAGCTGCACCCCCACACCCTGACCAGGAGGAACAGGAGCTGAGGCGGGACCCGCCAGTGCTGCAGGATCACGGTGAACAGCTGCCGCACGAGCGGGGTGCTGCTGACCAAGGGGCAACCCCCAAAGTCCCCATTTGCCCCAGGGCTGCTCTCTACCTCGACACCCTCCTGCCAGCTGCTGGGCCGCTCACCGCTGAGGCCAGGTGAGGGTCTGTGGGTGATGGTGACTCCAGGCTGAGTGTCCTGCCCAGCCCCAGCCATGACTGACACAGGGCTGTGGCAGGGCGCTGCGGTTGTCCTACCTGCGGGCGGGCGGGCACCACCCAGCCATCCTGGACCAGCTCCTCGACCTCCAGGTGGAGGCCACAGCACTGGAGACCGGAGCTGTGGGACCACGCAGGGGCAGGAGGGCAGGTAAGCCCCAACCCCAGCCCAGACCCCCATCCCCACAGCCAGCAGAACCTCCCTGTGCTGGCGTGCGGGGTCTGGACACAGTGTTGCTGGCTGTGGAGCTGGAGAACCAGCAGCTGGAGAGGGAGCTCCTGGCGCTGAAGGTCAGGAAGGAGAGAAGAGCTGGTGTCGGTAAGTGACAGGTCCCAGGGACCCGTGTCCTCTGCGGTTGGAGTGTCAGGGTCTGGGCTGCCAATAGCTCATGTAAATACATGTAAGTTGGGGGTGGGGGCTGCAAGTGCACAGCACTGGGGTCTGTGTCCTGGGGGCTTGGCAGTGACAGCACTGAGGTGGACAGTGCTCCTTAGCCACTGGGGAGAAACAGGCAGGGGATGGTCAGGGCGTCACCACCATCAATCACCCACAACCCCC
>VXBZ01004682.1:198217-209801 GCA_013399135.1 Heliornis fulica | reverse complement strand
ACCCCGGCCAGCAGTGAGGACAGACAGCATCACAGCCCCCCGCCACCTCCCTGTACCCCCCAGCCTCGCCCTTGCTTCCTTTGCAGCCCTGGAGGACCCACCTCCCCCTCAGGACCCCCAACCACAGCATAAACCTCCCCCAAGGTGAGCAGGGACAGGGCAGGGGAAGCTCCTGCTCAGGAAACATGGGCTGGGTTAACTCCACTGCAGGTAGGGGGTGGGGGTGGATGGGGAGCAGCTCTAGGATTAGCACAGGGCCAGTGGGAAGTGCTAGGGTCACTCCTGGCCTGAGCCTCTGGGCTCTTCAGGAATTCTCTGGGTTAGAACAAGGGCCAGGCCTTGCCTTGCCCCGCCCCAGGCTCTTCCTCAGCCCAGGCCCATGCTCCCACTTTGACTGATCCAGGTCACAGGGGGCACAACTCCCTTTCTCCCTTTCTAGAAGCCTCCAGGGAAGTGCTCCAGCAAAACCCACAAGATTTCCTCAACCAGGCATTTAATAAAAGGCTTCAGCTCGGTGGCCTCTGCTTCTAGGCCTTTTCTTTAGCTACATATATATATGTTAAATACAGACCCTGAGCAGCCTTGCAGACCCCTACCCCTGCTCAGCCCAGAACAAGCCCAGCAGAGCAACTGGAGCCCCAGGGCTGGTTCCTGAAGCCCTGCCCCAAGCAAGACTCTCCCCCCAGACTCTGCAATGAGCATCACCCATCACCTCTTCCCCAAAGCCCAGGGCAGAGGCTGGAGCTCAGTACAGGAAGAGGGTGCAGACAAGGACAATTTGCTTACAATCTTTATTGAAGTCATACAAAAGTTGCCAAAAAGTGAAAAAATACACTATATACAAAACCATTTTCCTTGTAAGGAGAGGAGTGTCCAAGGTTAAAGAATTATCATACTGTGCTTTCAACTGCAGCCCCTGACTCTGCTTGTGGCCTTGTCTCTGTCTGGAAGGAAAGAAAAGGTTTTGTTTATATACATATATATATATATCCAAGTTTGCATTATATACACATAGATATGTATAAACATTAAAAAAAGTCAGTGCCTTACAGCACCAATGCTGCAGCACTTCAGTTTCTGCAGTACAATGGCATAATGACTGGTTTTGTTGGCCCAACATCACCCCAAAATGCTGCCATGGGCAACTGCACCCCCAGCTGTCAGCCCTAAAACCCAGGGGTACAAGGAGACTTTGGGGAGGGCCCTGTGCTGCAGTTCAGGCCAGGGCCAACGCCAAAGCATGTTTCTGTCCCACCCCCCACTCCACATCTCCACTCTGGTTCCCTTCCAGCCCTGGGACAGGTTCAACATGCATCCTGGAGCCAGGGCCCACTCCCCACCCAGCACACCTGTCAGGCACAACCAACCCCACACCTGAGCAGAGGGACAAATAAAACGGGCATAGACAGAGTCCAGCCTCAGCTGCCCACCTCCTCTTCCATCTTCTCCACAACCTCATTTCCACTGGGGACAGCATCAACACCATCACCACCACCATTGACAGCCGGCTCTGGTTTAGATTTCTTGGCTTCATTGTCTCCCTGCTGGGTTCCCTCCTCTGGTTTCCTCTGAAGATAAAAATTGTTTTAGGCTTCAAGTTCAGAGTTACCATCTCCATGTCATCACACAGGATGTGTTTACCCTCTGCTTGCCAGGTTTGAGATGGACAGCAAAGTGCTGGGATTTAACCAAAGCTCTGAAGCTTTGTATAGAGGCATTGACAACAAAGGATCTCCAGTAGGACATCAGTTAGCTGCTAGTAACTGTAGTGTTGGATTATCTGGAGTTTGGCAAGGAAACACAGAGCTGCTGAGCCAGGGAACAGTTAAGGGCAGGATGACTTGAGGCACTATGAAGTTTAGTCCCTGATGTGAAGCAGGTCAGTTGCTCCAGGCAAACCTGAACTGAGGAGAGAGCCCAGGCCAGGCTGTGTCACAGCTTCACCTAAGCAGAGTGGAGATTTCAGCATAGGACAGTTCTAGTGGCATTTCCAAACAGTTCCAGAAAAAGCCTTTAGAGGTACCCAGTGCTCACCATATGAGCTCATTAGGGGCAGTTGATTATGATTGCCATTAGACTGGCTCTGCTACTTATTAAGTCTAATTCCCCATTTCCACTTGGAAGGTGGAGAACCCAACTCAGCCCATGTGCTGGCCCTTCTCCAAGACCCACAGGCCACCCCGCTCCTCAGTCTTGTTCCCATGTATGTGGGGCAGGCAGGGTGTGGAACCATCATGAACTGGTCACCTGGAAGCTGGATGGTTTCCAGACTGGTTGGCTCCCAGTGGAAAGGGGTTTCACACCCCATTGCTGGGTTTTAGACTGGTTTTCCCTTTGCGGTATTAACAAAAAAAGCTTTAAGCCAAGAAGCACAGTTATACAGAGCAAGCTGGTGGTACTTTCACACACTCCTGTTCAGCCAGTCATGTCTGAACTCACCTTTTTCCGGACTAGATGAGAGATGTCTGTTACACACTGAGACGCACCATCAGCTGCTTTCCTTACTGGAATCTGTTATGAGACAGAGACATGTGAGCAACCACCATCCTTAGAGCAAGCAGGAATTATCAGCATCCATCTTAAACAAACTTACTGTGGAAACAGAACCACTGTCTTCACTTTGGGCAAAGCCAGATGTAGTTCCAACCTTAAGGAAAAGCAGAAGAGAAGTAGAACAAGTTCCAAGTCTGCTCACACAAACCCATCCATGCTAGCTTAGAAAGCGACAGAAAACCCAACTCCCTCACATCTCCCAGGGCTCAGCTCCTACACACAGAAGAGAGCTCACAGTGATGCAACACTTGGGCCATTCTCACATGCAGCTGACCAATGGTTTCCAGCCCTGACATGTTAAATTGCTGTGGAAGCCAAATTCTGGTTTAGCCAGGAACAATTAACATCAGGATATTTATTAAGTACCCTCTATCAGTCAGCTGCTCAGGCTCCCTTCTCATAATCACAGCCTGGATCCCTGCCAAGCAACCACAACCCCGTCCGTACAACTGGGTCTGAGCTCTTCCCACTACTCATTTACTTCAAGTCTCACTGGAGTAACGTTCAGTTAGAAGGAGGTGGCAGGAGACACTAACCAGAGTTGCTTTCAGCGCCAGCTCAGCTACTTGTGTGGTCTTTTTGGACTCCTTTGAGTCTTCTATCTTCTCCTTGATCTCCGGAAGCAGTCCCTTCAGCTCTTCAAACTCCTTCTCGTCCTCAGGGGAGCCGCTTTCTGCCCTCTTCATTCGTTCAGTGAGCATCGCTAGGATCAAACAGCCACCATGGCAAACCCTCAAGACACAGCAGCTGTCCAGTTACCCACAGAGATACCCACCAGTATCTCCCAACACACCGTTCCAGCAACGCTGTTTATCAGCTGCAAACTGGCAAACATCTGCACAGCCGAGCAACAGCCCCACGCAGCCCCTTCTGGGGCAGTCCCAAGACTCAGGAAAGCCATCAGGGTTTCAGACATCCACTCACCCATCCTCTTGTCAATGACGTCCACGGATTTCCCGAACTGCACAACGGCCTCGTCGAACTGGCTGTTGTAGTGGTAGGCCAGCGCCAGCTGGTAGTGGCTCTCGGCTAGCAGGCGGTCGTGGGCCTCCAGGTACTTCTGCTGCAGGGCCAGGCAGGCGTGAAACTCCTCTATGGCCTGCGGGTAGTTCTCTGTAGGGGAAGATGTACAGCCTTCCCCAGCCACACTTGGTTTTCCCAAACAAGCATGACCTCGACCTCCCAGTTACTGTGTTTCATCTCACTGTATAGACTGGAAACAGCCTCAACGTTGAATGTGGCAGCGAGTTCAGTGACAGGCTGCTTCTGATGGCAGCACTCGGCCCCACGCTGCCTCCCCCCTCAGGAGCACCATCCACAAGCCCTTCCCCACATCTCTTCAAGAGCACATTGTCCAGTTACACCATGGTAAGCTAAGCAGCCAAGGCAAAACCAGGCACAGAGATCCTGCTATTTCATCTGCCGCCAGAAAACAAGGGCTCTGAATCCAGAGCTCAGGGCAGGCCCTGCTCCCTTCCTGTCAAAACACAATTTTGAACACTAGGGTCTTTCCTGGCCACACACCCAGGATTTTTGGGAAGTATAAGGAGTCAACCACTTAGTTATTTGTAACCTTTATGTTCTGGAAATGGCACGGTACTCGCACCTCCAAC
Source organism: Heliornis fulica (assembly GCA_013399135.1). Classification (NCBI taxonomy): domain Eukaryota; kingdom Metazoa; phylum Chordata; class Aves; order Gruiformes; family Heliornithidae; genus Heliornis; species Heliornis fulica. Next base: position 205,635 of record VXBZ01004682.1, on the reverse strand, counting down.
TGAGCTCCACAACTCACTACTTTAGTGAGGAAATTCTCTCCCAAGTTTTTGAAGCTAACTCAGCCTTGCCTACAGAGCAGAAGATGAGGCTGGGTTTTGATCTGGTAATACATTATTACTTGCTCAAAGCTTCCCTCAGTGTTCTGGAGAAGCATGGACTCCCCTATTTGAGGCACCGCACTGACTTGTCCATCTTTTGATTTCGAAGTCCAACTTTGGAGCCTTCACTCACCTCTGTGTGCTCCCAAGTACAGAACAGTAACAGAAAGCAGAACCAAACACTGTCTACATGGGATTCCTTATTACTCACCAGATTCAATGCTAACTTCTCCCAGCTTTAGATGAGCTTGAGCTGCATGGAGTTGAGCTTCTTTTGTTTCCTGTCTAAATCAAGAAAAAAAAAACCAACAAACTTTTCAGATCCTGAGGAGAACACACCCCATTTGCTAACTGCTCATGGCACCAGCTCCCAGTGTGTTTCTCTAGTACATATCCAAAGTTACACCTTTACCTCTTGTAGATGACTTTTGCCAACTCCAGCATGTCCCAGGCTAACTCAAGATTTCCAACTTCATCTTCCTCACTTTCCTGTAAAGACTAGACATGCATTAAAGACTGGCACGGTACAAAATTAAGTCACTTCAGCAGCACCACTAAGTGTCCACATGGTGCTTCAAAGGATACACTCCTTTAACAGGCAGACCAATTTATGGCTGGAAGGGAAAGAGAACATGCAGAAGAGATTACTGCATCAGCTGGGACTGTGCCTGCACCAAAGGTGTTAAAGTGACACACAGGCTTACACTGCTAGTTGATTTTTTTAGCCTTATTTTTCCACAAGTTGAGAAAACAAGGACCAACTTTATCTTAAGAATATTTTACGGTGCTATTAAGATGAACTAAAAACTAAAGACATTTATATTCCTTTTTTTTTTTCAGCGAGCTCAACTCCATTACAGTACTCTAAGACCAAGATCACATGTGTTGTGCAGACCTGTATCAGAGTCCCACCATCAGCACTACACTTCCCACCCTCACCACAGCTCACCGGACTGGACTGGGCACATTCAGCAGCGAGACAGCCACAAAACACACAGAATGAACTGTCACAAGTACCCAAGCCCTGTGACAAGCTAGTGCAGCCCACCTGCCTTGACACTTGCCAGGCTGCATTACACAATAGGTAGCATGGGTTTCAGCACAGCAAGCCAAGCCCAGGCTCACACACAAGGTGAGTGCTGCCCTGTAACACTGACTACACTTGATGTCATCCCTGGCTTAGACAATTCAGTTTTCTAAAGAAAAATTATTTCCCACCCAGGACTAAAAGTACAAGTGAGCTTTTATGAACTTACACATCTGCATGACTCACAAGTACTACCCTCTTCCATGAGCACCGATATTAGAGCTCTGCAATCTCACCTTGTCTTCTACTGTCAACTCATTCTCCTTATCTTCAGCTTTCTCATTTTCTTTATCTTCCTCTTCAGATTCTTCTGTTTCTAGAGAGTAAGTAAACAAGTGAGAACACTTGTTACCATGTGCGTTTCACAAGGAGTCAGGCAGAATGTTACATCCAGCCCTTCTCCATCCAGTCACAGGTTAGACACAATGCAAGAAGAGCACAGATATGTTAGGTTTGCAGCAGCAGCCATCCTGCTGAAAGCATCAGGCACTGCAGACTAAGGCAGTCCCAGGCTACCCTCAGTCCTTATTTTAAGTTTAACTTCATACTATCTAGAGTAGAAACTTACCTAGAATTCAGTTCTCACAAACACACTGGAACTGAAGCCATGGGATCCTGAGCAGACCCGGAGGTACTGGTCAGTTGTTGACTTTGTGCTACAGATAACAAGTGCTTTCAGCAAGATAGCTGCCAAGCTGCACACAAACAAGTGTTTCTGAACTCATGTTCCTCATGTCAGGCATTTAAGTGGTGATGTTGTTAATGAACGTGCTACAGTGAGTGTAGCACTGATTGGACTTCTAACACTGCAGGAGCATTGTATGACCTATTCTAGAAGGCCTTTGGGGAAATGTGCAGTGAAGGTAGAGCTAGCAGCAGCTTTAGAGCATTGGCTGACTTGGATGACAAAGTTGGACACTTAATTCCCATGTCACAACCACTAATTCCAGAACAACTGGAACTTGATGAGGTTGAGACTAGGGAACGCAGGAGCTTGTTAGTCTAACTCCCAAGAAGCACAGACCTACCACTGAGGGGGCCAGACCTGCTATTATGAGGACAGCTTGATCACAGGTGAAACAGAAGAGACATGATGGAGTTGAGTCCATTTTAACTAGTGTGAGGAGTCTGGAAGGACTAGACACCAGACCAGGATGTTCAAACATGTCCTCACACCAGCAGAGCTGGAAGAGAAGGAAGGGATATGCCCACATAAGCGACCTTTCACATGACTAAGAGTCAGTAACTACTTAGTTCATGTTCAGCCATGCTCTGTCCAGACAGACACCTTGTTAGGCAGCTGCTTCACCACTGAGTACCCACTGCACTCAGAGGTACAAATCCTTTCAGCATTTGTCTGAGCATTTGTCCCTCCTAAAAGGAACCTTTTGCACAGCTGAGCTACTGACAAGCAAAGATTCAGTTACCAGCTCATCAATTCACTTGTGCAATAGAAAGCACTGGCCTACTAAGACTTTGCTGAAGCAGTACTTGCAAAGTGTAGAAGTTTTGCTGGGCTACTTTAACATAATCCTGAAAGCATGTATAATGAAGCAGGGAAGCAGAATGGCAGAACACACTAGGTAGAGCTGGATGACTGCAGCAGCAAGAAGCTTTCAGGTTCCAGGACAAATCAAGTTTAGATTTGTCCAGCCAACTTCTCGCTCGCAGTTACCTGCAGGAAGACTCCAGTATTACTTAGGAGCTCCTTCCAACACCAAAGTCAGTACTTTGTTACACATTCAGCTGCTCTTTTCTGCTCCATTGTTTTAAATTAAAACACAGTTACATAACCAGAGGCAACTTGTGCAGTGTGAGGTTAGTGGAATAATCCCGGACACATGCAAGTGAACATCCATTCAGTATTCTCCACCAGCCTAGGCATCTCTTACACGTTTCACAGGGCTGTCAGTTTGCTTTCGAGTAAGATTTGCTTTGCAGTTAGTTAAGCGTTAGTCTAGAGAAACTGAGACTGGTCTCTATTCCTTGAAACTTTACTTGGATGTAAAATCCTTCAAAAGCCCCTTCCTTATTCTAAGGCAAACAGAAAATTCTGAATGGAACACTGTTACCCATTGTTAGCCAAATCCAGTCATCCACCCACAAGTACTTTTCTCCTCTCACTGTTACCTTCTCCCTCTTCCATCTGGTCATCTTTCTCTTCTTTCTCTACCTTAGCACCTTCACCCTCTTCCACCAGGTCATCTTTCTTTTCCTCTTTCTCTACCTTAGCAGCTACTTCAGCTTTTTCTTCCATGTCATTTGGTGGCTCTTTGCCCTCTGTGGACACAGGTTCCTTTGAGGACTCTGTCTCTTTAGATTCGTCTGGTTTCTCTTCTGTAGCTGTCTCTACCAGCTCTTGTTTCTCCTCCACATTCTTCAGTTCAGCTGCTTCTGCCTCCCCTTCTCCAGCATCCTTCTGCTCCACAGCAACCGCTGCCTGCACTTCTGCTGCTGTCACTTCCTGCACTACTGCCTTCTCTTCCTCAGCTGCCTTTGCCTGCCCTTCTACAGCCTTTCCCTTCTCCACAGCTGGCTCTTTTGTTGCTTCTGCCTCCTCTCCCACTTCTCCCTTCTCTTCCACAACCGATTCTCCAACTTCAGCCTCTTCCACTGCTGCCTTTGTCTCTTTGTTGGACACTTCTGTTAGTCTCTCCTCCTCAGTTGCCTCTGTTACCTTGCCTTCAGGCACCACCATCTTCTCTTTTTCTACTACCTTCTCTTCCACAGCTGCCTCATCTTCTGTAGCCTCCTTTTCCACAGCTGCCTCCTGTTTCTGCTCTTCTGAAGTTACTTTTTCTCCAGAAGCCTCTGTCTTCTCTCCAAGGTTTATCATCTCCTTGTCTGCAACTGCTGCTTCTGCTGGTTTTTCTCCTGTGTTCTCTTCCATTTCAACATCCTCTGCTTTGGCTTCCTTCTCAGTTAGTATGGGAGACTCTTCTGTAGACTTTTTGGCCTCTTCTTTTTCCCCCATGGTGTTATATACCTGTTCTCTCAACTCCTCCCTCGCTTCTTCTACATGATTAAGGAAGCATAAACATTTCTTCGAGTTTAGTGATAAAGACATTAATGGGCACTGACAATACCACCCTCAGACCCTCAGTGTGTTGGTTTGTCATCAAGTTAGATGACATTCCTAAGAGCTCCATTTTCCAAGTACAAGGAGTCAGGATGTAACCACCACAGGAACCAGAACTAAGCAAACCCCTTCCCCAGGCTGCGCGATGGCGAGCGGCCGCTCAAGCAGTGTGCAGTTTTGCATGCGAGCATTTTTAGTCACAGCTATGCAAGAGGTGCCAGCGTTTCAACTGTCTGGATTGACAGAACTCCTGGTTTAGCTCCAAATGCAGGTAGTGTCCAAGCATTTTATTTTTTAGGGAGACTCTGACCTGCCCCGTATCACAGACGGTACTGCTAAAAGGTTACAATGCAGTCCAGTTGACTGCAAAGCTTAGGAAAGCAAGTTTGAATGCAGTTTTTCAGTACACAGACACCTGGTGACCCTTTCCACATGCTTTTCCTTGCAGGAGTTTTAGACATTTTGTTTCATCTTTAAGGAATTTTAGGAGAACAACAAAAAAAGGTCTGTTCAGGCTGCTACGAGTTTCAACAGAATGACTCAGGCTACCTCAGATACCGATGGACTGAACTTGGATTGTTTAGACAAGAAATCCCAGCTCAGTGCCTCCACGGCAGACAGCTTTACATACCATCGACAGCTGGTAATGCACAATCACCTTCAGCTCTTTCTCCTTCCTCTTCAACCTGCACTACTTCATAGCTCTTTCCCAGCACACCATTTTCCATTCTAAAGGGAACAAAAGTTTGTTGGCTCTTGGCATGACACTGCTGCAAGCGCACAAGCTGCAATGCTGGGGCTCATCCCACCCAGTGCAGCCCCACACGTACCAAGTTCTAGTGTAACCTGTCTGTACAAGGGCAAAATCCTATTATGCCAAGCAGACTCAATCAAATGAGAATCTGTTAGCATACCTTGCCAACTCCAGAAGAGATTTTCCATAGTAAAAAAAAGCTTCTGCACACTCATCCGCTGTCTCTCCATACTTTTTACCCCTACAAAAGGAATGGAGAATTACTACTTTACATTTTGATGCATGAACCTAAAAGCTAGAAATTTCTGGACATGAACAGTCAGTATCTTAGCTTGTTTCCTATCATTTCAAACAAATAGTATATGTCCCTCCTGTCACTCAGTTCTAAGTGACTCTCATAAACACTCTGCAAAGCAAATTAATTCCAAACCCAAAGTAGTATCACCCTCCGAGACTGATCAAGGCTAGCAACAGTTACTAGCAGTAACACTACCCTATAATTTTCAAATTATGAGACATACATCAGTACTATACACCACAAAATAAAATACAAAATCCTTTTTCTCCTTAGGGAGCTGCACTGGCAACTACTATCACAAAATCTGTGTAAATTTCAACCAACTACAGTATTGTCTGACACGAGTTAAAATTAAGGAGATCATACTCTTAGTGATATTACAAATGCAGCAGCATATAAAAGGTGAAAAGCCTCAGTGTTTCTTGTGTAAGCCACACCAGTATAGCAAAGCTGAAAACAAAGCCCTACAAAACAGACAAAACATTCCATTACTCACAGTAAGCTTGCAGCTTCCTGGAAGGCATTAACAGCAGCCGGAATATTTCCCATTACCAAGTGTTTCTGTCCTAAACCCAGTAACCTCTTCGATTCTCCATCCACATCCATACTGGGGACCAGAAATATCAGATAAAGGATTGTTAGTTTACTTGTTAATCACAAAACTTGATGTCAGAAAAATACCTATCATTGCTACAGTCAGTTTTACAAGACAGCAAGTCACATATATCACACCAGTTGGAACTGCCAGGATAGGGACTTGTTTGGTTTTGGCTAGATCTAGCCCACCTTCTAGTTGTAATAACACAGGGCAGACGGGTTAGTCTCAACTAACCATTTTAAGGGTCTTAGATGACAAGAGCTGCAAAAGCACACACTTCATTATAACACCATGTACTCTACAGTGTTTGTTTCACCAGACTCAGATGCTGGTGAGAAACAAATCCAAGTGATGAAGTTATGATTTCCTATAGCACAGCATGATGCACCTAAGAATACTGGATGCAAGTCTCAGTTTTAATGCAGTGCATCCCACACAGCTCCATTTCCATAAGGTCCATCCCAGCCCAGTATTTTGGGCAAGAGGAACCGCCCACAGAGAAGTACTGATACTCACTAGTTACATACTTGTGACTCCCTGCACTTACCAACTCGCAGATTAAGAGCTTCCTGAATGACAGCTGGGATCTGCACGTTTATTAATACATTAGATTTGTGCAGGCTACCGGGGACAAGTCTTCAACACCTACGACACCCACATCTGTTAAAGCTTAAACCTAGTAACTGCTTTCAAGGACACCCTCTTTTTGTACCACTCTATAACCTCCACGCTTCTCCTTCCATAGTAACTGACAAGTCCGTCTCCCACCTCACCTGTTTGTCTTATCTGTGGATGTGGAAGGAGCTGCCAATTCCTCTTCCATCCTGAAAACAAAGCGTGGAATAAGCGTTTATAACGGGCCAGCCATTTCGCAGCAGGGACCGAACCCGGGGGCTTGCAGCCAGAGCCGGGCGCAGTGCTCGCTTCCCGGCGTCCTGCCATCCCCAGCGAGTTCTCCCGCCCGATCGGAAGCTGGCTGGGGCTTCCGGAGACCCCGAGGACTTGCGGGTTTGTTTACTGTTGGAATAAAAGGCCGAACCGTCCGGGAAGCGGCCACTTCCCCGTTCAGTTTGTATCACATTAAGCCTGTCCAACAGGTGTGAAAGCCGGGACCCCGGGCAGTTTGTCACCGCTGACCCGCAAGTTCCTCGGTTCTCCCCACGCACGCCCGCAGCGCGGAACATGCCGCAGAGCCGAGGGGCGGACGGGCGTTTCACAGCCAGAAAAGCGGGGATGTGCCCAAGGCTGCGGGACGAAGCTCCCCACGGCCGCCCGCCGCGCTGCCTTCCCCCTCCCTCCTTCTCCTCAGCCGCCCTGCTGAGGGGCCGTGGCGGGCACTGGCAGAACGGCCTCCGCAGTGCTCCACAACCGGGATAGAGAGGCCGGGGGAGGCGATGCGGAGCTCCCCGGGCGGAACAAAGGGCGAGCGAGGCGGGCAGAGACCGGGAACCAGCCCCCTCCCACCTCACCCCTCTCAGACAATGGGCGCCTTTCCCGCCTTCC
>VXBZ01004682.1:168444-197872 GCA_013399135.1 Heliornis fulica | reverse complement strand
CGCAGGCTCAACGCGGGGAGGAGTGGCGACGGCCGAAGATTGCATAGAAGCTGCTGTGGACAGGGGCGGCGGCAGAGTGCAGACCCCTACTCCTCCGGCTGCCTATATACCCTCGAGGACACGCCCCGGCCCGCCTCGCGGCGCGCGCACGCCACAGGGAGACTACTGCTCCCGGCACGCCCCGCGTCCACCCTCCGTGGGACACTCGGGGACGCCAGCGCGCAGAGCTTGCTGGGAAATGTAGTCCCGGGAAGGAGCGGCCTCCGCCGGGCCGCTGGGAAGTGTAGTGTTGGGCTCGCAGGGAAACGCGGTGCGGCTGGGAAGTCGCTGCCGCGCGGCATGCCGGAAAATGTAGTCGCGCCGCGGGGCTGCTTGGTCCGGGCTCCCCGCCGGGTTCATCCCGACCCCGTGGGGCCCGCGGCCCGGCTGCAAATGACACTTGAGTCGGGTTCGGGGAGGTGTCATGGGCAGGAGCCGCGCTCCCTCCATCCCCGGGGGAAGGTTGTAGGGGCCGGCTTCCCTTGGGGCAGAAGGGCCTGGCCCGAAGGGAGGGGGACCCTCTCGGGCCGGATTCACACCTTAATGCAGGTCGATGAAGAAGGGCCCTCGGCTCCTAGGTGTCGCCCCGCCCGGCCCTGCCTTCGCAGGCACGGACCCTCCTCAGCACCGCTCTGCGGAGAGGCAGACCCTTACCCTCGCAGCGGGCCAGCGCGCTGCCATCTGAGGAGGGCAGGAGGTGGGTAACACGGTGCACAACCCGCAACCCTTCCTTGTAGGGTTCTAACTGCCCTTGGTGTCAGGAGGCTCTGGCGTAATCTCACCACGCTCAACCTCAGTGTATTCAAAGCGAGCAGTCAATTAGCTCCAGCTCAGCTAACACCAACGCTTTGCTTTCCCCCCTGGGCACATGTAACCTACCAGACAAGGCAGACATGGCTGCTGCAGCTGTGACAGCAGAGACCTCCAGAAACTCGAACAGCAGCAGCAAAGCCATTGGTGGAGGCCAGGAGGCTCATTTCCCCCTGTGCTATTTCAAGATAAAAGTTCGCCAGCTTCATCTGTGCTGTGGTAACTCCACGCAGAAATTAAGCTGGGACTTGCGGGTTTATCAGAGATATTGAATTAATCTCTTTTTAGGAGGAATTCTTTCAGCCCACTTACTCTTGTTCAGGGAAGTAACTAGATAAAAGTTACTTACTGACATTAAAAGAGTTAAATGGCTTGATCATACACAAAGGTCAGTATTTATTTAAGACATGCAAGCATACAAGTGAAAATATATGCAACAAAAGCTGCTTTTCTTGGCAGGATGACTGCTGTTAACATTGTACACAGCGCCTTCAAAGTAAAATTGCCTCCCTACAGATTTGCAGTAAGAACCGCATTCAAAGTCACCCGTGTTTGATTAGGATAATTAAAAACAAACTGGGATTTCATTTCCCTTGGAAGAAAACGCCTAGTCTAGTTAAGAATCTTAACTGAGCTGTAATTGCTTTCTCCACTGAGGTAAATTCAGCAGAAATTAGGAAAACACTTTATCGAGGAACAGAAATTCTTTAAATTTTACATAAGGATTACAAAAAGCGATAAACAGGTTTGTTCCAGTTCAGCTGCAAGGCCCAGGGCAGGAAATGCTTGAGGAGCCATTACGCTTGAGTTGAATATATATTTTTACTGCAGGCCTACCGTTATTGAAACTAAAAGAATCTAATCCTTTAATTTCTGAACTATGTCAGTACAGAGGATTATTTTTCTAGTAATGCTATGCTTGTTACTGCTATGGGGAAAAAGGAAAAATAACCGTTCTTTATTTCGCTTATGGTCAGTGCAGCTTGCTTTATCCAGCAGCAGCAAATGAGGTGTCACATCAATGACTGAATGTTATCAACAGATCCTCAAATTGTTCCTTTGCTTTAAATTGGAGAGGCCTTTAGAAATTCTGCCTTGCTACCCTGTCTACAAGAAGGCAAATGAACATTAATCATATTTTACAGGTAGAGAAAAAACAAAATAGGGTGTTAACATTGCTAAGGCCACAGAAGGTATCGCCCTTGGAGCACTGGTAGGTGGCTTTGTACTCAGATGGCTAGACAATTCATATAGAGGCTCTAACAAAATAAAACCCTTGTAACAGCTAGAGTTCAACTCTGCACACGGCGTAGCCCTGCTCAGGAAATCAGTCCCTGCCAGGGAATAACACAGAAGCATGGCAAGTGGGAAAACAGAGGCACAGAAAGGCAAAGGATTTGCCTGGTAGTGCAATGGGAGACAGGACCAGCTCTCCCGAGCATCAACCCAGGCAGCAGCCAAAAATGCAACGTTACAATTAGAAGGGGCCCTCTGACCGGTCTTTACTGTATTGTCAGGAACTAATTTTGTGACCTTCCAGAACTAAAACCGGCCATTTCTGGTAAAGAGACATCAGGCAAATTTACAGGAAAATCAGGATGATCAGACTTGCTGAAAAGTTCTTGAGGCATTTGTGAGGAAGATCAGAGCTACTGACAGAGCTGAAACCTGTCCAGTGGACAAGCAAGAGAGGCCTGCCCTGAAGGCCTGCTCCAGGGCATGCTCTTCATTTATTCTCCTCACATCTACAGGCAAATTAAAGGAAAAAGAAGAGTTCCCCAAGTACACTGGGTATGGCTGGTTACCTGGGGTTTGAAAAAAAATGGTTTATGGACACAGTGTGACTGTAGCACCTTTCACTTTAATCCCTGTATAAAAATTATTAATAAAGAGAACAGCTGATGGCTGAGTTGTTTAGTCTTTCGCTCTTTGTTTTTTTCTCATGGTAATAATAACTAAAGCTTTCAAAACTGTTTTACAGGCAGTAAAACCAAATTATTGCCTTAGCCTGATAATGTGTTCAGAACATGATTTAGATTCCCTCACTCATTATCTAATCCTCAACAGAGGATCAAAAGATTGCACTAAATCCTCAAGCTTTGAAATGGAAGCTACAGTGTCTCCAGAAAGGAGTTGATTAGAAACAGTACACCGTAAATAAACCTACTCAATGACTATTTTGTGTAAGGGCATGCAGAGGAGCATGTTATTCTAAAATCTTCTTTTCTAATAGTTAATAGGGGTCGTTGAAGGGGTAAAGGGGGTGTCCAGCATCTCTTGGTACTAGCTTTCCATTCACCTGTGAAGGAAACAGACTCAAGTCAGAAGGACAGAAATCCATTCTTATTCTGTTTCAAATTTTGTTCAGTTTAGATTCTAAATCTTCATATCCCAAAAAACCTGGAAGCATCTTTTTCAACTTAAAAGATGTTCCCTCTATTCCTGAGTCTAAGCACTTCTCGAAAGAAAAAGTTAAAATAAAAAAAAATTAAAAATAGATTTCTGTAGCCTCGAGCAAGCATCTTTCAAGCTGCTGAGGTCTGAAGAATTACATTAAGATTACTTAAAAACTTTTTGCCTTGTAGTGCTATTAAGCATGGTAACAAGCACACTTCAAAACACTTCACCGGAGTTGGAGTTTTTGCCCACGCTTCCATGAGACAGAGTTGCTGGACTGCCAATTTTACAGATGGATAAGATGAAATACAGTGAATAACTTGTTCAAGGTCATACTGAAGCATTGATAGTGTCATGGAATTCCTTCACGACACTTTCTGTTCAAGAACATCTCCAAGGAAGACCAGCTTCTCCAGCTGTAAAATGGGACTACCGAAACTGATCACGGATCTCAAGACAGAGGCTCAGGCTGGCCCAAAAGCAGATGTGGCCATGCAGAAGTCTCATTTCCTACATTCCACTGCTAAGCATTGACATGCACAAGTTGCATTTCTAGTTGCACTAAATGCATTGCAACACCCCCAAACTTCCAATGAGCTGAGATAAAACCTTGCTCCTCATCTGTAATACCAGGCAAAAATCAGGTGCAGCACTAGCAGAGATACACACCTCTCCGGGGAGAAAGACTTGCACCATTCAGCTAAAACTTAAGTGACTAATGACTGCACAGAAGTTATGTTAGAATAATAACTGGATTTTTTTACTCGTGTGATGTTAGTGATCACTCAAAATGTTATGGGAGCAGAGGGAATTACAGGGACTTTCAAACCAAGTATCCACAAGTAAATCCCTCTTGCTTTTGGTGCTAAACCTGCATTTCAAAGCAACAACTGGACTAGTGAATTGCTTACAGTGACTACTGAAGTGCGAAATTAGTCACTTGGGGGCACTACAGAGTAGAAAACAAAACTTATGCTTTAACGTTTGATCGATGCTCAGATTAAAAGAAAGCCAAAATGAAGCTGCAAACTGAAGGCAACCCTTAAAACTCTGGACAAAAGTATCACTTTTCTCTTGAGAGCCAACAACTTCTTCAGATTCCTACAATTCACGTTCCTCATTCCACCCCCCTCCCAGCTCCAGTTGTGGCTCTTCAGGTAAGCACTCTTGCTCACAGCATGCCAAGACAGCAGCTGCCAGAAGCAATGTTTCACATAGCTGATTCCAGCCTCCTCCAGGAATGTGAGAGAAGGAGGGGGGGTGTATTATCAGCAAACACACTGCAGGTCTAGGATAGCTAACTATCAAAAATGGACAGCTCATCACGTAGACACCACTACTCCTCTCCTGGTGTGCAAGCCATTCAGGTTCTACTTAAGTACATTCCTTGGCTAATTATGTGTTTCCTGAAGTTTGGATTTCTGGCTGGTGCAGGATAATTTCCAACCTCTAACCAGACAATGAACTGTTAAAGCATAAAACAACTTAAACTGTCTACATGCTATGTAATATGAGGCTTCTCAGGCTTTAAACAAAACACAATGTAGAGAAGAGTGGCACAACTGTAAGAACTTATGGTTTTATATATCAGAGAAGTAAAGCAAGGAAAAATCTCATGGGTTACGATAGGAGCTCTGATATCACTGCCATATCACACTTAGAAATCCAGACAGTGTAAATTAGATGCATAGGGGAGATAGGCATGAAAGGTTAGAGAGGAATTTTAATTCACAGTTGATAAAAATTCATTCTGATAAGCCCAGAAGGGATGGGCAGGAGACAAAAGGTTCTGCTAGAGATCTTACAGCTACATTCGTGTTTTAATTCTCCTCACCTTTCTTCTTCCTGTTTTGTTATCTGACAATATGGCAATATCTTTGAAGCCCAGCTGCATCACATTCACCCTTTTTCTAGTTGGATGGGCTATCACTTTGAACTGTATTTCATCTCTCCTTTGTGAATCACTGTGATCTGATCAGGTCTCCCAGGTAACAAAGGCACATGAATTATCCCTGGCACATCCAAGCCAGGCTACATTCTAACACATTTTGCAGTTTCATTAACAAAAACAACTTTGTTTGCAGCATGAGTAGCAAAACACTTGAAAGAAAAATGCTGTCAGCAGCAGGTGTGCTTGTCAGTCCCACATTCACACAGATCACAGCTAAGCTTGCAGCCCCGTGTACAGCCTCCTGATCCATAAACAAAGATAATTTTGGTGCAGGGATGCGGGGGTTTATATTTATGCACACATACTGAAGCAATCAATCAGTAAAAGCATGGCCTTGAAGCTCTCATAAGCTTTAGCACAACAGTGAAAGCTGTAACAAGTACCTATCCTTGATGCAAAACGGTCACTCATCACACATTCACAACTTCTCTTTTCTAACTCCACCTAGGCACTGGTATGCTATCAAGTACTCAAAAAACCTCAAAAGTAAATCCTGGAGAAAAGCTTTCCCCAAAGAACTCCTACAGCCAGTAGCCCGGGACCATATAAAGGGTGAGCGTCAGGAGGATGGATCCAGGCTCTTCTCAGTGATGGCCAGTGATAGAACAAGGGGAAATGTTTCCAAACTGGAACACAGAAAGTTCCATCTTAATATAAGGAGGAACTTTTTCACTGTGAGGGTGACGGATTACTGGAACAGGCTGCCCAGAGAGGTTGTGGAGTCTCCTTCTCTGGAGACATTCAAGACCAATCTGGACATGTTCCCATGTGATCTAGTCCAGATGATCCTGCTTGGGCAGGGGCGTTGGACCATTGGACTTTGTGATCTTTCAAGGTCTCTTCCAGCTCCTAATATTCTGTGATTCTGTGACTACTGAAGAATAATTTACAAACTGCTGGGGAGGTAAGGGTGCATGTGACAGCTTCCAAATTTGCAGAGACCTACAGTATCTATGCTGTAGGATAGCAAAGGGATATATCACTTCAGACTCATTATAGCACAGTGGGACAGTGACGCACCAGAGAATGGTAACTGCTCTCTGTTGGGTAGTCAGAAGAAATGAGGAAGACCATAAAGACAGAAGCCAACAAGGCATGGACCTTTCTCTTTCTGCAGTGAGTGGAACGGAACCAGGTTAGGTCCTTTAATACAAGGAAAGACAGACCAAGAGGACTTCAACATTTAGAAGGCATCAGTTTCTCTAAAAGCAGCCTGGCATCTGATAGCACACAAGGTAAGGTTTCACATGACAGGGTAAACTGGTGATGCAAAAAGATGCTCCAGCTAATGGATGTGGGAAGAAAACTTCAACTGTAGAAGCCAAACTCTGTATATCAGAGGAAGATCATTACAACAGATGCTGAATGGGTCAGAGGGGGTGGGACATCCCTCACAGGACTTCCACAATGGATAAGGAGAACTACCAGGACCTCAAGTCTTCACTGAGGCTAATAGTATAAAGTAGGCAGGGACAACTGGAACAAGGAGTACTTCTGGAGTAATGGCATGGACCTTAGCCTGGTTGTACGTAAGAACAAATCAGGAGTTTGGCAAGACTTAAGTAAGAGAGGAGTCTGGCATAAAGGGCCATGGACAGCTCAGTAATTAGAATTCAAGAGATCCACCAGTGGCCAAAACAGATTAGAAAGAGTTTTTTGAAAAGTTACCTTTCTGATACCTATCTTTTGAAAAACTCTTTTTTCTCAGATACCGTAAAAGATGTAGTGTTCCTATGAGCAAGTAGTTCTGACTGAGATAGTAGAGGAAAGAAAACTGAACAAAACCCAGGTTGTGGGCACATACACATAATGGAAAAAAATAGAAACACGAGGATTTTACCGTAATCATCGGCACAATGTATCGCCAGTTTTTATTCAGGCTTCCAATGTGGCTCATCTCCTCTTCTGTGAGGCTGAAATCAAACACCTAAGAACAATAGCAAAGGGCTTTCTTTAATTACCACAGGTTTTTTTTTCATATTTAATTGATGTTCAGTTTTGCTTCTTGGTCTTGTTTCCTTTATAAATCACTTCTCCAGAGGTCCACAAACAATACAGCTGACTTAAAAGGTCCCCCTTCACAATAATTCAGGACAGAAGGGATCAGTAGCAGTGACCTGAGACATTGCTGACTATATTTTTAGTGTTTAATTTCAAATGATGGTGCAACAACACAGTTGTAACTGAAGCAAACACACGCACACACAGAGGACTGGAATAATTTATTAAGCTGTAGTCACATCATATTTCTTTTGTATTTGCAAAAAGAAAACCTATGTGCTATGTTAGGGCTGCAAGATCCTAGTGTTAAAACCCAAATAACCACAGTGTGACTTGTAGTATTTCAAACACCTTCAGAAGCTGCAACTTTGATAAATCTGAGCCTTAACAGAAAAATTTTTCATGCAACTCTGATCAAAAGACTTTATATACCTGTAAAAATCTTGGCTTCAGACAGCATTAGTCTGTCTTCCAATTATAAATATGAAGTTGCAATTACACTGCTTTTATAACACCAAAACAAAGGTTAAAGCCTGAGGTGTCCGTACACTCACCAACTCTAAGCTTACACTGATACTGCCTATCACTCTCCCACAAAGATAAAACACAGCAGGACAGCTCCTCCAAGTGCTGCTATGCAATAAAATAGCTGTTCCCATGTAGATCTAAACCTTGAGTAACTGCAGAGTCTTCTGGACTTGCTTGACATTTCTGCAGCGTACCATATGGCAGAACTGTTTCATGGGAGAACAGTTCCAGACACACGTCCTAATTTAAAAAGATGTAACCAGCCCATCTGTATGATTAAGGGCTGAAAAAAGATCACAGGGGTGATTCACAGACTTCCCTCCAAATTACTGAAAGTCAGAGTTTTCAAATAATTTCTCAAGTGAACTGTTTCTATTTCAGAGCAGAAGTGATTCATACCAATTCAATCCCTTCAGCATCATTAGATTAACAGTTTGCTTCAGGAACAGCAGCCCTTATTTACAGGGTAGAGCAGCTGTTATTCATAAATAGGAGCCACTGAACATCATCAGAAGACTCACATGTTCAATAAAGTTCAATCTCACAAATTTCAGTGAAGATTCTTCAGCTAACTTCTACAAAGTACATTCTTTACCTTTTGATAACAAGACCACGCATGTGCACACTCACACATTTAGCTACTTAAAACACACAGTCTGTTTTCCAAAAATCTCCACGCTCACTGCTAAGCCTGTGAATACACTGATGAACAAGTACAAACCAAGTGCCTCAGCCTGTTGTTCTGCACAGTAGGGCTGTGTATTACTCACATAAAGGGCATCACTGAAACTCCTTCCCTCTGTTCAAGCTTACCTGGAGATTCTGCTGAATGCGAGCAGGAGTGACGCTCTTGGGAATGGCAACCACTTTACGCTGCACTTGCCATCTGTTAAGAGAAGGAGAGGGATTTTCTGTGTTTGCAGCACAAGAACCACTACATTTATTTTGGTTGAATAACAACCTGTGGCATCAGAGATGCCACTTATGTTTCTGTGTGAAATAAAAATATCCAGAAGGCAGCTGACATAGCACTGTGTGTTGAATAAGGACCTAGAAGGTCCAGGCTCAAGTAAGACTGGCCACAGGACTACCAATGAGGGGGAGATGTTCACACCTTTGAACAAGCAAGTTTCAGGTGCTTTGAGACAGAAACCCAAGAAACAGTCAGAAAAATGTACTTAAGCATTTTATGCAAGTTCTAACATGACAAGCACTGAGAAACTAAAAGAAAATGCAGATCCCTCAAGTGCCTGTCCAGTGACTTAGGCACAAAATCTTAAACATGTTCAGCTGGCAGGGCAACTTGCTGCTGCCCAAGGCTGTGCTAGTGATATTGATACAAAGCCAGATGAAAAAATGAGGACAGAAATCAAATTTTACTTCACAAGGTGGTGATCACATTCTGGGTACCACTCAATCACCTTGTTTCCCAGTATCCAGTAGCTGGCTTTTGCTATACAAAAGCGAAGCAGAAAATGGTCCTTTGGTGCAAAGAAGGAAGGTCCCTTCCTTCACCCCTTTCCTGAGAGCCTATCAAATGCAGCAGCTCAAGGTTTCAAACAAATGGCCACATGCAAACTCAGTAGGCCACACTAAATGTGTTACACTGACACCTTAATTGTCCTACTGCTAATTACCATCAGAAAAGGCATTGAACTGTCCCAGGTACAGATAAAGACCCTGAACGGACCCCTCTGACCTAGTCCATCCACATGCCCAAGCATGTAAAACAAGCACCAAATGAGGTTTTCTTTTGGTGGTCCCTGTGATTTTACCTCCCTACCAATGGGGAAAACTCATGCTTCAGTTAGATACTTTCTAGCTTAGGAGTTCTGCTTTATTTAAGGCCAAGTCCAAATGCCACCCTCTTTCACAACTGGTGTGTACCTGAGGATGATCTGTGCAGGTGACTTGTTATATTTTTCTCCCAGTTTTTTGATCCCAGGTTCTTCAAGAAGCACAGGCTCATCTGGGTGTTTCCACATGCGATCTGGTGAACCGAGGGGACTGTAGGCAGTGACAACCAGCCCTTGTTTCTGGCAGTGAGCTATCAGCTCATTCTGAGCTAGGTAAGGATGGCACTCTACCTGTTAAAATGATCCACATTGAGTGGATAGAGAACAGATATCAACATAAAACTCTAGACAAACAGAAAGTCAGAAGCACAGCAGAACCAAATGCATCACAGGAGGTCATTCCAGATTCTGAAAACCTCATGAAGAAAGGCTTTAATGAAAAACTGAAAAAGTGTCTGGTATGCCAAGTTTACAGGAAAGGGAGAACAGATTATAAGAGTGCTGGATTTTCCCCATGTATAAAACAGATCATCCAACAAGCAAGGAAGCTCCCTACCAAACAGATTCAAGTTACTCGCCCTCAGTCTTTCTTTCATATAGACTAAATTGGTCCTCATAGGCAAGATGAGCTTCATAGACCTAGGCAGGCATAGATGACCACAGAACATTGATACAGGCCTCCTCCCCAACAAATTAATCTGCCTGGCAAGATCACCGCTGTGTGCCTACCCCACAAAAGTGTCTATATTCTGCTCTGTACATAAGAAGCTACAGCCCTTGTGCTAAACTCATAGCATTGGTTTGCAAATTCTTCACTCTTATGGACATGTAGGAAAGGTATTCATCCTGTCCTTTATTCACCCTACCTGGAGCACAGCTGGTTTGACAGTAGCCACATTCAGTACATCATTGATCTGTCGACTGTTGAAGTTTGACAGCCCAATGGCTTTCACAAGCCCTTTTTCTACCAGCTTCTCCATAGCCTTCCAAGTATCCTTGTAATCAGTGTAATCGTAACGCATCGTGTCATCAGGATTCTTTGGGAAGAGATTGTCCCCTCGCCTACAGCATCAAAGGTAAAGTGTAAGCACACATACCACATTATTTACATTATGTTAGTTCTCAAAAGCTTATACATAGTTCGGAGGACAGAGTACAAACTGAATTGTCTGTTGAAATCCATTATGCTGACTTAAACCATAGGAAATTATTTGACATACAGTCTTTCCTATATAACTGATACAGTACTTTCAACTATTTAGCTATATGGCAGCAACTACACAAACCCGATAAGCCACTGGAGAGCGAGTGGCTTCCAGTAAGAAAACACAAAACTGCTTTACTAGCATGGCAGTTTTTTCAACAGTTTCCACAACATCAAGTACATTTAAATGTTAGTAATATCTAAACATGCATCGTTATTTGCATTACAAATAATGCAAACAACCAAAGGAATGTTTGGGGAGTTTTTTCTATCGAATGGAAAACAAATTTATTTCACAACCGGGGGAATATAACAGAAGCTCTTCCTCTAAACCAGTTGAAAATACTTCCTCATTCTGTTATGCTGAGGGATATATTTAAAATCTGAGCATCTTTCATCTTTAGAGTAGCATTCTTGCAAAATTCAGTTCACATGACTAGAAGAGGAAAAAATGTTCTCAAATTTGCAGAACAGACAGAAGCCCCTCTACCTGACAGGTTTTCCTCTGTTGTGTGAAGTCTCCATGCAAACATCTGGTCAGGAGATTTATTCTACCCTATTTACTAATTGTAGGGGGGAAAAACTGCTTGCACATCTGCAATAAACTAAACTAAGGAGCTCTGTTTCTCATATAATTGTACAATAAGCTCATTCTGCATTTAACTGGAGAACGTTCTCTCCTCCTATTTCCTCAGATTGTAAAATTACTGCAATTAAAGTGTCATAAGAAGTCATTTTCATTTCCTCCTCATACAGATTACACCATGGTACTGCATTGCTTTGCAACTCTAATACAGATAATAGTGATCAGTAAAAAGTGTTGCATTCTTCACAAAGCACTAAATTCTCATTTTATAGAGAGGTAAAACTAAGGTAAAAATCAGTTTTTTGTTATTTCCACGTAGGTCAGTAGCAGAAACAAAAATACCTGCCACACTTTCCCAGTGCCTAGATGAAGACAACAGGGTGTTTTAAACTCAACAAAGATTTTACCTCAGAGCAAGCAAAATTTTCAGCTGTTGTATGATGCAAGCATCATTACAGAAAACAAAGCTTTTACTTTTTTTTTTCCCTAGTTAGACTAAGTTATCTAGCTCTGGCATCCATGCCAAACTGTCAGAAGTTTAGTGAATCTAGTTTCATTATCTAGATATTCTCACTATTGAAAAAATAAAGTAACTGCATAAAGTTTTTAAATTAAGATTTTTTCCAACTCATTTTTCCAACCTCACCATTGCCCGGTGAAGCTGGGGATGCCCACTCCCTGGCAATGTTCAAGGCCAGGCTGAATAAGGCTTTGGGCAACCTGGTCTAGTGGCAGGTGTCCTTGCCCATAGCAGGGGGGGGTTGGAACTACATGATCTCTAAGGTCCCTTCCAACCCAAACCATTTGATGATGATGATTCTATGAACTAATGAGTACAAATATCCGGTTTTCATTTACAATAGCTGTACACAAACAGAGAAATTGGGTCTCCCCTACTGTATGGTTACAGACATGCTACAAATCTAACAGCAAACAAATTCCCACTCAACTGAAATTCAGAGAAGAATGAAATTTGAACAATCATTTCTGTGAATGAATGAACTAAACATGAGTAAGTGTAAAGGTTATGGGTAGAAAAGAGTGCCTACACTATTACAGTCTACACTAGACACACTGAAAAATATCTTGCAGACAGTATAGACGGGAAGAAATTCACAACTCAAAGATCCTCAGGATATTAACACCAGCCACTTATGTAAAACTGAGGGTTCGACATTCTGTGCCCTTTCCAGCTAGGACTTACTCAAAGGCATGAGGCCAGTGCATAAGGTACAGATCCAGGTAATCCAGTTTCAAATCTCCAAGTGTCTTCCTTAGAGCTGGCTCTACATCTTCTGGGTGGTGCTTGGTATTCCATAGCTTTGATGTTACAAACAGGTCCTCCCTTTTAATAACCTTTAAGAAAGGGAGGAGAGCATAATTTTCTGAAACAAGTTCAGAAAGAGAATCACACCAATTCCCCAACTAGCTTTAAGACAAAGAAGAACAATTTAAGTTTAGGAAGAAAGAAAAAAGAACACATGGAACCTACGTATTAAACCTTTCAAAATATACTGGACAAAGAAAAGCAAGAGATAAACAGATTGGCAAGTCCTGAAGTATAGTAAAACATACCAAATACATAGCAATTTATTAGAAGTTCTGAAAAACAATCCATCCTCTCAACACACATGCTTTTCCAAACTTTCCAATTTGAGGAATAAAGCCACTACTGACTTCAATGTGGCCAAAAGAAAGATTACTCAAGCTTATTCATACACTCATTTTGTATTTTCTATTTAACAATTCACATATTCTAGGCATAACCAGCTAATTCACTGTATTTATCACATGTTATAAACCAATAATGCTTCTCACAGAGAGAATGTGGAAAAAAAAAAAAAAAACAAACAGAAGTTTGCCCAAATCTCTGCATTTTTGTTTCTAGATTCTGGAAGAAGCACTAAGAACTGAGCACTCTGTGTCTTGTATTGGAAGGGTAAGAGCCCAAAATTAAACAAATAGAGAGTTGGTTAACTAGAAGTACAAAACGCAAAAGGGAGACTGTTAGCAAGCTGAAACACAGAACACCATCAGAGGCCACTTGTCACTGACTTATGCATGACCAAATTTCACTCAAGTCACTTTGTAGAAGCTGGAATGACTAATTCCTTAGTTTCTCTCCTCCAACCACTCAGTTATTTCTGTGTTTCACCCATGGCTGTCTCATGTTCAATGAGAAGGATGTTTCAAAAGTTCTAGTTTTAAATCAGCTAGCCAATACAAATAAGAGAGTCCTATGCTTCCCTCTATTAATCACCATACCTAGCAGGACGGAATCCCTGGGGCAAGCTGAAAACAGCCTCTCTCAGGCTATCACAAAGAGACTGCCCTAAAGCCAAGGCAAGAGCAGCAGGAAAGCAGGAAGTAAGAGCTTCTTCCAAGGGCTCTCAGGCTGTACAGATAATCGGTCCTTCAGGCCAACAAGAACAAGGGGATGAATTTAAGATTCCACCTGAGGTGATCCATACACATTCGCATTACTTTATATTTAGGCCTATTTAGACTCTCACTGCAGGCCCCAGAGTCACAGTTAGCAAACCTTTAAGTGCAATCAGAGTTGTTGGTTTTATTTTCCCTAATGTATTTATTCACTCCTATTTGGTCTATACAAAAAAATGCCACAGTCACCAAATCTGCTATGGCTACACATCATTGCATGCTATTCTAGACTGGCAGACTAGAATAACTTGTCAGAGAAATCATAGCAAATATTTTCCAATGTAACTAGTGATTCTGGAACACCCCAACTGGCATACTCAGGACAGAAATTTTCTGTAGCTTCCACAATTCCTGAGAATCTTTTCTCCTGAGGTCAGGATGGTTCTAGATGACAGAAAGCTATCTTTCATGCCTGCTTGTAATTATTAACAAATAGCTGGGATGGACTAGGAAGAAAAGCCACAACTGTTAACTTTATAGTCTACTTTCAGGTCACAGCTGTAAATTCTGATACAACATGTAATCAACACAGTGGTTCTTGAGTCTTTACCTTGTTGGACCCAAGGCATTCCTGTAAAGCCTCACCAACCTCTGCTTCATTGCTGTAAGCTGCTGCACAATCGATGTGGCGATAACCCACACTTAAGGCATATTTCACTGCTTCTTTTACCTGTAATCAGAAACAGAATACCCAATGTAATCAGTAGAAAGGGACACATTGGGGGGAATAAAAATTTTTAGAGATTTATTGAGGATCACCCCCAAACTACAGGCCTACACAAGTCATGAGACTCAAATAATAGGATTCTCGATGTCACAGCCTTTAGGAGTGAAGAGGTAACTTCTAATAGCTGCTCCAAGACTAACAAGAAAATAGACCATGCACACAGGCCAAGAATGCAAGAACTCAACAGACAGAATAAGGATTCAGTCTTAACCAGGGCTGTCACACTTTAAGAAGCAGTTTTACAGTAATTTGTGTTCTAGGAAGACAAAATTTATGGAACTAACAGACCAATCAGTCAGTGTCAGTCAAGCCTAGAAGACATAAAGGAAGAGGCTGGTTTCTAATTCCAGAATTGACAGAGCTTGGATTTGGATGACCTGCTCACAATTTCTAAGACAACGCTATTTTATGGCACATTTCTCCTTCACGTCTCATTCTCACCGACTGCACAACAGAAGTCACTATACTGCTGAACAGCATAGTGACTGCAGGGGATTTCCTGATGCTCACAACTTTGCTTTCCACATTTCTGACATGAAAAGTGTTGCAATAGCAACACATCCCTTACTCCGTATTCTTACACATAACCCAGAATGGTGGGGAATCAAGGCAATACACTTTGAATCTGTTTCTGCTTTTGAAAGCTCTGATGAAGCACAAGCACAAAACAGTTTCACATGTGGGCCTCAGGTATGGAGCAAGCCTGCAAACCAAAGGAGGGAACACAGAACGGTTTATTTCTGAAAATTCTTAACTAGGTTTGAATAAAAATTTTTAATATCTTATTGTGTGACAACCAAGAATTACAAGAGATTTCTGTTTAGTCATCATCTTCCATTACACTGATGATGAGTATTAAGTAAAATCTATTTTATTTAGCTTCCAGCAGACAGTAAGCATGTTCTCTTTTACACCTGCGCAGCTCAAGTGCTACAGTAAGAGTGTGTCTTATCTGTACAGCGTTTCTATACATTGCTTTTCTCTGACTTGTCTCTTGAGACAGTGCAAAATTGTGAATTACTGTGTGAAAGGCTTGATGCAACAGTGTCATGATCTATTTGTAGAAATAAAGCCTCTCTTTTAAAGAGATGAAAAAATGTGCCTATAAAAGCTAGAGAGACTGATTTCTTTCAACTTAAATACTGGCATTTTCAAATTAAAAGTTGACATAACTGTAAACACCAATTAAAGATGCACACAGTCCTGCTTTATAGTGCTACAGAAAGAGAGGGGGGGAATCAGACATGAAAAACTGGTGGATTTTATTTATTTTTTTGTCAAGGACTGGAGTGAAGGCGGACACAGGATATTCTGACTGCATTCTTTGGCATTTTGAGAGGAAAAGTGGAGTGTAGGAGTTTCCCTTAGCCAGAATGACAAAGCAAAATAAGCACACAATGGTATTTACAGTCCTTGTTTCACTTTGACAAATGCATTCATCAGAAGGTCACTATGAAATCAATGTCACAGTGATTCTGAAAACACTTGAGACACCTTAAAAGCTTCAATGTAAACCCTCCAAAAAGGTGACGATTTTGGAGCAGAAGCAGAGACCAAAACAGCTGTGTTCTTTGTCTGTACTAATGCCCCATTTTGTCTATCAGCTTTCTTTTAATCCAAACAGGTACAAAATTTGCCATAAAATGAAACTAGGCACCACTTGCAGAAAACTAGGGATAAGACACTCCAAACACATCTCTGCAAAATGATAAAAAGGAGGCTGCATTTCTATATCAGTGTTTCTATAAATTCCTAGCACTGAAACCCTGGGACTGAACATTTCAGTAACATTTAGACTTGGGCAACATTTGTGTTTGTGTAGATTAGCCTATTCAAACATTCCTATGTGAACCGAGAGCAAAAGGAAAATAACCAAGAGAAAACCTGCAACCCCCCCAACTTATTGCAGGTGGGGAAAAAACTAATAACAGATAGATGTAAACCTAAGAAAAATAATTAGTTTAACAGAAAGTTTTATATCTTTGAGATTATGTTCAGGCAGGTACATGCATTTCCCAAGGAGCTGGGAAAGAGTTTGATAACAGAAGCACTTGAAGATTCATGCGCTTCTGGATGTTTGGTGCTGTGAAGTAGTAACAGCCACAGGATCCTTCACATTTTTTGTATATCCTTTTATCTAGACTGCCAATACTGCTACAGGAGGAGCAATTACTAAACTCATTTTGCATTGGGCGAATTAAGTCACACAGCTTAAGTATGACTCACCAACCTAGCATCACATAACTACAGAAAGGAGGTCTCAGAATCTTGAGACATCGTCTAGTCTACCCTCACACCCCACAGCAGGGCCTGCTAGATCTAAACCACTCCTACATATATTTGTCAAAACCCTTCTTGTGACTGGCAGGCTATTCCAGTGCTTAGATATCTTTATGTTGAAAGCTTTTTAGATATCTCACCAAGACAGCCCTGATGCCACATCCTGTTCCTCACAAACATGAAATCCATAGCTTCCCCTTACTGAGGGGATTTTGTGCATTTGGAGAGCACCAGCATGCCCCCTCTCAAACCTCTCTTGACCACATAACTACAGACACTTTAATCACAGCTCACCACTCCCAGACCTTGCATCACTATTGCTGCTGTCTCATCAAATGGTTCATGCTTTTCTTGAAATGGTTCATCCCAAATCACAGTATTGAAGCCAAAGCCTTACTCTCCTTCATTGTATAGCAAAATCCTAGGAACTACAATCCCATTTATACATCCCATGAAGGGACTTGGCCTTCCCACCCATCCTCTTTGTTTTTGAAGATGGAGGAACATGATATTGCTAACAATCTTTGCAAATCCAGAAACAGATCATTAAGTCCTAATTAGGGATAAAATCCATTACTAGATTTCTAGTTCTTCAACTTGCCCATCACAAGGTGCAAAACTAACAAGCCATCTTTATACTTCCAAGAAACAAAGCGTACAAGTGACCATGGAGCCTCTGCTGCACAGCCCCAAGCCATTTTGAAGAGGCTTTCATTTTAACAGTTCCAGTGAATAATATCTGGAAAGAAAAGGCTCTGACAGCATCCCCCGTTTCCTGAAAAGGAAGGACATTTTAGGAGTCTAAGTACACTTGCTGATGGGAAACAGGAAAAAAAAAAAACCAAACCAAAAACAAATAGATCATCAGTCCACATGATATGCAGTATGACTATAACGTAGTGTTGCTATATCACAGTTTGTACATACTGTACTAAAATTTGCTGAAAAGAAACTCAAACCATCATAGAACAAATGCCAACTTAGAGATGAAGTTCCCTAAAAGAAGAGCTTTGCCTCCTATTCTTCAGATGTGAAATTAAAGTTCCTCCCTTAATATACACAGCATGAATTCAGCAGCAGTGAATTTTTGTGCATGCAGAAAAGATTCTTTAGATCATCTAACAAATTATTCAGGGACTAAACAGTCTCCGCCCTAGCTGCAATCCTGTCACAAGACACCCAGTCTGGCTGGTTTTCTGTGGTACATATTTCCTCTTCAGCTTTCCTGAAGTTTCACAGAGAAAAATGCAACTTCCCTCCGGCCCACCTTTCTTGTCCCCACAGAATCAGTCTCTGTCACAGAGAGTTAGACTTTCTTCTGGTGGGGATCAATCCTCCAGGTTGAAAACATAACCCAATTGAGGAAAGAGAACAAAACATTAAAGGATTACAGACATTCAAGCTCCAATATTAAAAGCAAACTAACAAAGAAAAAACAAAAACCCCCATGCTACTGATATTCCTGATGCTGCTGTCTGAATGGACTTCCCTTTGAACTCATTTGTGCTGCCAGTCTGTAAGTTTTTTATGCTGTTTTCCCTTTCAACAAGTTCCCATGGTAATATGTAAAACAAATTTATCTTCCACATCTGATCATATAGGACAGAAAATATTGTATTAGTTTAAGTTAGTCTTCTAATGTGGATTGAACTTTGATAATTCCCACCCCCAACTCCGTCTATTCTTACCATCCAGGAAACTAGGGTTGTGATGACAACTTTGTACTGGACTGCTAAGATCTGGCTACCAGGACAAGGCTTGTTTAGGACCAGGAACAGTAATAACAAATAAATTAATTGAGAGAGTAAGGTCAAGACTGAAAAGCTGATGGGCAAGGAAAATAATTACAGTCTGCAAATTATTTACCGGCAATAATCTAAATCCCATCTGCTTCCACTTTTGCTTCTAGTGCAGCCTTTGCACAAAACAGCTTTTGATAAATAGCTTCTAGTTGGGAAACAACTAGATTAAACACAATTGATTATTATTATTACTATACTTCTCTAGGTTTTTTGCCCTTAACCTTTAAGTCACAATTGAAATTTTTCTAAGCTACATCACATCCTTTGAAAGGTAAATAATTTGGCCACTCTGCCAAAATGCTGGTATGCTTCTGAGTTTGATAAATTGCTACTTAAAAATGCAAACAATTTTGAAGCATGAAAATATGAATGTATTTATTCCTGGTAATTTTCACTGCACTTTCTAGGCCATGTCTTCTATCCATTCTAGGAGTAAGTTTTTGAAGATAGTAAATATTCTATGGAAGTGACTCCCGTTTACTTCCATGGGACCCCAGAGAGGATCTCTGGATTCCATGTGGGGTTCACCTGCTAGAGGTGCTGCTTACAATAGCAAAATTCATCTGAACTGGGTTTGAACTGTGCACAAGCAGGATTTTCCCAGGTTGTTTTACAAGACTCCACTTTCCTCAGAACAGTGCACAAAATAAAACAATGTGTTCATATTTTGTTTGTTTAGGTTCAGGCATTTGTTTTAGCACAATGCCCATTAAATTGCTTTGGGTACACAGAAACTGATTTATTAAGTTCCTGCATGGCAATAAATTTAATTCAGCTGTCAGTTAATGTTTTAAGTGACAACCTCATTTACGAGGTTGACTCACACCAACTCAGCTTCCACACTTGCACAGCTTCTATTGCCAAAAGAACCACTGTCCTGACAGTTGTTTGGACCGTTTGGATCTGAAGAGATCTAATTTTTAGGGCTTGTCTCCCATCTTTACCACTAGCTGGCAGGAGCAAACAGCACAACATGTCAAGAGTTAAGAAGAGTCAGGAGCTCAACGTCATCTGGCATACTCCAAACACCACCATGAAATTAATACAAAAGGCATTGAAACAACATTAAAACCAACAATTACACACAAGAATTCCACCACACAAGAGGACACTCTTGCTGGACACTGCCTGTTCTTGCTGTGAAAGGCAATCTCTTCCCCTGGAATGTCTTTTAAATAATTGAAGCAGAAAGGAAAAGACAGAGAAGGGGGTGAAGTATTACAATAGGAGTCAGTCCACAGCATGCAAACATTCCCATACACCGTTTGTAGTAACACACAGAGCTGTTCAAGTACAGTGTTTGCCCATTCATTTCATTTAGATGCAGTGTGAATGATGACACACCAGTCTTCTTAGTCTAAACGCAAGACGACCACACACAAGTTCCTCTTTTTTTCTTTTTTTTTAACCCAGCTAAACATAAGCTGACCACTGGAACAAGATTTGGGACAAGGACAACTTGAGTTCTTGCCTCTCAAAATAATAATTTCAGCTGAAACACCAGCCCAAGCCCGAGGGATGTCTGGTCAGACTGACAGCCTGAGGCTTTCCCAGAACAGTCAGGCACTGTATTACTATTAGAGCATTTACCCAGTCTCAGCTTTTCATCCCACTAATTGGTCTCTTTCTGAATTCATCTCCCAGAGCATCACTGCCTGAGGACTAGGTTAGCAAGTCTTGAGGGATCTTCTGCTGCTGCTGCTTTTGTGCCTTAAGGCCTCAGTCATACAAATACACACACACATTTCACTGACCTCAGTGAACCTATGACTAAAACAATACAAGAGAATGACCAAGGCCTCAGATCTAAGATCTTCAAAAAAAGGTACAGAAAACACAAATACTAGCTGAGAACATAATATTGAATTGTTTTCTGCTTACTTGGCCACGTTGACTTTTCCAAGTTCCCAGTCCTATAAGAGGCATCTTCTGCCCAGTGTGGAGTGTGACGAAGTTGCATGCTGCAGACATTTTTGCCTAGAGAACATGAAAAACAACCTGAGTTTTTCAGTAATTTAATGCAAAAATAAATAAATAAAGTCCAAGAGGTCATTGTGATGCTAGAATAAAAATGAAGTAGGTTCTTTACAGTTTCTACTGTTACAAAGGAGATTAATAGTTACTAGATAATAGAAAAGGAACCCTTTTTTTCCCCTTCTTATTCTCTTTTCGTCTTTACAATGTACATGTTTAAAATTTCTGAGTTGAGAAGTACAAAAAGAAGCATCCTGCAATTAACAGAGAAGCTCAGGTAAAAACAGTAAGCACTGATTAGGCAGAAGGGAGCAAGAGGTGTTTGTCTGCCCTTGACATACAGTAATCCCATTGGTCTTCTGCACTAAACCTTTCTCTTTTACCAACTCAATACCAGCTGGCTCAGGAACTAAGCTCCAAGTACCACTGCAGCTGGGCATAAACGCATTTTGTCAGAAATAGCTGGGTTTTGTCAGAAATAACTGGTGCAGGTTAAGGTTTGAAGACCTGATACAGGCAGGGTTTTGATTAGGAGTGA
The DNA here is from genome assembly GCA_013399135.1 of Heliornis fulica. Lineage (NCBI taxonomy): Eukaryota > Metazoa > Chordata > Aves > Gruiformes > Heliornithidae > Heliornis > Heliornis fulica. Next base: position 176,797 of record VXBZ01004682.1, on the reverse strand, counting down.
ACAGCAAGGGCGACTTATGAAGGCATAGTCCAGAAAAACAACCAATAAAAAAATAATGCTCTGAAGACCATCACTGCTAGAGGACAAGTCCCATCCTATTATGTCAGATGTGTGCTTTGTCACCCTTGAATCCAAAATTTCACTGTTACCAAGGCTATGTGACATTGTGAGGAATAGAAACATTTTGCTTCATTTTCAACATGCATAATTATCTACAAGTTGTTCTACAGCAGACAAATGCTACCAAATGAGAAGACCACTTTAAAAAAAAAATCCCCCTCTGATGTTAAGTTAGGGCTATCAGAGCAAAATGAAGGCACTTTCAAAAGCAGGCACTAGGAAATAACACCTTAGATCAAATACAGCTGGTGCACATATAATTTTTTAGTCATTCTGACAGAGTTCAAAATAGTTGCGTGCAAAGTGAGCTAAAATGCAGTAGGTCCTTACATATTTATGTTTTCTGAATTACAAAAAAACTTTGTCTTCCTGCTCGGTCTCCCTCATTATTCAGAACAGAACAATGCCAATTACAGAGCTGAAAAATTCCTTGTTCCCCCACTGCAAAAACGTGCATGTGGACTCTGATGGAAACTCCAGACTAAGAGTTCAACTCTTGCGTAAGATGCATTTAAAATACAAACAATGCAGCAGCTAACACTGCTACTGTAGAAAGTGTCACACACCCAACATACCACAAATTCAGGAGTCACCATTTTTCAGTTACTAAAGGGAGAACTAAAAATTATGTAAAGTCAGTTGTCTCTTTGAGCATGGGCATCTCTCTCATACTGAGCACTACCATATCCAAGCATTTTCCTTCAACAGAACAAAGGTCCAGCAGAATACCTGTTGCTGGCTTTACAGCCACTGCAAACAGTGACCTGTTCACAGTGGCAAAGCTTTTTTTTTTTTTTTCCAAAAAGGAAGGTCTCACAGTGTGCCCCAACATCCCCATAATCTACGTTTCTGGTCAAACTGCTAAAAAGAAACCACGTTCAGGATGAGCTCCAAAGCTGGCTGGCTGATTTCAACGGAAGCTGAGGAAGTTGCTTCCCAAGTTCATCTGTGTCCAAACTCATTAATGTTATTTGTTTTTTAAAAAGCTGAACAAAAGCAAGAGTAGAAGCACATGATGTTGGTTGAATGGCTGACTACGTAGGAAGAATGGGCGTTTTCAAAGCTGAGCATTCACACAGCACACTATCCCAAAAATAGTTCTGCCTTCTCCATGATCTTTTTCCTCAGATAATTAAGTCCTAGCTAACAAATGTGTTTACATAGAAAGTCTGTACTCTTGCTTAGCTTCTCAAGCCATATTTTTGTAGATTTAGAGCAGATAAACAGTACATTTGTTTTACAGAGATACGGGTCTGGGTCATGCCCACTGCTCTGTTACAAAGGCCACTGTACACCAAGGAGCTAGTAATTCATGTAACAGTTAACTGAGTAGATCCAGGCTTGTCTTGTGCTGCACTTGACATTAAGCATGGCCTTCGAGCCTGTGCTGTGGGACACACAGGCCATGACTGCAAAATAAGCTCAGCAACTAGCTGTAACACAGGAGTCTGGAGGGAGCTCCCATTTAGTACGAGCAACTATGCCATCTGCATGCCCATGCCTTTACCTAAACTGCTGGAAGTTGTCACAAGAGGATCCTTTCTGTTTGCAGTAGAAATTAATAGAATTTTCTTGTTGTAAGAGAATCCCTAGTAACAGGGTAACCCTCCCTACAGGCAGGGTCTGCAGAGCATGCTGCATGTGGATCACATGAGATATGTTCAATGCTGCACACCTCAGGGGTCTCAGCACCTGAAAAGATGTAAGATTATCAATGTCATCATCCTCTTTCTTTATAGGGTTAACTCTAACAAAGTACTTTACAGAACCCAACAGCCTTTCTCATCTGGATTGTTACCCATCAGCACTTCCTGGTGCAAAACAGCAGCTAGGTACAAACTAATAATTGGATTTGCACTGAAATGTATTAAGCTCAGACACTGGTGCTGAAAGCAATCATCAGTGAACAAGGGGAAATGGTTCCAAACTGGAACATAGAAAGTTTCATCTTAATATAAGGAGGAACTTTTTCACTATGAGGGTGACAGATTACCGGAACAGGCTGCCCAGAGAAGTTGTGGAGTCTCCTTCTCTGGAGACATTCAAGACCAATCTGGACACCTTCCTATGTGATCTACTCTAGATGATCCTGCTTGGGCAGGGGCATTAGACTGGATAGTCTCTTGAGGTCTCTTCCAGCTCCTAATATTCTGTGAACCAAACTGAGGGTATTCACCCATTTTGGGGGGTAGGAAGTCTATTCTGAGCCTACACAACAATTTTGAGCCACATGCAAGTGTGTGCTTTTTACCTCAATTTAGTTGCCAAAATAAAGGTATCTTCTTACATCATACAACATAACTAAAGACTTTAGGCTTTTATTCACATTAGCCTATAACACAAATAAGATACCAACCATACACTTTGCCCAGTCATGTTTCGCAATCATCTTAAATGCAACACTCCAGCCCAGAAGACAAGGTACACGTGTTTAATCAATAACTAGCATCAGCACATTTTTAAGAAATATCTTGCTTCACGTAACTTTTGTATATTAATGTTGCAGAGAAAGCAGAACTACATCCGCTGGAAAAATAGAATCATGCCAGAATTAGAAGAAACACTGGAAGAAAATACAATAACTAAGGTTTTCCACTCAGATTCTTTCCCTGGTAAGGGAACTATAATGTCTGCTAGCCATCAGCATTTGATTAATTAACTAGAAGCGTCTTTTCAGAATGGCAAGCACAAAAATAAACAGAGACAAACTAACTCCAGACAAGTAAGAGGTGGTTTCGTCTTAACAGCACCCACTTGTTACCACACTCATTTAAGAAGGTTAAAGCTCAGAGTAGCATGAGCAGTAATAACCACAGAAGCATAAACTGCACCTGTGCACCAACCCACGGCTACAGCTCATTTATAAACTAAAGCGAGGAGCCCCCCACAAGCAAAGAGTCCATAGGCACATGCTTGGAATTAATGCATACAGCCACACGACGAGGTGCCTGTACTGAAACCGTGGGAGCCCCTGCCACAGGCTCGCTGCTAGCGCGCCAACGGGAGCCGACCCGCCCTGTTTCGGCTCCCCGAACACACCAACCGCGCCCACTTGCCCCTTATCGTGGCGTCTCGGAGGGCCGGGCTCGCCCCGAGGCAGAAGGCGATAAGGCTCCCCACCAGCCCCTCACAACCCACTGGGGCGCTCACCTCCGTGCCGCTGAGCGAACGCTGCCCGCTCTCAGCGCCGCTGCTGCCGCCTGGCCCCGCGCTTCCGGTTCCGGCCGGGAGATGCCGTCGGTCCGGCCTAAGCGGGAACGCGGCCCGATAGTCGCTGGCCGTGCGCTGACCCCAGCGGCGGTGCTGCGCAAAGTGTCCGCTTTCCGCCTTACACAGCGCGGGATGTCCCTCCCGAGGGACAACAGATCCAGCAGCGAATTTCTGCGGGGACCGGACCGGGGGAGCCGGTCTCGTCAAGGCCCTTCTCTGTCACGGAGCTTTTGGGGCGCGGGATGCCCCGCGGGCCCGGCACCTGGGGACCTGCAGCCGGGCAGCCAGTCCACCGGGCTCGCCCTGTCCATCTTTGGGTTCCTCTCAGTTCTGTTGCCCTCAGGAAATTCGAACCAGCCGGACTCTCGCAGCCCGGTGCTGAGGTTGTAAACGGAGCTAGTGACAGACTGTACCGGTTGGGAACTACGACATGCAGACCTAACAGAGCCTACGTGAAGGGTCTGCGCTCAGCAGAGCTCTCCTTGCCTGCTGTTGTCTTCGCCTCTCGAAGCCGCGTTCGAAGAACTGGCGGGAAGACGGGGCTTCCTCGTTTATACGCGCAGCCCTAAACTACAGGGATCCAGGAAAGCGCAAAGCCGGTTACGCTGCTTTCACAACAGCTCTTGTGCTCAAAGGCGCATAAAGTGGCGCTTCCTGGGAGGGCTGGGGGCCCTTTTGTTGCAGGTGCACAAGAATGAATTTCCTTGTTCATGTGAGATTGAAAGATCAGAGAGGAGCGCTTACTGCTGGGTAGGTACAGTCCTGGTCCTGTCACCAGTCTAGAGCTGGAGCAGGCTTTGGCCTGTAACCGAGAGAAGACTGTACGTATGCTTAATCTCAAACATGAGTGAAGAAAACTATAACCAGTTTTGACTTTTACCCCAGGATTCCACTGTATAAATAATTTATAATTTATAAACAGGATTTAAAAACAGTAAGATTAGATCAGAAGCAAGGCAATATATATACACATCAGGGCTTTGAAGAGGCTGTTACTTATTTCCAGAAAGATAATTCTGCTGCTGATTACCTTTTTNGATAATTTGTGTGCTTTATTTCTTTTTTTTTTTTTTTTTTTGCTGTGAACTGCTGAAGAGGCTTAAAGGCACAGAGGTCAAGTAATCTCTTGGGCATTCACATGACCAGATTTTTCTGTTCTGCAGCCTGTTTTGAGAAAATACGGGAAAGTAGAAAGCCAGTGCAGGAACAAGGCAGTAACAAACCTCAGCCTCAGTAAGAAGTAAAAGATGGTGTTATGTACAAAATTAAAGCATTTTGTCATCAAAATGCAGTTGTTATCCAGACATACAGTAATAAAGTTTCTTAATGTAAAAAAAAGCAGTGTAGAGAAGGAAGAGGTAATGCAAGACATTTTTGATCTAGAAATCTGCTTTCACTTGAGCAAAACAAGGCGAATATGTGCATTGTATATTTAATAGTATGTAATTGGTTTCATTAAAAGCACTGTGTGCCAGCTGCTTGTGCATAAATGCCCCACGGCTTGGGAACATGTCAGTTGTTGACTTTTCAGCTGACTCTTTGCATAAATTATATTAAAATATCCCCACATAGTCAGGATTTTACTCCTTCTGTGTCCCTGATGGTACAATGTGTACCAGTGTGCTTAGGATTCACTGGGCTTTCTGCACATGTAGTGATCAGCTCAACAGAACGTGCATGATGATGTCCTAATGTGTGGGCATGAGAGGGCATGCGTGATCTGTGCTGCAGAACTGATGTGTATACACTCAAGGATGATGTCCAGTGTTGCCCAAGCCCAGCTCACACTACCGTTCCAACTAAGTTCATCTCACTCTGGAAGTCCTGGATACACTTACATAAAATGCACATAATTTCTTCTCACAAAATGCATGAAAACACCAAAGTGTGGTGGTAGTCTGAAATATGACCTGTTTCTTTGACTTTGTTTTTTTACACACAGTGGGAGTTTTTGTTTTCACATCAGGGACTCATTTCCATCTGATGTATGGGAGATAATGTGTGTGATACAGGGATCTCCTGGAAAGAGTCCAGCGGAGGCCACAAAGATGATTAAGGGCCTGAAGCATTTCTCCTATGAGGAAAGGCTGAATGAACTGGAGCTGTTCAGCCTTGAGAAAAGAAGACTGAGAGGGGATCTGATCATTGTTTATAAATATCTGAAGTGAGGGAGACAATGGCCACCCTCTTTCCAGTGGCCTGTGGGGACAGGACAAGGGGCAATGGCCACAAGTTGGACCACAGGAGGTTCCGCACCAATGTGAGAAAGGACTTCTTCACCGTGAGGGTGACAGAGCACTGGAACAGGCTGCCTGGGGGCCGTTGTGGAGTCTCCTTCTCTGGAGATAATTCAAGAAACATTTGGATGCCTACCTATGCAACCTACTCTAGGGAACTTGCTTTGGCAAGGGGTTGGACTAGATGATCTCTGGAGGTCCCTTCCAACCCCTACAATTCTGTGATTCTGTGATACATGTAAAATCCAGCATGACTCCTAACTCAGAGGTCTTTGAGTATTTCCAGTGCTCTGAAACTGCTGGGCCAGCCAGCTCCTCTTTGTTAATACCTAAACTACGTATGCTGTATGGATGGGTGCAAAAAGGCCAGTACCCACTGGGACTTCTGATGCTCCCTGCTAATAGGTACAAGCTTCTGATGCTCAGTGCTAATAAGTACGTGGTAATAGGTACTCCTGCCTGACAGTTATTTTAGCAGAACAGTACACCATGGCTAATCTCCCATGCAAAGAACTGAGTGTGGAGAAGCAAGGTGCAGAGAGAACTCTGTCCTTCCAGCACCCACTTGGGTAGACATGCCCAGTCTTTCCTGGACAACTCTATATCTTACAACTAAAGACTGACAAAGACTACAGATGCCCGCCTCCTTACTGAACAAGGAGTGGCCCTGAAAAGTACTAAAAAAAAACCAAAAAACAACCAACCCAAAAACACAACAAAACTCCAGGAATTTATGTTTGGAAAGACAAGCTCAGAAACTAATCAAAAATAATGAGGCCACAGACATAAGAATGGAAATGCAATGCTTAAGGCACAAGCCCAGAACAAACTGAATTGTAGTAGCTATGAAAAATGGTTATATTATGCATCTGAAAGTGTGAGAAATGAGCATATTGAATGTTAAAGGAGTCTGAAACCATGAGAAAGTCATTACTGCTTTGTCCATTGGTAAACATGCTAAAGTTGCAGTAAGACTGTATTGTTCTAGAGGTTTTAATTAGGACTGTCTGCCTGTTCAGGGGTTAATCTGTTCATGGGTTCATGTCTTAAGTTGATAGATAGGTATATACATGTCTCAGTTCACAGACCTCAATTGTCACCACAACATTTATGTTAAGAAGGTAACAAAATTAATTCTGTAACATATTAAACATGCTGTAATAATAGAAACACCAGCAGAAAAAGTATTTGCATTAAGGTGAGTGAGGGTGTTTTCTCCCCAGTCCAGATATAAGTGTTACTTTGGTTTTGTTATTCTGCTCTTGGGTGAATCATCACATGGGTATGGTCGCCCAGCAACACTACACTGTGCTGTAGATTATAAACAATTAAAGTTTTTTAATCCTTTGTGGGTTTTCTCCTCATTACAATTTATAATCAAGCTTTTACAGAAGTATAAAAACACAACTGTAAACTGTGAAAAAGACAAGGTGTAAAAATAAATTCGTAAACACATTTATCACTTCTGACTGAAGCAAGTATTGTTATCATTGGTGTGTCCTTTAAGGCCTTTAGTGTTCAGCATTTAATAAAAATTTATATTTAAATTCAGGGTTGGTTTGTCAAAAAGTACCAACTGCTTTAATTCAATCTTGGATCCAAACACAATTCTTATAAGGATTCACTTGGGCTAAGAGTAGCTTTGCTCTGGGAATGATGTGAATAACTATCTTCCCAGAATTTCCATTCTACCCCCTTGTCCTGGTTTCTGCAGGGATTCAGTTTATTTCCTTCCTAGAAGCTGGTGCAATGCTGTGTTTGGGATTTAGAGTGAGAATAATGTTGATGCCACACTGACATTTTAGTTGTTGCCAAACAGTCGGGCTTTTCAGCTTCTCATGCTGGCCTGCCAAGGAGAAGGTGAGGGGTGCCCAAGGAGCTGGGAGAGGACACAGCCAGGACTGTTGACCCAACTGACCAAAGGCATATTCCATACCATATGACATCATGCTCAGAACATAACTGGGGTTTGGCTGGAGGTGGTGGGGCTCAGAAATTAGTTGAGCATTGGCTTTGGGTGGTGAACAACTGTGCTGTGTATCACTTGTTTTTTATATTGCTTTATCATCATTGTCATCATTGCTATTCTCCTCCTTTTACTTCCTATTAAACTGTCATTATGTCAACCCATGAGTTTTACCTTTTATTTCCTTTTTCTCCCCTGTCCCACTGCAGTTGAGGAGTGACAACAGTCATGTGGTTGTTCTAGCTGCCTGGTGGATTAAACCATACCACCCCCGCAGCTCAGAGGTTAGAGTTCTCAGGGTTTTGCTGACTTGTGCAACTTGGATCCGTCTTTTCATTGATAGAGAAGAATCAATGAAAGCCTTAGTAAATACTATGAAATTGAGGAGGTAGTTGGTAATGCAGAGGAAGAGGGTAAAGATTTGACCCCACTCCTATATAACACTGGCAGCACATTTGCTTTGTTAATAGGTCTGATTTTATTGATAATTAATGGCCAACTCCCACTCACCTGATTTTCCCTCAATGTCCTGTTTATCCTCTGCCTCTTTGAAGACTTCTAATTATAGATTTCTTATATTTAGGCATTAAAAAAGCAGTTTTTTCTTGCAATAAGCCATCTGAATCACCTTCCCATGAATGGTGTATAACCTTTACACTGGGTATTTCCACGGCACCTCCCAGGACACCATCTAGAGAATTACCGTCATTTATTCAAACTCTTTCGCTGCTTTAAACAGTCCGGGGCAGTGTCCCCGTTCAGATAAGGACGTGAAAGCCCAATATCGAACAACCCACCGGCGATTCATACAAATCTGCCA